>OW679203.1:25381739-25506737 GCA_940337035.1 Agriotes lineatus | reverse complement strand
TGTATTAATTAAATTGCCCCGTGTATTTATTATTAGCTCCATTAGAGGCATGAAGATCATGCATTCAATTGTGGCTTTATAGATTAATTAGTGGAATTATCTTTCCGCTCCAATACTTTTCGGTTAAGTCGTGAAATTTTATAATGGAACTAACCTTACCTATTATCCAAACAAACAGCACAAACAAATACCTCAACTTCTCCGGTAAACATTTCTTCCTTACCTTTAGATATGACTCGGCTTATTAGTATTGCTTTCGAGAAGGACTTGAATCTGTTTCTTTAATTTGTAGAAAGGTTTTGATCTTTATTGATCAACACGTTGGAGACCTCGAAACAGCCTTGAACAAATATATTCGAATCTTCTAATCATCCAACTGAGTATAAACATCCCGCTGACGTCTCGTCTGGATATCTAAGCCAGATTCCAAGCCCGCCTGACTGGCCTGTTGAGCGTTTTAAGCATTTCCGTAGAGATTTTTCCACGCACTAATCGGGCCTGGAAGTAAGGGAAGCTCGCATGATATGTAGACGTCAATGGCGCTTCAGGGGCGCCTTGTTGATACTAATAAGAGATGCTTTATCAGACTCTTTCCACTGTCTCGGGTGTTTACCATACGACATTTCGGGAGTTTCTGATCTACTAGCGTGCTCAGGAGAATGAACTCCTGGTTAGTCCTGAGAAGGAGTGATTTTTGTACGTCTTTTTCACGTATACTCGTGCCTACTCCGTGGTTTGAACCAAGGATCACTGATCGTTGTGATTAAGTAACTTTATAACTAAAATATATAGCCTCGCTGGTGGCCTAGTGGTAAGAGTGACATACTCTTAATCACAGAGATCAGTGGTCCCGGTTCAAACCCCAGGGTATGCACGAGCATACATGAAAAAAACGTACAAAAATCAGTCCTTCTCAGGACTAACCAGGAGTTCATTCACCTGAGAACGGGACTAGATCAAAAACTCCCAAAATTTCGATGGTAAACACCCGAGACAGTAGAAGAAGTCCGATAAAACATCTCATAATAGACCACTGTCAAAAATAACATTCAGAGAACATACTGATAAGAGCCTCCATCAGCCTATGCTCAACAGGTTTCGCTGCCATCAAGATACTTATTGTCATCTATCAAGGCCATTTCTTTAGTTCTTTAGTCTTGTAGGGGTACTAACAGTTTTGGTTAACACCCGATTCAAAGAAAATCCTTATTAACAATAACAAGAATTTTATCCTTTCCTTTAACGTTTTCTTATCCTTTATGTTATGGATTTATCGATCTGGTTCGATTGAACGCTGTATTTCTATCTGGCTTTTCTAGAGAACGACCTCTTCTTTTTCATATTTTACCCCATGTGTCTTACAACACAGGATCTCTCATAATCGTTCGTTTTTGACAAAATGTGTAGTTTCCTCATACTAGTTTTATCAAATATTCTTGTCCTGCAATGTCCTTGATGTATCCTTTTTCCTATGTTTTATGTTAGCTATACTTTTGAATATACATGCGTTACTTGTCCTCCTAAGATATCCGTGCCAGCTTAACTACTTCTTTCCGTTTCAGTCACGGTTTTCTGCTTTTCTTTGGATTCTGTGTTGATTTTTGTATGAGTACTATGTCATCTAGATATACTATATCCAAAGTTTTGGTATCCGATAAAAGATGTCTTAATTTTGTGCAACCTCCTTTTTATTGTAGTTGGTGACAATTAAAACAATTTGTTAAAGGCTGTTTCTATGTTGCATACCTTTTTCCAGTTCTTTGATCTTTTCACCATTGTATCTGATGACGCATGTTACGGTCCGAAAGCGGCGCTCAAAATTTCCGCCCGATTTTGCTGTAGGTCTGGCAACTGAGTGACTTTTGATCTCGTGTTAGCGCCACTTTCCGAACACGTATCGTACGCTGCTTTAAAGTGCAGCTATTTTCTGCCGTTTCTTTCGTTTTCGAAAATAGTGGGCATCCTTAGTTCTCAAAGTTTACGTGTTGGGTCGGGATCTTTCTAACGCTAAAGTTTTGTGGGCAAAACTCTCTTAAAGAAATTGTCGACAATATGGGACATGTTTGCTCTGACTGCTTCGGTGAATTGCTGTATCCATCTCGTTAACTCAAGATGTGATAGTATTTTGAAGACAAAACAACTGTTAGCCTCCCACAAACGAAGGTAGAATTTGTATCTCTGCTGCTTGCATGTACTTTAAATATAAAATAAATTTACAAGTCTTTTTCCATTTTCTCTATTCCTCCCTTCTCCTGTTCTTCTGCGGATTTTGCATTGCTGCTCAGTTATTTCTATGATGTAGCTTTAATTCTTTATTTTGCTCGTCCGTCTGTTGGATTGCAAAATGTAGCTGGAAAAAGCCGAATTTCCTGCGATCGCACTTCGCGAAAGCCAATTTGTGACAACCTTTTGGGCACTTGGCATCATTTGTTTGTCGAACAACCATCTGTTGTTTATTGAATGTCATTAGCCCTGTGCATCTCCTAATGTTGTACTGTACTATTTGTTTGTCTAAAAATAGTAAACGGATAATTTTACTGGTATATGTTGATGCAATAATTTGATCAATATGAGCGTCCGTTTGGAAGAAGTTGTCGTGGGGCGTGATACGCAATTATTTCATTTTGATAATTTTCCAGAATTCCTGATGTAGCTCGCAGTAGCTAGGATTATTACACTTTGGCTCAATCGTGTTCGTATGTTCTTATAAAATCCAACCTTTTAACTTGAGCGGTGCCAACATTTTATTCTCATAGGGGTTCTGTTAGTTGTAGAAGAACTAATATTAGTTGGTTTAGCGACTAAGTGCTGTCTGTACTGTTACGTTACGCATAGATGGTATGCCATGGAAATACACGATTTGCTCAGATCAATTATCCCACCATTACTTTCTGTTTAACATACAAAAAATTAGGGCGAGGGACTGCAGTAAGTCACATATTTTCTCCCCTGTAAATAAACCTCCTTTGGTTATCTCCGCTTTCAACTACGTCATGAATTAACGTACTCGTGAGCCTGCCATTCGTCTTGGCCAAGGGAATTTAAATGTTCTCAATATACTTCTCTGAATTAGGTTAAGCGTCTCTGCCAGGAACAGCACGTTCGTTATTGTACTAAGACGTAGAAGGAGGTATAAATTTTCACCAACAACAGATGCCCAACCATTCGAGATTTCGATTTCCCGTATTTATCTATCTGGCTTGGCATTAACATTTCCAGCAGGTCTAATAGTTTTTACAGCATTTTTCGTTGTATACAAAGGACTGAAATTCGTTTTTGTAGTAGGGGTTAATTCGTGAGTATTATGAGCCCAGAAAAAATATATTTCGCAGCAGTGAGAAACTGTATCCAACGTAGCGATGCATCGTTCCAGAAATTAGAACTTTTTGCCCGAACCACGCGCACTTTTCCTAAGATAAATAAAGAGCCGGTTCCGGGAATACTTGCGACGTGCCTTGTACCCTAAGGGCGTGAGTTATATCCCTCGAAAGGAGCCGTCAGGACAAGAAAGAGAAAATGTATTGCGACTTCTATAACGGTTAATAGCGCATTGTTGGCATTTTTGCTTTAAAAGGCTCTATGTCATTTCGCTTTATATTTATTTTCAAATCGGGACTCCCCTGCCTTCTAAATTAAATAAATCTGGGACGCTTCGACGGTGCGGTTAAATCTTTTGTGCCACAGCCCGCCAAGAGCGCGCTTTCGATCGTTTTGATGAATGGACGAGGGTTTCTCAAATGAAACAAAAGGAAATTAGCTGAAACAAAGTTCGGAGCAGAAGTTTCCTCGCCGCAAAAAGTTGAATTTGTTAAGGATATCTTGCATTGTCGCAGCCTAAATAGTAAGGCAAACAACTTAATCTTCAAGAAATGACAACATATTTTTAGGAAGAACTGGATAAGCACAAATCGCCCTAGTTTCCTGCACAAAACTCATAAGAAGACGTCGTAAATAGTCAGATTATACAAAGCTAGGCATTTTTCTTTAAAATATACGAGACCTACGCGATTAGCGTGTCTGCGCTGCTTTACGACTTTTGGAATCTGATATTAAAATCCCGTTTTAGATACGTCTGGAGCTTTCATTAAAGGTTTCTAATAGCTTTTGAGCAACATCGGGAGATGCTTCATAATCACTTTATGGCGAACAATACGCTGGGTAAGGTTTTTATGTTAGGGAGTTCTATGGAATGGTTCCTAGCATTCAAATAAGTCTTTGTTTCAGTAACGACCGATATGGCGCTTTGAAAAGTACGAATATAATTCATATATCACAACTTTATTGATTAGAGAGTTTCTGTTACACCACGAACAGACATGAAAGCGCTGTTTTGAACCCGCTGCTTTTAGGGATAATTAATATGCTGAAATGATTTTGCAAAATAATGCAGTGTGAAGAAAAAACTAAGGGGCTGCTTTAAACTTACTAAATCACAGATGGTTTCCTTTTCGCCTGTATTATTCCAAGTATGCTGTTTGTATTATGTATAGGATATAGACTTTGATGTGTTTTACATGTATTCAGGCTGATAGGTGTGCCTGTGAAGATATTATGTGCTAATTGGTGACTTTACATGAGCCTGTGGATACTAAAGTTCTGAAATAATTTTAAATTATCGCGACTACACTAACATATTTTTTGACAAAAGCGTAAATAGAATAAAACTAGAAAAGGCGCCAAAGAATATTTAATAAAGCAAAAATTCGCACCACAGTGACGTGAACTCATAAATTCAAAAATTGGGATAAGCGTATAACTTAAAATTCCCAAAAATTAACACAATAGGCTGCACCCGGTAGAAAAATACTAAGTTGAAATTAATACTGATATATTAAGACTTCAAGAGCCCCTGTCGAGAGCAATATTGACTGCTGAAATGATTCGATAAAGTTACGTAAATCGCTAATATTCAACGAAGCCCTATTACTATAATCGCAACGCAAGGTTTGGTATTGTTTACAAGCAGCAGCAATTCGACTTGGATCGAAGGTTACAGGCTAGGTTACTTCTGGTAAATGGTCTAAGCAAAAGGCAAAATTAACCAGACCCCGGTAGTCTTAGTCATAGGTGAAGAGTAGCGCCACTGAACATGATATCGGCAGTAAACATACTGGTAAGCGTCCAGCAGGCCACGAATGGCTCAGATGCATTCAAAGTTCATTATGGTCCCACAAGAAGTGTGATTATATTACTCATTCACTAAGCCACGGTAGACCCATAAATAAGGTTAGGCATGATAGGACATATTTCGGATTCCAACTATGCAGCCAAACTAATCGGTCAATATGGCGTGGAAATAATTTTCCAATAACGTTGCCTTCAAAACCATATATATTATATATAACTATGGGTGCAAAGAAATTCCACACTTAAATTTGCACGAGGTAAGCAAGTGAAATGGACGACTCAGCGCGTCTTGGTTAAAAAATCGAGAAGGAATCAAAGAAGGAGCGATAATTGACAAATTGCCACAAGGCCTAAAAACTATAACCCATAACTCGACACTTATTATATTCTTTGTTCCCAAAAAATCTCTCATTCTAAATGGAGACCTTTTAGTATTACTTTCTAACTCTACGTCTGCGAAATGTTTAAGTTTATGAATAAACAGCAATAGTTCTGTGCTTCTTAACCTTTAGATAGCAGAAATCAGGGCAGTAATAATTCAGAAGTTCAATTATTAAATAGTTTTATATAAGATATTTCTACCAAATGCTATTTTGCTGTTTATGGAAAACTTTAGCTGAAAAAGTTTTCTCTGCATAATGGATGATTTTCTTTCGGTTGGTATCGGTATACGTTGGTAAATATACAAAACTAAAATTTATCCAAGAAGGTAGACAGATTATTTTCTATAATGCTGTTATAAAACACAAAAAGCAAAAAAGTCAATGTTTACTATTTTAGCTACAAAGAGGGTAAGACATTCTTGTTACGAAAATAGCTGGAGTAGATACAAGTTGAAATAGTTCTAGTATCAATTAATTACAAGCTGATACAAAAATTGGTACTCACAATTTTTGGTGCTCTCAAATAATCAAATAATGCCACACCCATGGGCTGGTGTGACCTTGAAGCCATCCATAAGATGCCGCTAGATATACGTAAATGTGTAAAATTTCTACATATAAAGCCACCTATATGGTGCAAAATCGCCAACATATTTTCAACTTCAATTTTGGAGAAATATTCTGTACAATTGCAATTAAAGCATCTAACAGTGACATGCAACTAGCGAACCTGAATGCGTATTCATTCTTAGCTGAATGCCTTAAACCTTTAAACAATTCTGACTAGTTACAGTCACAGACTAATAATTTACTTAAATTAATTCCATAAATCTTTTATCAAATGGTAGCAAGAAGCATTCCAAATTCTTAGGTCTCCCTTCCTTTATTCTCTCAACATGTGCTCTCCAGCTACGCCTTACTCTATTTAATTTTTGCATTGATAGCTGTGCTACTGTTAGGTCAGATTAAAAATTAAAGCCGACATAAATTCAACTTATTGTATTAGTTAAGTAGGGCATGTTGTAAAAAACAACAAGTGTGGTAAAGAATATCTTAAGTTACCTAATTCCTACGTATTGTGAATGATTAAAGTTTGACTACGTTAAGTGGTGGCTTTGAAGGGATACTGGTTAGCAGGGCGCTTTAAGAGAACAGGTTGCTAATATTATTTTTTCAGGAAAATGGTACCACAGTCGACCACCAGCTGGAATTTCCTTGTCGCGAGATAAACGTCACGAGCAGGGTCGTTGCGGTTTCAGCTTTCAGTAGTATTCTTATAGTAGAACACTTAAATTAATGCTGTTAAGTAAGCTAGAAATCGAAATGCAAACGCGCGAACGCTTAAAGTTAAACTTCTCAAAAAAATTACTACACAAGGTAAGTTATATCTTGCAGATTTTTCTGCAACTGAGGAGACATTTTCTTGCTGATATTTCTCCGCAATGCAATTCAGCTGAAGACATCAGGTGGCGCCCACATAAATTACACGGATTTGTTCCAGTACCTTCTAAAGCGGAGAAATCCAACATGAATTGCCTCGCTTAAAGACATACTGAAGCACCAATAAAGGTGAAAACATAGTGTAACAGCTTCTCAGCCTAATCAGCGGATGTCCAAATTAAAACGATACGCGATGTGTAACTAATTGTCTCATATTATAAACCCAGTTATTTGCATCGCGATATGACATTTTCATTCCGCGATTTCAAAAAGTGGCAGGCAATGCAAAGCGCGAATTGCGAAAAATTACAGCATCTCTAATCTGCAAAGAATATGGGGCCTCACAGTAGGCATTTGGACAACGAAAACGGAATAACCGACGTAATTACGGCGAGCTGAAGAGTTCAAAGTAGGCAGAAGCTAAAACCTTTTTTAAGTAACACAAGAGGCAGGAAAGATCCGTGCTGCATTCTAAATCCAAGCACCAAACACGAATAATAAAAAATTGACGTTACATGTGGCTTTGGGGACGTAACTGGACAGAAAAAAGCAATAAAATCCAATTCCGATGTCCTGTACAATACAAAACAGAGTTTATTGCAATTTCTAGGAGACTGAGGACCCGTTTGGCAGCCGGTAGGCAAAAAAAACGTTTATTTGCGTAGCTCTGGGGCTATATAACCAAGAAACGAGCAACTGCCACCATTCAGTCAGACAAAGATGCTCTTCGACTTATTCATTTACTCCCTGCTTAGACATTCAGTCACTTGTGCTTTCAAGTTGTCTGGCTTGAGCACGTACAACCTGTAATCTGACAGCATTTTCGGGTAGCTAGTAGCGCTTAAAGTGTAATCGCACGTAATATACATTATACCTAGCATCCTGTGGGTGTAAATTCGGTTTCTACATCTAACTCTTCTCTTACTTGGCAGCGCAGATTCTTAAACCTTTCCACACAGTATAATTAGTGATGTTATTTTAATTTCCAATTCTTTCCTTATCTACTCGATGCAGTTATTGCTTGTCGTATCTACAGAACCGGGCAGTTTATGGTTTCTCCATTTCGGTTTCTTCTAAAGCATATTGAAAAACTATTCCTTAATGTAGGTTGCACATTAATAGTTGGGGCTTACATGTTTTGGTGTATATCAACTTTAATGTTTTTTTGTTCTAATAGCGGCTATTCTGTCAGTAAAGTAGTTTAATCATTATTATTTCATACCTTTTCAGTTTTATTTCTGTAGCGAACGGTCAGTTTTAAAATACTTCCTCCCATTTTTAACCATTTTTACAAGGTTTGTGAGGGTGTGAGGGTCGCTGCATATATTCAGTGACTTACATTTCTGATTTATTTTTATAATTTCCCGAAATTTTTGTTTTTTCCAGTAGATAACTTCAGGGTATAGTTATTTCCTGTTTCCAGTTCGGAAATGCTTTTAGTTCACTTCTAATGCCGTAAGACGCCTGACCCCTTTGTCAGAATTCAGGTATCCAGCCTATTTCGTTTATTCAAGATTTGACAGTACCTATTTCAAAAGTATCCTACGATTTTGTCTGCATGATATCTCAGGTACGAAACCGCTTATTGCCCATTTTTACATGCTTTGACGGTTTCCTGGACTTACGTCTTCAAGTAATCTCGTAGTATTCTCGCAACTACCATCATTTCCAATGCTGATAGAGCCTCTGTCGGTACGTTTTACCTATTCGTTTGCACATTGCAAGCTGGGGAGGAGCTTCGCCCTTTCGTTCTACCAGATCTATCTAAGCTCTCTATAACACCCGTGGTTAATACGTATGTGAGGGGTTTTCCTGCCTTTCGACACACGTGATAAGCGAATGTGTGGAGGTTAGAGGTATTTTACTGTACTTCGTGCAATACTCGCGTGAACAGAAATCGTATAACTTGTTGAAGAGGTTATGAACCTTTATTAGCCTATTATATTAGCTGAAATACATACAGTTCAAGATTCGAGTATGCTGCAAAATGTATAATTCCAATTAAGCCTCCAAGCAAACATTAAAGATGACACAATACAAAATAGCATCTTTTTATTCAATAATAACGTTACCTTTATAAATTGTATAAATACGAAGCTAAAATTGCCCCCAGCGATTTTTGCTTCCGTGCTTTGTCACCTAATCAATACACTTTCAATCATTTTTCGACTGAACAACGCCTTCTTACTTAACAGAGTCAAGTATTACGTTTTGCAAGAGTCGGAATAAGACACTGTTATCAAAAATGTATGTTATGAGGAATGTGTATAACCGAACTAATCAACCTGAATTACAAAGGCAATAATAGCACATTGAAACCTACCAACTTCTTTTATGGCCAGAAGGACTCATAATTTAAAGCACTGGAAACAAGCGAACCGGTAAACAAAATCGTTACAAATGACGTACAAAGCTGTTTACACCTTGCTGCGAAGTTTGACTTTCATCTCCAGAGAAACGTTAGAAGGTTAACTTTCAGCAGGTACTTGGAAACAACCTCAACCCAAACAAACAATCTTCTAGACTAAAAACTGAAGGGTTGGCAGAGCTGTTGTCAGTTTAAACCTTGGGGAAGCACAAATTCAATTCGGAAAGCTCTTCGCAGGAGCATCGCTAAGTCTAAAGATCGCCGATGGAAAATTAGAAAAACGATTACTTAGTGAGTTTTTTATTCAGTCTAACTTATTGCAAATTATTTTAACGCGCACCAGAAACTGCCATTTTTAAGAGAGCTGCAAATTTTAATTTTAAATTTTCCGTATTTGTACATTCCAATTAGCAAGCTTTGTTGTCGGTATGCCCCAAGCGTATAAATATAAACTCATCTAGCGTCATTTTCAAATTTGTTTAACTTATCCACCACGTAATTTATTTTTCACGTTATCCAACACAGCGGGTAATTAAGTAATTCTACGGAGAATTAGTTATATTGTTTTAATATGGCAGTGTTGCATTTCCCAACAGGCAGGGTAATAGATAAATAATAGATCACAGTATTTCCAAAAATCAGTCAGTTCTGATTTTATCGCACATAAATGGAAAATGTAAATCAAAAATGCTTAGCACAGTTGTGATGTGAAAATCTAAGACACTTTTAGAGATGGCCCTACACTCAAAACATGCAAAACAGTTCAGATAAATACTTGATCTGAAAAGCTTCCTTCAGCAGTTACAGCACTCTAAAAATTATTAGCTGGTTATGAAGTGACTACAGTTATGTAGTTGGATAAACATGTCGGTTGCATTTAATATATATTTTCATTGGCAAATATTCTGTCTGTAGAAAATGAAAAAATATTCAATTATGTTCAGCTCGCTGAAGTTGCTATTATGTAGCCCCCACTTCCGGCCTGTTTATGGTTTGACTCGTCCACTTCTCTATTAGTGACGATAGAGTGAAGACGCATAGTACCTGGACCTACATTTTCGTTCTGGTCTGATATTGCATCCTGCATTTCTTCGTTTTGTTATTATTCTTGTCTGTGTGTTGACAATAAATGTGTACAAGCTGTGACGTTATCTCAACCTAAATTATTTGAAAAACACAATTAAGGCGTTTAAAATTTGCACGCAGCTATACCCTCGGGCACTTTTTGAACTTCGGGCCATGATAAAATAAAAAAAAAAGTTAAACTCTCGATTCTGTACGTGTCTCATTTGACCTTTCCGGCTGGGGCAGAATTCTAATGGAAATAAACATCCTGACACTCACATACGGGTGCATCTTTATCACGACAATAGAGTTTCTTACAGGCCGTTCCAGAAGATAGCAAAGAGTATTTAAGCGATATGTATCGCTCCTGACGAGATTTGAATTAAATTTGAAAGCCCTGAGGGGGATTTAGGCCTCAGGTACCTGCACACCACGGCAGAGTTATCCAGAGCTCCGGTAAATTGACATCGGCCACCGTTCTCGCGGCCAACTTTACATTTTTTCATTGGCACTACGATCTTTTGCTTTCCTCTTTTAATCCAAACTTACAAATGAGGCACCTATGGTGAGTTTTCTTTCTGTAGCGCCGGCGTCGGTTTAATGGCTTATGTTCAAGTAGTCGGAGATTTGGTTGTGAATCCTGACTACAGTAATTTTTTATTCATGACCCTAATACAGCCGTTTTACCGCCTGCTGTAACGATTGACAGACACATGGGGACTCGTTTCGCCTTCTTTGCCTAAAATAGTTCTTAAGTTTAGCTTACCAGTCAATAATAGTGGCCTACGAGCTTGAGCCACCAACGCAACCGCACATTATCGTAGAAACCTTCCTGAGAATTGAACTAACCCCTAAAATCACCATTAACCCTACGTATACCACATGAGTCGAGTGGACCCTAAATAAATTTTGAGGTTCCACTATTTTGGTATTATTCAATTTAAAGATCTGTAATTTTGTGGATTTGTTAGTATAGGCCGTATATGTACGCATATTTTGCACATTTCGTAATGGGTTTCATCAGGAATAAAAAGCATAAGAGCACGGTAACTCACGGTGTAAACCACGCCTGAGGCGAAACTCTTCTAACGATCGGAAGGCGGTGGGCGGTGCTTGGGAATTAGCACCTTTCACATAGAAGGAAGGGGAAAGCCTTCGTCCCGATTGAGATTGTTAGGGTGTTTGTGAATCTCAGTGGCTTCGCGAATCTATCTGCTAAAGAAGAATGGGGATTTGCAGATAATGGAGGTTTCATCAAAAATGATCTTATGGCCGGTATCGCGTTGATGTTCGACGATGGCTGATCATGAAACGAGACCCAACTTGAGGCTGCGCTGGTGCTCAGAGATGCGAGTTTTTACTGAACCACCTGTTTCACAAATGTATACAGCATTACAAGAGCAAGGGACTCTACAAACACTTTTAGATGATATAGTGTTTAATTTATCTTTAGGTGACTACGCGGTCGGTGACTTGGTGGATATAGGAAAGAAGAACTATTGCTGCAGGAGGATCGGGTTTTGGAGGATTGGGTAGGGTGGATAAAGATGGCGATTGATGGCAGACTGTATATCCCTAGCACCGTAACCGTTATTCCTAAGAGCTTTAAGAATTTACTTTAATTCAGCGTGGATATTACCGATCCTCCTGCAGCAATAGCCTTTCTTCCCTATATCCACCAAGTTACCGACCGCGTAGGAAAGTGTCTTCGAAAACAAAACATTAAAACTGTATTCAAACCCCCGAGCAAAATCTCGCAGATGCTTCCTTCACCTAAAGATGAGTTAAACACCATGTCATCTGAATGTGTTTATAGAGTCCCTTGCTCTTGTAATACTGTATACATTGGTGAAACAGGTTGTTCTGTGAAAACTCGCATCTGTGAGCCCCAGCGCTGTCGCAAGTCGGGTTTCGTTTCATCATCAGCCATCGCCGAACACCAACGCGATACCGGCCATAAGATCCTTTTTGACGAAACTTCCATTATCTGCAAATCCCCATTCTTCTTTAGCAGAAAGATTCGCGAAACCATTGAGATTTACAAACACCCTAACAATCTCAACCGGGACGAAGGCTTTTCCCTTTATTCTAGGTGAAAAGTGCTAATTCCCAAGCCCTGCTCACCGCCACTGAACTGTGACAGTACGGCACTTGGTGAACCACGACGGCATTTGCCTATAAATTCTCGCCTTTCTCTTTCCTGGTTTACACGTTGAGTTACCGTGCTCTTCTATTTCTTCCCTCGCAAAAGAGTTTCGCCTCTGGCGTGGTTTACACGTTGAGTAACCGTGCTCTTCTGCTTTTCCTCCTGATGAAGCCCCTTACGAAAGTGGGCGAAACGTTGAGTTCTTCGACTTCAATAATAACACGGTCCAATCTCGGAAGTCGCTTTTTACTTAATGACAATGGCCGTGAAAGCCTCCGAAATCATCATATTTTTGCTCTCCAAAAATACTTACATCAAGTATCACCAGGGTCAATCGGGCTCAACAATGTTACTGTTTCACCATTTTCTGTCTTACTAGTAATATCTTTGACGAGGCCATATTTTATTATACCCGACTTAGACATTTATTGGCGAATGCCTTAGTGAGCTTTATAATACGATGTCTGTGGAATTTACACCTATTACATTTATACACAGTGTGTTTGTGGGTTACCAAGTATTTAAATTTACTGTTACTATCAAGTTACTCCTACTTCATTGTATTGTTTTTACTTCAAATTTTCAATGGATACTCACCAATACTATGTTATTATTGCAATAATTGTTATTACTTTCACTTATTTATTGTATTTTGGTATATTTTCGTTTTGGAACTCTTGAACATATACAATCACAAGCCGGTTAGACTAAACAGTTAGCTGTTTTCTAGAAGGTTAGAAGATATGAGTGATATCAAATACGATAAAGACTACGTTTTCTCTAACGACGAAGGTGTAGGTGACAATATGGAAAATATGTCTGACACTGATTCAAGTGACTCTGATGCGAAAGTGGAAGAAGATGACGCTGGTCTTCGCACTGCGTCTGATAATGAAAACGACAAACACGTATCAAAAAATGGTGAAGTAACATGGCACTCAAATCCAGTTTTATTATCAATAGGAAGACGACATGAACACAACACTTTACTTGATAGAGTGATTCCTACACCTTTTGCAAATAGAGAAGTGCACACAATTGCTTCTTCTCTTTTCATTTATTTTCGCATCTTAATGCTATTTATTATTATAATATGAACAAATGCTAAAGGTATTAGGCACGTCAACGGTGATGACTGAAAGGAAATTTTGTAATTCTAATACCTATCGGCGTCTACATGTCCAAAACTAAAGAAATTTAACAACTGTGAAGGAAAATCTTAAATGGCATTATGGGCCGCAGCAGATTTCAAAATATATTTCGAGTATTGCAACTGACATAGATCTCGAAAGGCGCTTAAGACGACATACAAATACATTGCAACCAATACGAGAATACTTCGAATTATGGAATAAATACTTAAAATATGCTATTCCAATCTGGTGTAGGACATTCGAAGAACAATCAGTAACTTTCAGAGAAACTTGCCCATTCAAACAATATATTCCGTGAAACCCTGGAAGATATCAAATAAAAACATGGGTAATATGTGACATTGCACCATAAGATGACACTTATAATGCAACCTGCAAACGCCTGCATTAATAATAATTTTCAATAATTATATTGCAAGAACAATCGTATGGATGGTTGGTGGCAGTTGAGATAGTAACATGGTTACTAGGAGTGAGAAATATTATAAAAAATATTAGTGACTTAAAATTTGTTAAAAAATCAAGTTGAGGGTATCATTCCCTTCAATTGCGATAAATAAATAATAATCCTAATGATATATACGCAGTGGTAAAAATGGCTTTCCGTGTAGTGTAATCTGATATAATATCAGATTATTATAATTTTCCAATAAAAGTCAATGTCAAATATACTCTTGAATTCTGTGATTCTATAGTGGACGCAATAAATTAACAATCATTTAACGTAGCTTCAGTGCGCGAGTGACTGTCTTGTGCCAATGAATTGGTTTTCTATCTTAAAGAATAGAAATATTAATTTCTACAATGACTTTTTGGATGTGGAACAACTAGGTGTATTTCCGAAAGGGGTCCAAGAAAAAGACAACGAAAGGCCATTGTGGTTTATCTAACCACGTTTGATTTGGCATAAATCTAAATACGGTGTAATTTAATTTAGTAGCGTTTTATATGGAGTGATTAATTGTATTTATTGTCTAAATTCAACGTTAAACCAAGTGCTTGGTCATTTTAGGTATTTATATTTGGAAATCATGTTATAGTTACATTGTTTAGGTGTAAAATTATTATAAAATGGAATTGTCAAAGAATTTCGGATCAAGTAGTTAAAATTTATTTTGAAGGTTCATTGAAGTTTCTTATGTCAGATCAAACAAGATAACTGTCAAGTTGTTGAGATGTTTAAAAAGAAATATTTTTGAAGATACGTGAGTTTATTACTAAAATTAAAGATATTATTATACTGCTTATTATAGTCGTTTAGTATAAATAAGTTCATATAGTTAAAATTAACACATCCATTCAGCTGATGAAAATTGCTTCAACAGGGTTAGTCGTGGTTATAAGTAATTTCAGCTTGACACACATAAAATGCCAACGTTTTTTAAGTGATAAGAAACGTCAAAGTTATAAACGTTTCTTGTGAAATAGAAAGCCTTCATTAATTGAAATATTCTATAGTAAAAGTAAGTCAATCGTTATATTGAAAAAGAATAAATATAAATTCTCATATAACGTGGGATCCGATATATTACAAACTATAGTAGACAGGTTAGTGAAAAAAATACAAAAATTGGGTCGAAAATGTACAAAAATTTTCTACGTCATATAATGTTTGGCTCAACAGAAAATTAACAAAAATTGGTACACTAAAAAAATAAACCAGAACTGCCGTTTCGTTTTGTAATTTCCAAAAATCGCCAAACGTTTGCAACATTATTTGGTTCCGAAAACGGAAAACTGGACAAGGGGACGAAGAAGAAACTTGAAATAATATTGACTACCGCAGTACCAAAGGTTGAGAAAAACTATATCTTATACCGTAAAACGTCACAAAGGTCGTCTTTTGTGGTGTTTAGAAATATGATACTATCATTAATATCAGCGTAATGAATCATATATCCTTTGAATGTTAGTGAAAGCGAAATTTAAAAAAAGAAGAAACTTTATTATAAATTTGGGAATAGAATTAGCGTAATAAAAAGATGTTAGCGAAGACCTGGCGAGAAGTATTGAGGGTCACAGAAAATCTCAAAAGAAAAAAGCACGTTGCGGTATCTGCCTACCTAAGAAAGATAGAAAAACTAGAATCAAATGTGCAAAAGGTAAAAAATGTGTGCGTGGAAGATTCAGTTGCACTATGTTCAAAGTGTACATCATAAACGTTAAAACTATTATTATTTAAGTGAAAAATAAACACATACCAAGTAAATATAGTTTTTGAGTTGATGACTTCCATTTTAAGCTAATGGATCCAATGGATAAAACTGGTAAATCATGAAAGTATTTTTGTTGGTAGACATAGGGCTAAAGCACCGAATTTGTCAAAAGCTAGTGGGTTATCGGGTATAGTACCCGTTCAATCATAGTTCAAGCAGTCTTCGCCGCCACGAGCCTCAAAACTGAGGCAAATCGATAGTCTAGTTTGAGAGGCCACCGCACCGTCCATATCAGTACAGCTGCCAGATTGGTGGCCTACTCATGCCCCAAAAGAAATATATTTATTGTATTATATACATCAATTTCAGAATAATTTTTTATATTTCACGCATTTAAACAAACCAATAGACGTATGTCTTTTAGCAGGTCTATTTTCTATATTTACTCAAATATTTAAGTATAAGTATAAGTGGACACTGTAATTTGGCAAAATTTTACCTTATTAGAGCAAAAGCTTCTAAAGCCAGATATATTACAAATCTAAGTTATTATAAGGCGTACACTTTTTCTAATTTTCACAGTCATGGTGGAACACTTTGACACAGTTTCTGAGTGACTGTCAATGGTAAGATCTCCAAAATCTACGGGCTATTCGAAGAAAATTGCTTTATCAATGATCCTTCGAAGGCGTTCCTCCACAGACTAGGCTCTATAGTATTTACATCCATTATCGGACATACACCAATATTTTTTACACATTCTAGGAAAACTATCACAGTGTGGTCCTCAGTAACTGATAGCTTGCATTAGAGAACAATATTGTTGTATTTCCGGCAGAAGCTTAGCAAAATAGGTTTGTGCATTATTGTATCAAATGCATTATTGTATCAAATGCATTAAGATTAATTTGAGAATTGATCACAGGTCAACGTTTCTATAAATAATGCAGGGTTCGACTATGCCGGTCCTATATTAATTAAGGACAGAAAAGGGCACCGAGCAAAATTATTCGACATTATTTTGTAGTTTTTTATTTGCCTAGTCGATAAACCAATTTGCTTTGAATGAGGGGCTAATTTAAGCACCCGTATTATAGGACGCAGCGGCCAACCTTACTAGTTTTGCTTATACTGCAAAAACTTTGATTAGTGCCGCAAACCAGTTAAAGAAGCTGTTTCGATTTCTAAGATTTCTGGAAAATAAAATTGACATTACTCATTTTTTGTTAAGGAAATTATAAAATGGCAAGTGACCATGCCAAGTGCTTCTTATCTAGGAATAATACGGGAGAGTGCCGTGTATACCTTAACACAAATGCAGGTAGTACTGAATTCACGCCCACTTTCACCGTTCTCCACAAAGCCTGCTTTGAGTACGTGTCAGTATATTATTGAAAAATCGTTGTGTGTGTTCTCTGACCCAAGATATTTCGATAAAAAGGAGACGAAAGAGTGTGCGAGCTGCTAATCTAGAAGAAGGTTACATCAGACAAAATAAAACAGATCAAATAGTATATAATGGTATGTAATCGGGCAAATAGAATTCGATGCGACAAAGATGATTGTATGCTAGAAAGCTAGAAGATTTAATAACTTGAATATTGAAATGTGCTGCTTCAGACAAAATACATTGTCAGTAAAAGTTGTTCTGCGGCGAAACCCACCTTGATCTTTTTCTTTGTTATACAGGGTGTCCTAGAACTGTCTCCCCAGAGAGAAATGGGGGTATTAGGGCGAATATATCAATTGGTATTTTGAAGAAAAAAAGTCTTATTTCAAGCCATAACCGAGAAAAGACAAGTTGAAGTTAACCATTCAGGGATTAGCACCATCAAGGTAGGATGACCGCAATTTTGCGTTGCCAGGGTTTTGCGATTCTACGCTTTATTAAAATCTCCTATCCATAAATCTAGTCTACCACAGTTGATGTCTTGATTTTTGCAAAGTCGTATTTATTTTTGCTGTCTAGCAACGTGTCGAATTTTCAGTAATACCGAAAGACCCAGCTTCTGGGATTTGGGCAATTGAAAACTCTATAACTAGTTAGTTGGGGTAGTAGAAAGGAGCCCCTTTTGCTGTCGGCACATGCTTGTTTTCTATGGGGAGGCAGTATTTTTATCCTCTATATTTATATTTACAGGACATCCCCGTATAGTTCCGAAATCAACTTTTCTGTCAATAATCTTTATATCGACGCCCTGTATCCCAACACAGGCCTGGTTAAATCTTTTGTTACCAGCGTATAGATTTAAGCCAACTGCTCGTAGTTAATCTTTGCCGATGCAGCCCTGAATAGCATCAATTGGACAATAGTCTTTCTTAAAATCGTCCATTTGGTTTAATCGAAATTCGACCGTCAACCATGTCTCCGTTATCAAGCCCGCAATTCTCAATAGCTATTGTTTTGTTGCTGTTTTAAGCTTCTGCTGGTGTCTACAATGCATTTTCCTAATGGAGTTTTTTTGATTTTTATTTATAAAGCGAATTGCAGTTTCACTTATTCTTGCAGTAAGATCCTTATCAGAGATTACGAAAGATTGTATGTAAATATCTTAGAGCTAATCCGGCTAGACGCAATATCTTAGAGCTAATCCGGCTAGATGCAACAGGTTACAGTAACAAGAATTTGACTATCGAAGGCGAGCACCCATTTATGTAAGTCTAACCCCAACCTGCTCTGAGCTACCGAACCTGAAGGGCTTGTCACACGTCGTAAATAGGGTTTCCCCTATACCAATTGTTTGAACTTGCATTGATTTCTAGTGTGTATTTTGACTTGGGTGTAGGTATTACAATTTTCTTCCGTTTTTTTTTGGGTAGCCACTTGTGTACATCAAATATCTTATCAATTTTTTCTGTCCAGCTAATATTTTTCTTATATATTTTTTCCTGTTTTCCAAGATAACGTTTCTGATGATTCCTTTTCTAGTTACTGTAGTTGTTTCCACAATTGTTGCAACATTCATGAAAACACTGTTTTTAATATTAATGCCCTGCTGCAATCTCCAGCAATTATAAATTTTATTAATCATTTAATCTTGCAAACTCAAATTTCGTCTCATTCAGAATTTGTTAACGAATTAAAAACCTGGATTTTCTGTTCCAGATGGCAATATTAAATTTCACCTGAAAATAAAATCAGCTGCATGCGACGGTAGAATTCCCTTAGGTCTAATTATAAATTTCGCCTTTTGATTTTAGCATTAATGGAGTAAAGTTTATTTCAGCTGGTGCTCATGAGTTCTTTATTTCTACGATGAAAGATATTGCGTTATTAATTTAATAAAATTTCATTCAGCGGAATGCACATAGCTAGCAGCTACAGCAACTCGATTGAGTTTTTCCCTTCGTGTGCTATTTATGATCGCGACTGCATTTAATTAACATTTAAAACCTATTAATTCGACTAGGTTGCTAGCTTATTATTTGCAGTGCATAAGAATTCCACAATCAGCATTAAAGCTAAATTAGCTCTACAACCACCAGTAGTAATTCTAGAAATGCCGTGAACAAGTAAGATTATTAACATCGTAATGAATATGCAAGGTAATTTAAATAAAGCGGCTAAAATTACAGCATTTTAGTCTTTAATAGGTACTTTAGATACCGCTATGAGAGTGAAGCTTATATTTATGCGAGCTCTACCCACTACCACCCACGTAGGGCAGTTACGGTCGAAGCAATAGCAGCCCTTCGCTGATCTTCGCTATGTTTTAATATGCCCTAGAAGCGCATTAAAGGGGAGCAAAGTGTAAATCCCCCTGATTCAATTAGCGCAAAAAACTTACAGCGAAGCCACACAAAGCGCCCAAGAAGCTATTTAACTTATCATTAAACACTTTGGAAGCCAACTTGATATAAATTCGAGGAGTTACGGATTATCACTTCCGGACATGACAGGGCATCAACCGAATTTGATTGATGGTACATTAGGGCCTTTTAAAGTTGTATTGTGTTTCGTAAACAGCCTAGAGCAAGTCATTACTTCAGAAGATGCCCGTAATCTAATCTGGCACAAACATATTGATTACGCGTTCATTTATCCCTGCAAGCATCAATAACGGCGCGCCTTCCATCTTCCAGTATAAAGGAAAAGAAGCGCAGCTCGGAACTATTTGTTATACTAATGATACCCCTAATTGCAAGATCAACAAATTTATGAAGCGCCGCCTACGTGTACGGCTCTCAATTCCATGTTCAAATAGCAATTTGAGCGGAAGCGAAATTTTGGAGATGATAAAATGTCGGCGTGTGCCGGCAGGATGAGATCACTATTAAGTTTCTATTACTCGTCTTTAACAATCACGAATTTTCAGTTTTATGCAGATTCATATATCTCTGAATTTACAAAGAGTTATCATAGATGCACCGTTTTGTTCAGTTTTGAATTTTAATACAGTACTGGTATACCACCATTCACCCTAGTGTCCCTTCAACGCATCTATGATCTAAACAGGTCCCGGGTGATGTAGGTTGAACAAGCGTCCACGTACGATCAGTAGAGTTAAGCAAAGCTCTTTCTGGTCAAAACTTGGATGGGAGAGTCACTGCTGCTTCTCTCGGCGCCTCGTGGTACGGCTGTCACGGAAATAGTTGGTCCCGGATGTTATAATAACATCATGACAGTCGTTAGTGGGGTTGCCTGAGTACAAAATAAAATTTAAAAAATATAATCGTATTATTCCGCCTGAATTTGAGCATATCGAGTTATGTGCGAGCATTTATTACCTTGCTAGCGTACGCAGCTGTGTTATCCGCTAACCGTCGTCGGTTCTGAAAGACGCTCATTCTGTTATCGTTGCTTATATTCGTTGGCACGCTAAGTTTCGAATATCTATCCGCATTCTTGTACGTTCCCTGACGCGAATTTAACAAACAACGGTCATGGGTGCGAAAGAGAGGGCCAGCTACAACTCGGTTGCCCCGAGAACTTATATCGATCGCGCGCTGTCTGGCGCTGCATTTCCAGTTCAGTTGGTTCTCAGCTTCTGCAAGCAACGGTTAAGTTTTTAAGTGAGTCTCGCAGCGCGCACCCTTGGGGGCTGCGTTTGCGGGGGTGTTTAACGTTGTGTGCTGTTCAGTCTGTGTACGAATGCCGCTGGCTTGATTGTTGTTGGTTCAAAACATTGGCCGTGATTTTTGCATTTTATGGGTCTATTTTGCTGTGTGGGCGTGAGTGACCGTTTGGGGTGCCGATTATCGTAAGCCTTTTGAGTTTCGCCTTATGTTTCGTCGATTAGACGGATTACTTTATGGGAACCCATTAGCAGTGTTAAATGTTCGCGAAGCTGTCGCTTTACGGTTCTGCTTTCCGTGCGAACTTCGCATTACGTCTCACATGAGAGAATAAATCCCCATGTGTTCAGTTCCTACAGCTCCCGCAGCCCATTGAAATTTTCCAGCGTTTTCTTCCCGTTTCGTCCTATGCAGTATCTCGGGACGGTAGCCATTGCAGCAGCTTAGGACATCAATTATCGCACCGCCAAGCTCCTTACAGGTATTCTTTATATCGTTTATTAGAGTTTAGTGTGCAACTTACCATATATACAGTGTGCTTCATCGAAATATCGGACAGTTGGCGGAACGTCGTGTTTATTTAGCCTTTATTGTGTACTATTTGTACTGGTCAAACCGTTATAGTTGTGTACCTGTCTTTACATTTCATTTGCCGTCAGTTTGCGTACATAATATAGCTGAATCTCGCCTTTATTACCGCTATTTGTTTAGAGTTTACTGCTCATATCGCTTTACAGAGTTGATGTCAAATTTGCCGTATTATGTCAATGGATTTAATATGTTGCGCAATTTACCGAACTGCCGTATATACTTTTCATAGTTACTTGTGCCTTTTTCTACATATTCAATTATTTTGATCAATACATGTCATGTTAATTTAACTGTGTTCTTCTTTGCTATTGTGCATGCGACTTCTGTGTTTGTATTTTGCAGTTGTAAGAGGAGTTTGCCCAGTTGATCAAGTGGATTTTAAAAAGGTAGGTCCGATGGTACTGAACCGGCTGGCTGTCTAGATTACTGCCAAGTTTAAAGTCGTAAGGTGAATTCATATGCTTGCCTGTTCCTCAGTGAGTTTACCTGTGCATTCTCTTCTATCGTGATGGAATTGTGGTGGCGCTTAATCAACTTAGATCTATTTACCGTTTATTAGGCCCTTGTATTTGGACCTCCCCTAGCTTCACTGAGCCTAGTC
Organism: Agriotes lineatus; assembly: GCA_940337035.1. NCBI lineage: Eukaryota > Metazoa > Arthropoda > Insecta > Coleoptera > Elateridae > Agriotes > Agriotes lineatus. The sequence continues at coordinate 25,484,690 of OW679203.1, read as the reverse complement.
GGCACCTTTTGCTATGATCTGGGCAGCGGTTCTATGTGAGTTACGTTTACGATTTTGTGAGTTATTGAACGAACCAGTGGTCTAGCTTTACCGTGGCTTTTCATAAATACCGTTACGAGCTGACGCGTTATCGTAAATGTCGTTTTAGCCTGTAACAATTTGGAGCAACTATATCGTTCCGCTTACACTCCTAGCCAACGCAGCTCACACATACAACGTAAAACTGTTGAATTCTGCTTTAAAAAAATTCCTCATTAGGCCAGGCTTCCAGATTTCTCATTCAGACCGTCGACCTAATTGCTGCAATCCGAGATAATTTAAATGAGTATATTATTAATTATTCCATTCCATAAGATTGTCATCTTTAACAAAAGTGCCGCCTTGGGCGGACTAAAGTATTAATCATAACCCAATTGAGACTGTTGGAAACGTTAACACATGATCAGGGTTGCCTTTGTAGCACACAATGGGATATTACGAGCGAGAAAACCTTAGGTTCAATTTATAACGTTCGCGGCGCAACAGCTGCGATCAGCGACCAGCGAATTTTTAAAGTAAAATAAGCATTTGAAATTTAGGAAACAAGGCAAGTCATATCTGCGAGTTGAGCACGTTGCTATAGCCGAGGGTACTTTTTCTATTGGAAACATACCACTTCGTTCCGGCAGACACATTACGTGGCGCCTAACAAATTATACGAATTTGTCCCAGTATCTTTACGGTGCAACTTGTTTTCACCGCCGCCAGTGAGCATTTCCCCTCTTCCCACTGAGCTAACTGGAACACCTCTTACATTGTCTAATCAATAACAATATGTAAAAATTCCATCGTTTAGTCTTAGGGTCGCCTATTAATAACTGTAAACTTATCAATTTAAACAGGGCCTACTGGATATTTTTCTTTATATTGCAGTTCGTTTGTCAAGTGGAAATTTTTTGCTCTTTCAAACATACTCTACTCCTATTATTTCTACACCGCTGAATTATTTGTGGCTACTAGATCGATACGTTTCGCTTGAAAATAACGGCTTCTAAAGGTTTAAGATTCGCAATGCCTGTGATGTTATTCAACAGATATAACAGACTCGGAGAAGCACTTAGAAACGCAAAATCCTTTATGTATCTCACAAATATTAATAGAAGAACCTAAAACACCAACATGTAACTTAATAAAACAACCAATATTGTTGGCGTGGTAATGCTATCAACTTATGAGTTTATGTTAATATTTAAATTACTTCTGTTTCCAGTCTTACTAATAAACTTTTGTTTAAAGTTCTATTAAAGAACCGTAATTCATTTGAATCCGGACCGTAGGTACTTTACCTTGCAGAGAAACGTATAAAAGAACTCCCCACATGCAGAAACCGTTCATCTATTTACCTTTCTGATTGATCTGCGTTTAGCAGGCACAAGGTTACCAGCTGTTTGACTTGCAAATAGTGCAAGAAATATAGAATTTGACGGGCTCAAACAAACTTTAAATTTTTATTCCTCGTTCCAGCTTTCCAGTACCCCAAAAGACGAATGTCGAAAGTAAAACTGGCAGACGTAAAAGGGAAATTGTGTTCCAGAAGTTTGGGTGTGTAAATAACAAATAACTTCACGTATTACAAAGAATTCCATTTTCGCTCCCATATCCCACGTTGCTATTCAATAAACTTGAAACATAAAGAGACCCGACAAAGTGGAACAGACAGCAGTAAATTTAATTGTAAACAGGATACTTCTCAACCACAATAACCACCAGGAATGAGTTTAATCAAATTCTGAGTGAATGTCGAGTCCGTATTAGCGGGCCGCCATATGATATGGTGATATCGTTGTTACTTTTAGAGACACCGCACTTCTATGAGGTAAATTGTACAGATTACCTCTGCCTTATGGAATAAAAACTATTCATTCGTATTTTGTGTGTATGTGTAGTGCGATAAGCAAACTGTGCACTTGTAAACAGCTGTCCCTCCTATAATTGCAAATGTTTCCCCAGCATTTATCATTATTTAATGAACGACTTCCAGAAATTCACCGTATCATTTTTGGGTAGTAGATTCCAAGGTTTCATCTCTCTTCCTAAAGGACTTCTTCAAAACACCCTCGGCGCTAACACAAAATTTAAAAGCAGGTCATTCCTCTTAGTCCCTTCATCATTACCATAGATTCCCCAATTAGCTCATTAGGAAAATACGTTACCAATATCGTCATGTTTGGTATGCACAATTCGCCATCGATTGCCGTCTTCATCGACGCTCATCCAAAGCTTGGGAAATTTCTTCCCCTACAGCTGTAGTCCTTCTTCCCTAAATCCACTAGGTCCCTTTTTTTCTACCGTTTCTCCTTGTAGTACTTAAATGTAGGCTACCATATTTTTACCATCATATATTCTAGATTTTATCAAACTTCATGATTTTAGTTTGCAAAACACTACGAAGAAAACGTAACATTACAGAAGTCTTATTTTTCCTCCACCTAATTTGAAAACAATATTTTCAAAAAGTGTTTACAGAGTCCCTTGTTCTTGCAATGCCGTACATATTGATCAAACCCAACGTTCAGTAAAAATTCTTGGAGTACCACCATTTACCCAGATCAGGTTCCGTAACTTTATCAGCCGTCGTCTGACGGTAACGCGAATCCAGCTGTAAGCTTATATTTGATCCCAAATCATCTTTAGCAGATACGTTCGCGAAGTTATTGAGATTTACGAACTTAAAGAGATCAACGGTACTATCTTTCTTCTACAAACTGAACTCCGCTCTCTTCTTCACTTAGCAAATTTAAAGCTAAAGTAAAACCGTGTCCACATGGGCAGCGACCGGCTATATAAACAGCGAAAATGGCGTGCGGTTGTTTAGAAAAAGTTAACGTTATTCATCAATGCTAAGGGACGCCAATAAGTCTTTATGCAACAGATGTGCTCAGATATATGAACTCATAAACTCAAAGCCTTGCGAAAACACTATAATATGAAATGCAATAAATATCGTGACCAGATCGTTACTTAGTTTGCAGTAACTAAAACACACATAATCGTAGTAAGATGTATAATCGTCAATATTATGGCACATGAATAAAAACTTTTAGTATGCCGGGTACACGCAATAAACGCAAGTAAGAATATAACAACCACATCTATAAATACAACAACAATTAGGTTAAGTAGATATACTTGGTAAGTTAAAAATTGAATACCATTAAATACAGAAACTCAAGCTCCGATGAGGCCTTAAAGAAAAACTCTTCGGAGAAAGCAGTTGGCAAATCGGCACTACAATTATTCTCGATGTAATAACAGACTATAAACTGCAAGGCCATCAAAATCAAGGAGCTCTCATTGGCTAAGATTTACCAGAAATAAAGGCCGAGATCAATTACGCATGGAAAGAGGACATTTCGCAAAAAAAACTGGACAGCACGTCTACGATACGGGACGAAAACTCAACACTATGGAAATTTTCGTAACCGGGTCAAACCATCCCAACACAGCAACATGACCGGTAAAAACAGTTAGACAGTACCCCAAACTCCTAACCCACTCGGGAGAGTAGGCTTAAATGACCACGCGCAACTTACCCTTAACGGTTGAAATCGAGCTCAAGAATGGGCAGCACTTAGGATCTGTGAGAATCGGAATGAAAATGGCAGGAAATCACTAGCGAGTTTTGAAGACAGAGGAAGCGCGCTCGCTGCGACCTAAGCGGACAAAATCAGAACGACGGCGCGGACTACTAAAAAATTACCCCAAATTAATCTATTTCGAAACTAGGTCACTTTTCACTCGTAACACCCTGACGACTTTTAATTGTAAATTCCGCCCTCTTTCTTCCGATCAGTACAATGGTTTTGGGCTTAGCGTAGTTGAATATGGAATTACCCTGCTCGTCTATCTCTTCTTGCAATAGAGTTCTACGTCGTTGAGCTACCGCGCTATTTTGCAGCTGGTAGAACTTTGAAGTTTGCTACCTAAACAATGAGTCGAACCTTTAGCGAAAGTTCTTGGTTAAATAATACTGAGGTGAAAATATACTTATTAATCTGGACATCCCGCAGGCAATACGATCCCTCCAAATACTACGCTTGAACCCTTAAAGTAACAGAACGCAATGCTTAGCTGAAAATCATGCATTGAAGTAAGAAATGCAAACGTTATTACAGTGTAAAACTCTTTTACCATTGAACGCGGCTAACTAGTGGGATGGGGGTGGTCTTATATGTTCAATAAAGGTAGATAGTACATATGTACAATGACGTGGAACACTTAGCTTGGAATGCAGTAAATATATACGGTACTTAATAGATTTCGCAGCTCAAACGGCAGGCAAAAACGATTTTAAATTTAGCAACTGTTTATAATGCTGCACCGACACGAAAATGCACTCGATGTGAAACGAATCCAGTGCGTGCTTGTGATGTCAGATATTGATCGAATTCTCTAGTGCTACAACAACATAACTCGAACAGAGCTTCAAGTAATATGTCATTTGTGAAAGCTGCCATCTATGCAGCACACAAGGTTAACTGTTTAAAAAAAATGATCGAAAAAATGCATCCACACGGCTAAGACATCATACTCAAGCGACAACTGAGAGCCGTAAGCGATTAGATGCACGGCAGTTGTCTGGCTTGTGAAAACGGGCAGTCGACGCAGCAATAATTTTAATAAGTGAACAAATTTACACCTAAATGCAACTATGTACAGAGCGTTTTTTTGCCAATAATAAACAGAACATGCCACCGACCAGTTACGGAAAATGGATCGGGGTTAAGTTACTTCCATTTTAACAAATATCGTATAATGATACTACTTGGAAGTAGTAACACGTGGGGTATAAATAACGATTTGTAATTACTAGCATAGGCAAACTCAATTTTATTTAGCAAATATCACATATGCACAAAATGGCATATATGTAGGATAGAAATGGTTATGGAAGCCTCACCTCCGGTACGCTATGTAATCAAACCGTACATGAGCATTCGCTAAATATCGTTGTTGGGCAAAATTCCCCAGTAAATTAGCACAATAAACAGTAATGGTAATTAAGTAATAGGTACTGTTCACACTTTTCCAAACACAATCTAATTCTATGTAACTAAGGGCTACTTATCCAGGTATCTGCATTTTCTCGTTACACAACTGAATTATGTTAATTAGATGGGATGGGATCTCCTAGGACGTGGTGCACTGCCTTATCGGGCCCTCACAGCAATCTGCGATGGTACACAAAACCTGACTGTGAATTTATGACTCAGCCCGAAAAACGGCTAATACACAGATTATAGAGTTGCTTCACAGTGGACAAAAAAGCTTACCGGAGATCTTCCAGCCGCATAAGGTTTAGCATAATACATTTTTTTGTTTCCGCCGCACATTAATTTAGGGTAAGGGAGCTACACGACATCCTGGATTTCCTCAACGGTGGTACTAATAGCAAATCAGCTCCTCTGGGACCCGCCGCTCAACATAGCACAACTGTGTGAACCATTTTTCGATAAAGAGGTCCCAAAGCTCTTCACGAAACTTCTAGCAATCTATGCTAAACCGAAAGTGTCTCGAAAAAATAAAACGCAGCGAGTAATCTATCCACTCGCACCTCGCTACAAAGGTTGCTAACCTATTAGGCGAAAAATTCTCTATAATTGCATAAAAATGGCTTGAAGAGATACAAAATTAGCAAACTGAAAACAAATTAAGACACAAGACTCACAGGGTGAGAAGCATTCGCACTTTTAACAGTTGGCATAGTTTAAAGTTGTAAGACGTTTTTTTCACTGACGATTCTAATAATTCCATCAAAATAATTTACGGGAAAATTAAGATTTCTCATTAAGTCATAAATATGAGTAACTTTATAATGAAATACTTCATCTAATGTAACTGTCGTTACAGGAACAAACTATTTCAAAAATTTTCCAGATCCGGATTAATTTTGTCTGAAATGTTGGTAGGAATGTCTTAGAGTAGCAGTTTACATTCCTGTCGCCTCAACAGCGTCGCTCTGATCTGTTGTTATTTCTAATAATTCGGAAAACTCAAACAACGGGCGCTGGTTAATACAATAAAGTGTCATTCGGATACTCCACAAATATTTGGAGAATATCTAGCCGACAGTATCGGCGTATTTATTACCTGGCAGCGAATTAATAAGACAAACTTGGGAGAATTATTGCTGACGTATTATGCTCCGCTGCCAGTAATTACCTAATCGGCATTATTGGTTGGGCACACAGAGTGTTTTAGTTCTCACGGCTTATTACAAGCGTTGCTACGAGTATCAATTAAGAAGTGGAGCTCTAAATTTGGCATTACCAAGTAAAATTCTAAGGTTCTGCTGTGTTGAACCTATCAGCTTTAAAACATCATATTTTGTGACTACTTCCTTCTGAATGCTGTTTTTACAGTAAACTGACCTTCGTACTTTAGAAGACCTTGTCACGACTGACTGGAAGCAGAAGATGGATCATGAGGATGTTGCCTCTCGACCCTTCACTTCAGTATTAAATTTTGATTCTATAAATTTTACGTAGTGACTTTTGAACTTTAGCCTTAGGGCTGTACAAATATTTATCTTTCTTTCTGGCATGCTTAACATAGCCTCAGATTTTTTGAGAATATGGATTTCAAAGAAAAAAATTGCTTATGCCGGTTAATTATCTAAAATAGACAAATACAAAAATAAATTCTGGTCGCTTGCACCTACCACATTTATTTTCTTGTGTGATACATACGATACCCATAAACACAGTTTACAACTTTTGGAACGACACAAAATCTTTACGATGTGCATATAAAACCACATACTGATTCTACATCAAACTTGTCTCTTGGGTTTCAGACGTTATGTTGATATTCCTGAAATGATTCTTAAAAACCCAATTTCATCCCTGTCGCAGCAACCAAACACAAGCGTAGTTCCTTGTTCGCTCAGGAAAATAACCATAACTGTATGTAATGGATTGATATGAAGATGTCCAACCGAAAAAGTTAGAATGTAGTTCTGATACCGGGTATCAGAAAGTTATCCAAAGTTCGGTCAGAAGTGCTGCTACTCTTCACAACTACATTAAAGCGAAGTTGAGACAGAGTCAGCCCTCGCCTTGGCATTTCCGCGCAGTTTATGAACTGCATAATGACCCAGTAAAGCGAAGGAGGTGAATCGGAACCTTTCGAGGGCCCTTAATTAGGAATTTCAAATTTAAAAAGTTAATAATTCGCTCAGTACCAGCCGTCATAAGCTATAAACTGGCGAGCGTTTAAAGCCGAGTGCTTTCAAATAAATTCTGCCTCTTTGTCAGCTGCTGCGTTCCCTACAACTGTTTTAGTCTTTTTGTGAGGTTGCTGGGGGAAGACACTCGGTGACACGCTACGGTTGATTAGAAAACCCTTGTAATTAATTGTCGGACCGTAATTTGGCGCAATTTCCAGTGGGTTGTTATATTTAATTCCGACTCGTTTTGATCAGTCTCCTGAACTTGCGGAACGGAAATTTTGGCCATTCGTCTCTAAACTACAAGGGCTTTTTAACGACCTAACGCTCTAATAAATCCCACTTATTTTATTTCCGATCTGAACTTTTTAATGCGTTTTAGCACACGACTCCATTTCGGCTGCCACATAAATCAGCGCGTAGTCTTGATATAGAATAAAGCAAAATTCTCCTGTGTTCTCAATGAACAAACATAGAAGCTTTTAAAGCTTCATACTAGTTTCAGTGCATGTAAGGTTTAGAAAGTTTTGAAAATTAAATACGACGAATTGCTTTCATTATGATATTTATTTTTGATTAGTTACATATATACAGCACTATTAGAATTTATTTTCGCAGCTTATTTATACTTGTCGACGTTACACAAGTATAGTGGAGAAACTACCCTTCTTGCAGACTACCCTGTGGGGTCAATTTTATTTCGTTTTTTCATTTATTAAATTTCGATTTCAATTACCTAGCTCGGTAGATCATGAGAAACTCAAATCAGGGTTAGGTTTTAACGCTTTGGTAAAATAATAACTTTCTTAAACTGCCACTCAATCTAACCCAAACTTTGTTAAACGATATTCTCGCATTATCTTTAGTCAAATTGTATTTATACTTCGAAGTAACCTCACGTGCACTTAATATTCAATAAAACAACTAATCATAGTCTCTTGAACTTGCGAATGCACAAACGGATAATGTGCGCGAAAAAGGATACAGCATGTTCCATGTTAGGTTAGTTTTAAAATTAACGCCGTCACTGAATTTGGCGTGCACAAAGAAGGCATGAGTTGGCAACTCGTTGAGCTATTTGGGAAAACATCGTATCAGTTTTGCACAATTAAGACGACGTTTGGCAAAGCACAGTTTACCAATCTGAAATTCCGTTTCCTGCCTCGTTTCAGTGCCGCGAAACTCCATACCGATCTCCGATGGTCCAAGGCCATGTAAAACAACGCTCTGTCTATCCACACTTTGTATATCGAAGCCCTGCATCCCGATGCAGCCTCGGAGCATTATATCGTTGTTAGCGTGTAGATCGACGCCGACGTTCGTAGCAAATCTTTGAACTGCCCCTGCCCATTTCTACGGATGAATGCCCGAGAAAATGTTTCTTTTACAGCTCCTGTAAATTGACGCAATTTGATTTTATGGAAACCCGGCCGTCTAAGGCGATCCCGGTTTTAATTAAACCTGGCTTTATTGCATGTCTGACGTACCGCAAATTTTTAATAGGAAAATTCCCACCATATTTCATTGTGTCATAATCAAGTTTTTAGTTTATGTGTATTTCGCTATGCAATTGCTTCCCAGGCAAATATCGTGAAGGTTAGAGTCCCTGTATATAGGCTGCTACTAAGAGTTGGACAAACAACGGGATACATTTTTATTGGTTTGAATCACTTTTTGCAAGCACACAAGCAAATCTAAATTTTAACTAAACTGGCCGTATATTCCTAGTAGTCGGTTCTAGAGATTTTAAGAATGATCAACACTCTGAAACCTCTCCCATCAGAAGCAAGTTAGCAAGGTTGGTTCCCATAACCTCATTGTTCGGCATATGTCAAATATTTAATTTGAATCATAAATGTTTGTCAAACCAGGCTGTTTTCCCAACTCTTAGTAAACTATATACAGGATCTTTAGTAAATCTGTCTTTATAGCGCAACCTACCGACAAGAGCAGGTAGATTTTTAAGGACTATTTTGTTGCCTTTGTTTATTGTGGTATTGGGCTATCTGCTGGGATCTGCTCGCATGTAATTTTATTAATGTTATCGTAATCGAGTTCTTATAGTTACTGTATGGTCGTTATTTGTGAAAGTTAGTGTAGTTTCACGTATTCTCGGAATAAGGTAATCTTTCAGAAATTATGAAACAGGATAGATCCAAATACGCTGGAACTAAACCGAAAGAGACATTTTTGTGATAGGAATTTTACCAGTACATTATCTGCAGACAAGCACGGGCTAACGCGCTTAAAAACGACCTCAAGTTGTGACTCTATCTTACCAGGTAGAATTTTTTTGATTATCGCCTGCAAGCCCTCTTTTATTTTAATATAAGGCGTACCCCTCACGCCGAGGTGGACTTCTTCAATGTTACACTTTTAAACGGGACTCCTCATGTAACAAGCGTTAGAGGATGTGTAAAATATTAGAGTTGTCTTACTTAATGATGCAGCAATCCCAAAGATCAATATATTTTATTTCTTTAAATAACGTACGTTCTGCTGACGATATGGCTTCATTAACTAGTAGTGACGAAGATTTACAAATCCTACTGAATCATAAGATTATGGTAATTAAGGCGACATCTGTGGCCGGCAGGTAGTGGGTTCGAGCCCCACACCCGGATATTGGTAACATCGAACGCTCTCCGGCCATCAGACGAACATCTTTGGTGGTCGTGACCCCTGTGAGGGCATTCTTCCCTAATTCAAGGGGTTAGGCTAGCCACCTACCTCGGCCGCGGCTTAAAATGGCTTAAAGAATCGCAATCAGTGTGTGGAAGTAACAGGCTTTCAGCCTATAATAATAAGAAGAAGAAGACTACACCAACCTTGCTAAATGTTTTCCAACAGTTAAGATTATGTAACAAATGACTAACGGTATTGGACAATGCCATTACTCAGACGGCCGAACTCACTGTTTAGCCCACTTTCATAAAGGGCTTCATCTTAACAATGACACAGTCCAATCCCGGAAACCGTTCGCTACACAATGAGAAAACAAACTTCAGACTGAGTGGTTGAGCAGGCAAGGCAATGTGTCTACTTTGAAATAATAACTGCTGACCGAATAAACCACAGAATAGAATACAGGTTCCAGCAGCTGCGTTTATGAAATAAAAGAGTGTGCTTTGTTGTGTTTAAACCCACTCAGGGCTAAGATTTTTAATCGTACATATAAAACGTTTTTGTGTATGCAAAAATTCACTAACAGTGCGGTACCGCAGCGTGAAGAAAAAGACAAATTTCGTTAAAGACCGCAGATTTCGATCATATCGTACCACCATAGGAAAACTTGATATAGAACGAGGTCGTGATAGAAATAGAACTTGCTGGATAAACAATTTGAGAAATTACTAGAGATTTAATACATGCAGTTAAGATGGTTCAAAGGTAGAGCCTCTAGTACTAGAGCAGAAAATGTGGGTTTGATTCTCACGGACTACAAATGTCTAGCGCTGAGCCCATTGCGATTTCCAATCTAGTTTTCGAAACCATGGGATCTTAATACCTGAACTTCCTCAAAGAAGCGGAATCAATGCCCTTGTAATGGGGAAGCCGATTTGTTCATATGTACAGCTTACTGTTCAATACTGAAGTTTAAGAACTAGTTTAAACAACGCGAGTAAAATTTAAGAGCACGACAATTGATTTTATCGATTTTACCGCTAAAATGCTTGCACTGGCAGCGTCAACAGTGTGGGAAACCAAGATTTTGGGTCTAAGCTGGAAGTTTTAAGCCGATTGAAGTGGCTTCGTTGAGTGTAAATCAGTAAACGTTGAGCGAGCAACTTTTGTAACATGCCCTAGTTGACATCAAAGTTCCTATATTCTTTGGGAAACCACAATTGAAGGGGAGCAGCTGCGGATAGTTATGCGGAAGTGCCCAGTTCCTGCAGATTTTTCATTTTCGCAGTTTGAATAACAGGAAGCCAGCAAGTAATCGGTAGCATCATCAAGTGACGCAATAACGCAGATATCGACATGGAGATCTGTGGGAGCTAACAGTCATCACTCAAGATAGGTCAGTCAGACCAAATGATGTCATGTGTCGGCAGCCCTTACAAACAAAAAAGAAGCTTAATAATTATTGCCACCCTAAAGTGCGTGCACACAAATTTTCGTGTGTTTGGTGCGCATTGCACTTGGCCATAGGCACAGTAGGCTGTACCACAAAGATGCTTAGAAACAGCTGTCATAGTGACTTAATATTACTGCTCGGTGGTGTAGGCTTCTTGGACTGGTAGCATTAATTAGTGGTAATGAAAATGCGTAGTAGAAATAGCCTCTCGAGAGTAAATTTCATTACTGTTCGTATGTTAGCATATAAGTTTGCTATTAGTTAACGTTATATTTTACAGGAAAACATAGTTAATTGTTATTGATTTGCATTTAAATAAGCTAATATTTTCAACCGCTTACGAGTGCAATTTATTTCAGGGAGGGCTTTTCCTAACTACGAATTGTACTAAATAAAGTAATATAAATGTCATTGCTATTGAGCTAGCTGGCAAAGAGGGTGGGAAAAAGTGCCAAATTAATACAACTGATAAAAACTGCTTAAGATAGAGGTCGATAGAAGCATATTGCCTCTTACCCATTATGTAAAACAACACAGCCAAAGATGAGGGCAATTTTACGTAGATAAATCCTTTAGTCATATTTGTACCTCAAATATTTCTATCACATTCGTACCTTTAAATTTGTACTTACTTAATACTCATAGCTTCATCCTGATCAAAACCAATAACGCTTAAATTTTCATTCAAATATCAAAAGTTTCGATTTTTTTACCCCAGACAGGCATTTTCAGTTGAACGGTTCAGCTCTACAATGTACACGTAATCTCTCCTAACTATGGACGATTACACATTACACACTGAATAGCGCATCGAACCTTCCAACCTAACCACATCGCCATCCAGAAAAAAAAAACAAGCGGCCGAAGCTGAGGGATTTGCAGAATGCGTGTTGAATAAGCGGCCGCCGAAAGGCTTTGCCAGAAATTGAACCTCTCGGATGATTTCGTTTGTGTGTTTCAGTCCGTCGTTGGGGTTTGCTCGATTTTACGCCAGTTTTCAAGTTTACTGCCGCAGTGTCTGGGATTAAAACGATAAGGTTTTATGTTTTCTTTGATTTCGCGTTTTATAAGCCATTTTGTCTCTATGTTGTTTACTTGAAGATAATGACATGCCTTCCCAGCGTCGCAGCTTGAATGGATTTATGCGAGCCGGCGCATAAATTTAAAGAAAATTCGGCGGAGGCAACTAAAACAAATTGGAAAGCAATTTGCCCGAACGTCCTACAAATGCGAGGAATATCCTGGAGTGTTTTTAATATTATCCCGGGTAAACGGATGAAGGGCATTTCAGCCGGGTTTATCTTTTAAATACACGTATTTAAGAGGGAGGCTTCTGTCGGAACTTCCTTTCATATAACTACAGTCGACAGCTCAGAGAAAATTAATTGTTGAACCTGATTTTTTAGGGAATTTCTATTGCATGGACTCTAAATGTTGCTGTTAATAATATATTAATATTGACCCAAATTAATTGACCAACAAATAGATGTGACAGAACTTCAAGAGATTGAGAAATAACCCATGTAAATAGCCGCATTTTCTGCTGCAGTACTCTCGAATGACTTCTTCATATGAAAAGCGTCAATGTAATTATCCGACGGCGTTGGGATCCCAGCCCTCAATACGACCTTTCAAAACTAGCAGTTGACTCCATTCATGGAAACCAATCACTTTCTGACACTGATCCCATTCTCTCCCTAACACGATATAATTCCCTCTATTTATCCGAGCAGTGCGTTATTTGTCGGCTCTTTGACAGCCAAGGTCGCCCAGGATCTTTATCTGACTTCGATTGCAGTTTCTTGTAATACCCACAATCCTGCAATAGTCTTCCTTATGTTCGTCGTAGCCTACGGATTGAAGCTTCTTGATAAAATCTGTTGTTTTTAGGGTTTAGGGTTCGACTGATACTTTTGTTTTTTAAATTAATGGTTCTGTCTATACCTGTTGACTGGTGAGTATTTTTAAACATTATCAACACTGCGGGTTTTTTGACTTGGCGTTGGTAACTAATAAGTGACACCTACATTTAAGGAGTGTATTCAAGTCTGTAGATTTAGCATTAAGCTCGTGGAATGTTTTTTGATATTGTGAATAGCACATATAACATTTACACATTATCATTGTGTAAGCATTTTATATGTATTTTTTTGAAAACTGTTTGGTTTTTATTTCTGGCAGAATTTGCATGCATAATTACAGAATTATAGGTGATTACAAGCATGCCGGAACGAGCAATATTGACATATCCCTTAGCTGCACTGAGGTAAGAGCTTTTTCCCCTCCGTCTTTTTTATTTTTGTATACAAGGGATACAAGTTGAGCTATTAAATGGGTTGCAAATGTTCCTCTTTTTTTAGTTTCGTTCTTCATGCAGAGCAAAGGTCTGACTTAACTTGTTGAGGTTTTACTTCCATTTCAGTTTTAAGTAGGTTGAATATCCAATTGAAGTTGGTAGGTACAGCAAGACAGAACCAAACATCAGTAAAAATCTCTACGAAGTAGCGAAGACGAAGTGTCTAAAGACCAAACGCTTGGTTACCAGAATCAACGGTAACCGTATCTTATAAATATTATGGCCATCTGCTTTAACGAAAAGGAGCTATAGATAGAGGTGGCAAAGTGGAGGAACATCCGCCAGGGCTTCCATACTGAGTTCGACGCTTTGGAATATTTACTATGATGATGACTAAGCTACATCTAACAAAGAGACGCCACTGTTAGGGAGAAAGCAGCAAATTTGAGAAAAGTATCAAATGGTTGTTTCTTAAAGTTGGAAAGTGATTGGATAGAAGAGAAACCGAACTCATACTACTAGCGGGGAAAAAACTAATACCGATAGAGATCTCTGTCCAGAACGTTGTAATAACATGTGACCAACACTTTAAATACCTCGGTATCCCTAGAAATATTCACGCGGGGTAACACATACAAGTCGCGAAAAGGACAGAAGGAGGAAGATGTACTTTATGGAGCGCCAGTGTGGGATATACTGAGAAAGCCTAAAAAGAGTGCAACGGAGAACAATCAACCATAGTACCTATATAACAATATCAACCACGGTAAAACAAAGGGTAATCCATCCACTTGCTGTTATATTAAGAACGAGTGAGTATACAGAAACTGAGATAGTAAGCGAGAAGAAAAAAGAGGCCCCCAGCGAAGAAACGTTTTGAAAATGGTAGCACGCAGTAGGATCGAAAAATCGAAAAACTGGACGAGAACGAATACCTTAATCAAAGTGGTGAAAATTCACGGAGAGAATGGAACACCAAATAATGCACACCAAGGAACAAAAAGATAAGGAGACAGAAGAAGCATGATAGGAGCAAGGTCACGAAGTTTTTATTCGGTAGACAATTTGATTTTCTTTCCAGCTGAATCAGACACTTCAATCTAAGTGTATTTTGAAGATTTTCTTTTCCTAGTCCTAAAAACAAAGTAAAGCGAGGCAGCACGATTGAAACATACTAAAAAACATACACTACACGAGGGCGATAGCTAAGGACGTATATACAATTTAACATATTATAAAATGTCTAGCAAGGGTTCAACCCATTCTCTGTGGATAAACAGTAGAGTTGCTTTTACCAAAAAATTACATTAATACGCTACTATAGGTTAGGATTCGACACAAATGAGGCAAAATATGTGTGGACTCAACTTACAGTCTATATTGCAAAAATTATTTGCTAATCTTTCTTGCACATTTTTGACCTTTCGAAAGCTAAACGCAGTTTCCACAACCTATTCATTTAAATATTAAATATATTTAAATTCATATTCATATTTCTCAAATGCCCCAGAAGTAAACAGCAATGTTACAGAAGAACGACAAATGAGCATAATTTAAAAATGGGGTTTAAATTCCGCTATCTGCCAACAATCCACTACATGCTTTTTAGGAATGACACCAAGATTCATAGGAGAGCAAAAATACGAATATACAAAAAATAGCACTAATAACAATGACACAATCTGAATAAATACAGAAAGCACCGTCTTTCTAACAAAGAACTTTCCTTTGATGGTTTGCTAGTAGTTAGCGAACACATTCTGTTTTAATACCATATCTTGTCCAGTATAATATTAAAAAGTACTGAAATAAGACTATCACCTCGACGAAGTCCTGTAAGTGCTGCTGTTCTTTTTGTGAATTTGTTCATTGGTCTAAATGTAGTATTGTTGGGATTATGATGTAACGTTTCACTCCAAATTAAGCGCGATCAATATTAATTTAAAATTAATAGCGCTAAATTTTCGTCTAGGCCAACAATGAACGTTACAACAATGGAAATTTTTCAAAGCGTTCGAACTGGCAAGATTAGCGATTGACGCGAGCTGTACGGAGAATCTACCGCGGCGCACTCCTTCCAGAATACACGATTAATCCCGAGAGCCGATTACCGCGTTTAAAACCAAATTCGAGCAGCGGACTCGAGGAGATCTTCACCAGAATTTAACCGGGCTTCCAACCGCCCTCAGCGGTTGGCACCGCAGAACATCCCAGATCTCCGACCAGAAACCGACCTAAATTAACCAGGGCCTTCAGCCAAACTCAGACCAGAAACCAACCTGAAGAATTCGTACTAGTAACTCGATTTCCCCCAGGTACCTGCCTATATAAACGTATTTCTGGACTCGGACTGCGTTTATTAGGATTTATTTGTAAATCGAAAATAATAAGTTTGTTCCGTACAACTCTGGAATTCGGATTGTGCAAGTTTTATTCTTACAATTTTGTAAAGTTTGTCACAACCGTTCGCATACGAATTGAGTTTATATTTGGGTTATCGAAATAACTTGATTTCGTGGGCGAGCGATCCAGGCAATCTTACAGAACGAATAAATCACAATTAAACTTGGCTGGAATATCGGCGAGTTTCAATTGAGTTTATTCCGTAGTAATAAAGCTAGAATTCAGATATAACATCTACTAACGCTGAAATAACAATCAACTCAAATCCAGTAAAGTCACAAAACACCTGTCAGAGTACAGTTAATTTCAAGAGTACATCCGAGTACATTAAAGTAAAGTCAGTTTGAATCACAGAGTTGAAAATTACAAAACCTGTCCCATATTTTACGAGGGATTAAACAAAGTATTACAAAAGTCAAAACTCACCGCCCCTGTTAAAATATTTACGTTGTGTGGATGACCTCCGCACGTGTCGGAGCGTAGATAACAGTAGAAAGAATTCGACCTCAGGTCAAAGGCTAAATGCACATCCTGACTATCACTAAAACGTGCACTTGCATAGATATTAACACAGATTAAACAACTCGTAGTTTCAATCAAGTCACTTTATAGTTGAAGTAATTTCGAAGCTCCCGTTTATTCACATCAGTACTAAACTGTCATTTTTAATTTGTTTTGGGATTACAGGACTGCCAACGTAAACGTGAGAACACTCGATCGCTCCACAACCTGGCGTCGTGAACACCACGGTCCTACACCGCTGTGAAAAGGGCAGCCTACCTATCCAGGATTAACGCAAAACAAATTATCTTGTACAGAATTCAATATATAATTGATTTTAAGTTATTACGTGTATGTAATAGGGAATAAATGTATATTTTGGTCAAACCTCTTTCTTTAAATCAGTCATTGTGTGAGTAATCAGGACCTGGACCCAATACAAGGGCTACCATTATTAAAAGGGCATAATTGATAATGCTACAGGGGCACTTTCCAAATTATATATAAACTTGAAATTATTACGAAGCCCCAGCTAGCATTGCAATGACTTTCCTCGCTTTCTTGATTATCGATGATTGAGGTTGAACAAGAAACCTGTTGTTACTGAATCTGCCATTGCCAGGATTCTGCAATTTTTTACCATGTTTTCATTTCGGCATAGCCCGATTAACAAACCAGTTTTAATAAGCACATACTCGAAGTGTCTTTGACGCACAGCATCTTTTAAAATAATCCGTTAGGGCACTCTTGTCACATTTACCTGGCTGTAACCGCTTCTTTTGTATTTCCCATCTCTCCGTGAATCCGTGGTTGGCTTTAGTTAAGGCTCCGAGTGCCACTTAAATTTGACACGTTATTCGGCTGAAAACCGACAGCGCAGCAAACCATAACCCATTAACTTTCGACCCAATTCGGCCAGTGCTTTCCACACCAGAGAAAGTCATTCTCCTGCATGAACGCTTTCAACTTCACCTCCAGGTTTAGAACTCCTTGGGTATGACTGTACTTTGTTGCATAGATTCTCCCATTTTTAGCATCTTTTAGTGTTTTAAGTCGGTTTTACTAAGTAAATTTCTCGAGCTTTGCTGTAGGTAAATGTTTTACAGCGCCGATATTTTCGTCTCAACCGTTATTGCGCTGCAGGTGCTTATCAACTTGTCAGTTTTTGTGCATTTTCGTTTCCCGCTTTTTGAAGAATTAAGGCGCGTTGAGGTGTCGTTTTTTCTATTTTCGATTTTTGAATGTAAACTTGAGTCTGGAATTCCTTTGCACCCACTGTTAGGTGTTATTTGTTCGAAGAAGCCGTTATTGGAACATTACTTCAACTTTATAATGACAATTTACATTTGCTGCCTATCTGGAAGCTAAAATTTCTCTTATTATCCCTCATTCAACCTAAGGGTTCTAACCCTTTGGTTCTCTTTATCGACCATTGTATTGTTCGCAGAATTTGCAGCTGCTTGTTCTGTCCTATATCGATGATTCTCACTTGATGTAATTTGATAATATAACCTCACTGCTTGTGCGACCACGTTGTACTCTGTCTTCATCTGTGCCGATTTGTGGCCTGATGGAAGCGTTAAAACACATTTTCTGGTCCTCTCAAATGCCCCGACCCCGTTCTACACCTATGAATAAGATTTCTGGGATCCGATTCGATTGTCTTTTGTAGATGGTTCCGTTTCGCAAACGTTTTGTGGTAACGAGCGAATGTGGGTACTCTGTGAACATTTACACGAAGTAATCATATTTTGTTATCCTTCGAGTTAAGGTTAATTGCTGCTACTTGTAAACGATATGAAATTTTATCTTTCGATAATAATACCCTGCTGGATACTGGCGGCTTACCTCTATCTAATGGTTTTATTGAGCATCATGGTTCTCAGCAGGGGCTCCTTAAGCTCCTCGACTTTTTATTAGATGGCGTTAACGTGATTTGCCGGTACTTACTTTTGTCCATTTCATTACCTATATATATATATATATGCGCGATTCTACGGCGATCGCTGCTTTTCGCTTCTTAAACGCCACGTTTTACGATTTCTCCAATCGTTATCTTGCAGATTTCTTGATTGCATTGCTTCCTGTACGCTTTGTTTCCATTTCGTGCGTGGTCTTCCTAGCTTTTTTCCCATGGAACCCAATTGTATAGCCTAATTGGCCATCTTGCATTTGGCATTCTGCGTAGGTGTCCATACCATAGATACTGTTCCTTTCCAACTGTATCTACGATCGAACCTAAGCTTGTTATTAAAATTGTTTGTTGCCTGTGTTGGCTGTTATACCCGCTGATTATTGCTGCTCATTGTATATATTTTACCATAAAGCTACTCTGTTATATAGCTATTGGCTATATTATTGAGTTTAGAAGTTTTCGTCACTATCCTGCGCATAGCTGTTATATTGATGACCCGTTGACGACTAGTTTATTTGATGCAAGCTTCTATAAAAGTACTCACGTCGGTCGTCTCCAGTGAACCAGTCGGTCTGTAGATATGCCCATGTAGCCATGATAATTCGATGTCAGTTAAACTCTTGCATCAGTTGGTAATAGAAGTAGATTAGTCCTTAAACAAATTCGATTTTTTATATGTAGCAAATAATTTAATTCAGCACTGAACAGAAAATGCACATTCTACAATTTCAGGATCACTTTACAATATCATCGAAAACGATGAAACACTTCCAAGCCCGATTCATGTCAACACTGGATACCATTCTAAGTGTACGTCACATTAACATTCCCAAATCTAATAGTGGTATAGAGTTGTGCATTATAGATGGTGGGGCTGCCTCCTGGCTGCATATTTAAATAGGCGTAATTGGCAGCAATCTTTGATCTCAGCCGCACAGTCGCAGTTGTACGCGTCATTCCTGCTTCATCTCTGTCCCATAAAGTAGTGCCGTGTTATCCAGAAATCCTAAATCGCTGCCATTCAAACAAATTCAGCAGCTCGCTTGTACAGGGCGCCATTCACGCAGAAAAATAGCAGCATTTGATGGTAGCATTTGTCGCTGCATAGATCTGCTGAATCTTTCATTTCGTCGCGGAATGGCGCTGCCTGTGCAAGCAAACGGAGTGGTTGGCATACAGAGAAGCGTATCAGTTCTATGGAACATGTCCTCGTTTACGGCCTCCACGGTCAGTTTATTAAGCCGAGAGTAAATATTTCGCGCCGCTTAGTTGCCCTCCCTGCACATCGGCGCGGATGTATAATGCAGGGGCCCCATTCTGGCCAGGCTCTCTTAGGGGTTTAAGATGTTAAGCATCGTGCGGCGCACCCTGAATATTGATGAAGACCTCGAATGTATAATATAAGATCAAACTGCCCTGAAAGCCCGATAAGGAGGTTTTTGTTATTATAATAACTCTGTATTTAAATCGGGTCTGGACTACTGCAGCAAACAATTTCGAGGGATGAGCTGAAGGTTAAACCAGAAAGCCCCTGAATGAACAAAGATTGAGCGCTGGTTGAGATATCTATAATTTTATTCATCATAGTCGTTCAGTGCAATAATTATCCATTGTTAGGGCGCTTAAAAATAGAATAATCAGTAAGGTGACCTCAATTTCATTCTTGTTTCTGACATATTAAATTATATGGACAACATGAAACGTTAGGTACCACTAACGTGCAATGCATGGGATCAGGAAAATACAAAACACTGAATCGCACTCTGTATTACTCCGATAATGAGAAATGAACGCATCGCTAGGATGTTGCAACACTGACCATAATAATGTTGCTCGTTCAGTAATTAACTTTACCCCTAACTCTGACAGAATGGTAATGCTATAACGATACGCTTAGCAATTGCAATATCATTCTAATCTATATTCCAACCGTATGCAAAGAGGATGACGAGGTAATAGAATTCTATTCAGATGCAGAAAAATCAACTCAACCAAAAAACAAGACGTAACAATTTCCATGGAATACCTCAATGCTAGAGTCGGTCAGGGCAAAGTAATTAAACACGGAGTGAATAAGATTTTGGTGAGCGAAACGACAATGGAGACAGTCTCGTCCATCCTTGCCAGATAGGAGACTACTATCTGCAACACCTTTTTTAAAATACGTAAACGCATGCCCTGCATACACGGAAGAGCTAATGTCAACAACGCTGTTGTCGCTACTCTACAAGTGAAACTGAAGAATATCAAAAGAATAAATAAGGAGAAACTAGTCTATATACGAAAACGTTTTACAAAATGGGAATCATTCCTGAAGAAGACAAAAGCGGATTTTAAAATAATTTCCTTGATGGTCATGTTTTGATCTTTGTTCGAGTCGTCCACAACAGAACTTACAGAGAGCATGAAGAAGGCATCAACAAAAAACAGAAAAGGGCTGAGTAAAATGGGGAAAATTACCAAGTTGTCAAGTACACAAAGAAATTAGAATACCTAAAATGTGATGAAAAGAGAGAATACTCATTAATAAAACTTACCATACAAATAATGATCATAGGGAAATGGAGTTCAGACAAAAGAAAAATATTGCAGCAGCAAAAAAAATTAGAATAGATGCAGTGCCTTTCAATCTATGATAGGAGGGTACTGCAGAAAGAATCATTTCTCTACGGAAATGTTAACCACATATGAGAACTTTATGCAATTCTGAGCGACTGTTTACAGAACTTCTACCAAAGTCGGTTAGATGGCGTTCTAAGGTCAACTACCGAACCGAAGGGCATCTTAAAAATGCATTTTCCCATAAAAGAAATAGGTTAATGAATGAAAGAAGGAATGTGTGAACAGAAATGCATGTTATTGATATCAAATTTATAACGGGCTAGTTCGAGTTAGTCGCTTGCTAATGGGCGACCGGTGTGTTTGTCCAAACAAAAAGGACGCCACGCGAAGTATTATAAAGTGCAATCGGAAGTTTCTATTTGGACCTGCGTTAAGAGCAGCCAACGTCTCGTTATTCTTGAGCTGCGATACAGCAGTTCATAGCAACAAATTTCTATTTCAGCCGCCATTCGAGATTCAAGGAAGCCAGTCGGCTTTGCCAATGCACGAAGGCTCCGTGAGTAGCTACCAAAACCAAAAGCAAAGCAAGTTTAGTTATTATAAATAAAACCCACGCTTGAATGCCCGGTCCAGCAAACTGGGAAAAGTAGAAGCGTAATAAAAAAAATTACGGCACATCATCTTTGGTGCTCCTCAGTACATAGCGCTTGCATCATCCTGTTGACACATCGGGTCAGCTGATTTCAAGCGGCCGAAGGCAAAACCGTGCTAAGTGAATTTGTGCGCGAGAGTGCGCCTTGTTCGCACGATATTTTATTTGACTTAGCGTTGCACATTGGCAAACACCTACAGTTAAGGAGTGTATTCAAGCATGTGTATATATATTACCATTGTCTATTCTTTTTAGGTATTCTCATGCATGTACGTATGTTCTTTTCCAGAGTACATATTTCTGGCAGGAATTGCATTTATGGTTACATAATTATAGGTAATAACGGGCAGGCCGGAACCATCTGTATTGACATTTCCCTTGGCCGCAGTGAAGTGAGAGCGGATCGTGTGCTTCTACGACTGGATTAACTAGCAAAAAATGCAATCTAAATTTATAGTAAGGTAGAGTATAGGACTAAGTGCCAGTACTAAGAGCTATCTACAAATGTAAATAGGTTTGGTGGTAGGAAAGACTCTTATATAACCTACACAATTAAACAGCAAATTGAACATTGAACGAATAATATAGAAGTAAAATAATTGCAGTTCGATCTATAGGTTTAAATCCACTATCTAAAGAGAAATTGAGAAAGCTATTCAACAATCTAAACACCAAAAAGCAATATGAGTTCACCAAGTAGCAGAAGAGATGTTGATGATGGATGTCGAAGCGGTGGTATATATTTTAACGCCCCTAATGGCTTGAAGCTGACGCCTTTCGTTCAATCGTATTAAGAAGAATGCTTGATTGATAAGTTTTTATATAGGTAGCACCCCTGTTCCAAAAGAGGTAAGTGTTGCTTAAATCCAACAAATATAGCTCAAATTGCAAAAGAGCAATCTATAGAAAATTTGTTACCCTTGTATTTATTATCTAGACTACGAAAAACTTCTGCCTCACTTAAAAGAACATAGAATTTAGTTGTTGGGTTGTTGATAAATCTTATTATAAAACGCTAGTAGTACAACGTTGAGGTAATATGTAAAAGCAAAATGCCACATGAATTGAATGAGTTAGATGTTTGGATTTTTGGAAGGAGGGTTAACCAAATTCACTCATACCTAAACCTCAAGGTGGGCCCATTGTACTACCTCCAGATCACGTGCCTGTGTATACTTCCTGATAGACAAGTCCACAAAGGAGAGTGAGTAGAGGTTGTTCCAATGAAGGTTTTGAATATGATCACCTGTGTTGACGCTACACCCTCAGTATTACCAAATGAAGGACGTTATTAGAAACAAAAACACTTTTTTTAATCGTAAACAAAATTAAGTAACAATCGCTAACATGTACATATACGTAGCGCGTACGACTACCACACTTTAAACGCCACCAGTTATGCGGAAAATGTTAAGTCAAGAGACGGGTTGCAAGTGCCCAAGCCAGACAACTTGAAGAAATGGGCGAGGGAATGCCAGTGACCGAATACCTAAGTAAGTCAGTGAGTGGATCGACTGAATAAATAAGGGCTGGCGCTTGCTGGTCTCCTGGCAAGCGGAGAGATAGTTGATAGCCTCCGGCTGCTGAGCGACTACGTCGTCTACGCCAAATTAAAATACATTTCGTCTTATTTCCCTTTTTCTAACCAGTTACGTCTCTCCAAGGAATTGTTATACCATTTTCTTATTACTCGACTCTGATCTGCTAGTAGTAACTTGGAATGCCTCGAGCCTTGCACTTTCTCTTTTATTATTCAAAAAGTTTTTGTCAGCTTACTGCTTTGGACCTGTATCCCTTGCAGCTAGCAGATGGCGTAATTTTAGCGGTTTTTGCATTGGGTTCTTTTGCATTCAGAAGGTTTGTGCAAGTACCTGCTGTCCCTTTCCGGATCTTCTTGACTTTACAGATGCTAGAGTATTTCCGAAACCCGCGCTTACATTACTTGCCTTTTGCTAAAGTAGCGGATGTTATGGCACTCCGCGATGCGTATCATCTGTCTTTTTAATTTGGACACCCACTGACTATGTTGCAAAGATGTTACATGATGTTTTCACGTTTATTGGTGCCTTTGTATGCATTTGGCAAGGTTATTTGAGTCGGTGTACGTGTTGGTTTTCTCCGTTTTCTCCGTTTTTTCCACTGCGTCACAAAATATTATATTTAAACAGTTTACATAGAGTAGCATCTTCACGTCTGGAATTAATAACCTAGGTTGAAGTCTTGGTAAATACAACAAAGTAAAGTTTTACCAAGGACCCTGCGACAAAACTTCTTACTGCATCTCGAACTTGAGCTATCGACGATTGATTGTATAGGTATACAGTATGTCCAAGATAAGGAGGGCCAGTATGGGGATCTCGGTAATTGTAAGAGATACAAATTGGTTAAATGGGAAGAAAGTTGCGCAATTAAAGGACTAAAAAAATGACGTCTAGAAATCCTTGATATGATTTTACGTTTTTGAATTATCTCAAAAAAACCGAATTTTTGGATTTTATTTTTTATTTTTTTCTGGCGTTAATATTAAAGTTAGAGCAAAACTGATTAAACTTCTTTATAGCAACTTTTAGTGGACTTAATGATTACGTTATCAATTTTTTATCCGACGTTTCGTCTTCGAGAAACCATCATTAACTTCATTTTTTTAAATACGGTCCTGGTTTTTTTATGCCAAATTTGCAAAGCCCTTGTTACTCTGAATTCAACAATGTGCCACATGTTATGGTTTAATTACGTTTCGAGCTTTTTTCTGATCATCATCAGAAATTTTTTTAGATACGGACCTGCATTTCCCACAATTTTGTAAAAATAAGTTCATACAGTAAGTTAGGCGTTTTTACATGCCGTTAAAATATTAAAATGCACATCATAAAGTCATAATTCTGATACATTAATTTAATAATCAACCAATAACTATTAACAATAAACAAAAAAGAAATAAACAAAAGATAGACAGAAAGAATAACAAAACGAACATCGAAACCATTTAATAGGTATTAAATTTACAGAAGGTATTCAAAAAGGTTGCCATCATTCTCTATGCATAAATAAAATCTAACTGTAGAATCTAAAACATTATTCAGCAATACTGGCGTTATACTTTGAAAGGCTTCAAGAACCAATCTTCTAAGTTCTTCTTCTATTTCAAAACGTTAAATACCTATTAAATGGTTTCGATGTTCGTTTTCTCATTCTTTCTGCCTATCTTTTGTTCATTTATTTGTTGTTTATTGTTAATAGTTATTGGTTGATTATTAAATTAATGTATCAGAATTATGACATTATGATGTGCATTTCAATATTTTAACGGCATCTAAAAACGCCTAACTTACTGTATGAACTTATTTTTACAAAATTATGAGAAATGCAGGTCCGTATCTAAAAAATTGTCTGATGATGATCAGAAAAAAACTCGAAACGTAATTAAACCATAATATGTGGCACATTGTTGAATTCAGACTAACAAGGGCTTTGCAAATTTGGCATAAAAAAACCAGGACCGTATTAAAAAAATTAAGTTGATGATGGTTTCTCGAAGACGAAACGTCGGATAAAAAAATTGATAACGTAATCATTAAGTCCACTAAAAGTTGCTATAAAAAAGTTTAATCAGTTTCGCACTAACTTTAATATTAACGCCAGAAAAAAATAAAAAAGAAAATCCAAAAATTCGGTTTTTTTAAGATAATTCAAAAACGAAAAATCATATCAAGTATTTCTAGACGTCATTTTTGTAGTCCTTTAATTGCGCAACTTTCTTTCCATTTAACCAAATTTGTATCTCTTACCATTACCGAGATCCCCATACTGGCCCTCCTTATCTTGGACACACTGTATACCCATCTTACATAGTGACTTGCTATGATAGATTTTTAAAACACTGTGTGAGCAGGTTGCTAAGTAGAGTATTTCTTTAATTTTTATCGTTCACATGGTTTTAAACGCCACTCTCGGTCATGTAGTCAAATGTATATGTAACTGCAGCTGGCTGTTAAACATTACCAATATGAGTAGTTGTTTATTCGATAATAATAGTGAGCTATGCTTGCCTATCGTAATATCGAACTTATTGCCAGATCTGTCGAACATACTGCGGGGGTATTAAATTTATTTTTTCCCGGTTGCAATTGTTCTTTATGTGTAGCTCATAAGCCAGTGTTTCCAGATTGCTTGATTAAGTAATAATATCTATACGAATTAATAACTCACCTAAATGGTCTAAAACTAAATTCAGCAACCGGGAACGACAACATCTCATCTACAGTAATCAAAAACATTAGCCAGCAACTCATAGAACCATTATGCATCTTATTTAACCGAGTACTGGAGAAAGGTTTCTTTCCCAGCGCCTTTAAACAATCACTGATTACCCCCATATTTAAAAGTGGCGACAAAACTAATCTAAATAATTACAGGCCCATATCAATTATCTCTCATTTCTCCAAAATGCTAAAAATGCTAGAAAAATGTATAAAATCCAGACTTTGCAAGTTTTTTAACTTAAACAAAATATTAACTGATAAGCAATTTGGATTTAAAGAAAAAACCTCTACTGAAACTGCCTTGTTTCACCTAACAAATAACTTATATACAGGCTTAGATAAAGGTAAAAAGCAAATTGGTATTTTTCTAGATCTCACAAAGGCCTTTGATACAGTGGCACATGATATATTACTTTCAAAATTGCAATGCTACGGTATCAGAGGAACTGCTTACAATTTGCTGTCAAGTTACCTGCAGAATAGAACGCAGCGTGTTAAAATCAACAATGTACTCAGTGACTGGAAAAACGTAACCTGTGGCGTTCCTCAAGGTACCGTGCTGGGCCCTATACCCTTTCTAATTTACATGGACGATATAGTAACTACTACACTAAATGCCGAAATAATACTCTTTGCCGACGACACAGCCTTGTTGTTTGAAGGCGACACCTGGAAAGAAGCCCAACACAAAGCTGAACTGGGTATAAGCAACATTAAAATTGGTTAGATAAGAACTTACTAACTTTAAACTACAGTAAAACGAAATTCCTAACTTTTTCAACAACTTAATCTACCCTCCCCAATTTAAACCTTTTAAATATTCACAACAACAAATGTTACAAAATACGATGCAACTGTTTTACCATTGATAATGTTAAACAAATTAAATATCTAGGTATAATCCTTGATGAAAACTTGAGATGGTGTGAACATATAGCTTACCTTGCCCCAAAAATTTGGAAGTGCTTATACATTTTCCATAGACATTATTTGCGCTGATAATATTACTACTGGTTTGAGGGTTCCAGAACGGCTTCGGGGAAGTGGTTGCCACTGAAAATCGGCTTGACAAAGAAGCAGGGGTGGTTGGCCACCTAAAATCGGTTCGACAATATATCCTGCACAGGTTTCGCGGCTTCGGGATTGTTCCTGGACTTTAGGGTGTATTGCTTCCCAATGTTCTTTAACGAGCCGGATATTGTTCTACATATCTATTGGACCCCATTTTTACTTGGATCATCTTTTAGGGGGGGGGGGGTGGAGTTGCTCTTCGAGTAGGTGCTACGCGATCATGCGCATTGAGCTTCAATGTTAGTCACCTAGTGCTCGTACAGCGAAGGCCAGTTTGTTGTGCACAATACGACACACATAATAGTGTAAAGTAATTTTTCCCACCATATTTTTAGAAACATTTTTATATTAAGTATAGCGTGTTTAACATGACACAGCATTCCGATAATTGTTTTGTAATTATACAATATACACACATTAATACTTATGTCTACCATTCCGGTGTAGAATTAATAATTTAGCGCAATTGGGATTTGCAGAAATTCTGCCAGCCGTCAGCTCATCCTCTCCTCGCATCACATCAGTAGATCCACTATTTCACTGTTTCTCTTTTTCTGTCATCCCCATCTCCCAAATTCCATTAGGTGATAATAGCTGCATCATTGCCATATATTTGGTAGTATGTCTAAGCCAGGCGTATACTTTAATTTAAGTATTCTTTATTCATTTGTTTAAATGGAATGGGGAAGTTGTTTTAAAATTGTCGTTTTAAATGCATGTTTCTATATAATGCATATAGTTCTAAATTGTTGCATCGATTGGAGCAACTATGAAGAGTATATTTTAGTGATCTGCAAAGATTTCTGACTTTTAAAAATCTTCGGCAAAAGTTCGATAATTCATTCTAATAAATTGTGAAACGAGTAGCCGTTCTACATCGTGTTTATGTTTATTGTCGCATATAAATAGATAGATAGATAAATAGATAGATATAGCCGGTTTGTGTTTCCATGCTCCTTTGTTCTGAATTAGATTTAATCATTGTAAGAATACATAGGTAAAAGTGCGCGGATACGGTCACTTTCAGTTAGCTACGTTTGCGTAGAACTTGAACTTAATGGGAGATGCTAGATTGCCCACACGCTTGTGAGCGACTCGAAGTAAATGTCGGCTGCGGCGAAATAAATCCTTAGCGAATAGAAGCCTTGAAGTAACTAGTTTGCTGCCTGTGTTTGTGGCTGCCCCAATTCGCAAGTAGGTGTTATATAAATCATGTACAGGGCAAGCAGACAAATTTCAAAGCAGCCAGGTGGTTTCGTGAAGTCCATTGGGTTGCTTGGCATTAGCCACTGTAGCGGCACCAGACCTAGGAGCCAGATAATTTCTATGGGATACTCAAACTCAAACTGAAAGCCACGTTGCAGTTCTCACGCCCTGAGTGTTGTGCTACAAATATCGGAAAGGAATGCACTTGATAGACAATTAATTACGTATGTGAATTACGAAACGGGTTTTAATGCACGACGCACTTTAATCTTCGCGCTTTTAAATAACGTTATTTTGGTGTATTGTTTGTTCGTAATTGTTTGTAGCCAGAAGCTATCGCGAGTAGATTAACTATTCTCATTTAACACTGGGTTTAATACTATTATTTATAATACAGATTTCTGTTTGGGTACATGTTTGGCACTGTATATGCACGAGTTAGGAAAAAGTAAGAGTTTCACTTGGCTAGGCAAATAAGCAGGTCAAATAATTTTGAAAAAACTTAGGCAAGAAGTCTCATTTGTAAAGAGGACAGAATTGTAAAATGAAACAACCAATAAAGTCCCTTGTTCATTTTAAAAAGCCTCTCCTTCACAGTGCTGCTACATGTAAAAGAAAAATTAGTTATTGAATTTATTAAAAGCACGTTTGTTTACTCCAATACAGAACACCATGCAGTAATCAACATTTTAGGAAAACGTGTAATGAAACCGAATTTTCCCACTCTGGCTGAGTGATTATAAAAAGTATGCAATTTTAAATGTTCCCGCTATTTGTTTTTCGCTTTACACATTATACATTATAAAAAACGCAGAAATTTCGTTCCCTATGAAATAATAGGGTGTGCAGAAAGACCGCCCTGGCCTATTATCTGCATAATTTGAGGTAAATATAATTCACGTTCACGTAAAGAATGTATTTATAAGAGCGCACAAGCTTAATTCAGTTTGTATCTCATTTTCTCAGGAACGTGGAAGCAATCCCTTTTCTGAATTTTGCTCAAGAAATCGTCGCTATGCGCGAAAGTGCTTGTAGCATTTAATAGTGTGTTTACCTAAAGCCTTATAAGAGGCGAAATGTTGCTTGTTGAGAATATGGAAACTTAGTAGTTGCACGAGTTCACCTAATTTTGTATTTCAATGAAAACGTCTTAAATTTTTTTTTGTGTTCTAGTAGACAGGGTATTAGAATATGAGTCTCAAACGATGATATGAGTTCTTAATGTAGAAGCTTTTTATGCTTTGAAAGCGATACTTCACTTTTCTATTATATTTTTTGCCCTAAAAACCTGTGTGCCTTCACTTCTGTAGAATGTTACTAAAAACTACCCAGACTATATTGGAAGTCCCATTACTGTACATCTTTGTGCCTCCAGCAAAACTGAGATGACACATAGTTTAGTTATTTTTAATAATAATATCATGAGACTCCTCTAATCGATTCGAAAATACTTTCTCGAATAATAAATAATAAAATTACTGTTGCCTGGAGACCTACAGTATCCGCCCAGCATTTGAGAGAGACATATAGAGAGATCGTTAGGCAATAATATGTTTACCCTACTTCGACAGTACTTATTAGATTGTATTAATTTGTTCAACTAATTAACAGATTTAGTTTCTGTTGACCTTGATAGTTGTTTGGACTTATCTGCCAGTTTTATAACTACTTTGGTTTGATGCCATTTAATTTCACAACGAAAATACTAAAGTAAAAGTGACGAATCAAATATTTCTCGTCATCGTTAACATTTTGAAAATTAATGATGTTTAGTGGATAATATAATAGAAATGATAACGTCCAGTACCGGTTTTAGACGCTTGTATTACTTAGTAAGCTCATGATGCGTTCGGTGCATCGACTATATATAATTTGGTGAAGGACCACATTATTTTCTTCCTCTCAAGAATGGCTCTCTGTTCCTGCCCTTTATGCATATGCCTTAGAGACAACCGTATTTGGTAGAGCAAGTGTGGCCAATAGTGCGTGAACTCTGTGAACGCTGCCTGTTTGTTACCCACCTCTATACATTAAATACTTTTTTTGTAAATTAAAATTTACCTTCGTGGATGCAAGTGTTAATGTGAATAATAAACTCACTCTTGTTGAAAATAATAACCAGTGATTAATTTTCTTAACGTATAATTGCCAGTAAATAACAATCAAAGTCAAACAACACAACCTACTGATATAAAGAAAAAATTAAATGTACTAATGACTTTGGAGGACAGGGGACGAGTAAGTAGCTTTCAAAGCTAAGTGAATTTTGTGACAGTAAAGGCAGCTTGGACAGTCATCGAGCAGTCGAGGTCAGTTAGAACCACATGTGCTTCTACAGCAATGGACGATACGGCAATCGAATGGTTTAAACTCTGGGTGAACCCGTTTACTTCGCTACGATAAGCTCAATTAAACTTTCTTTAGATTTGGTGAACTAATTAAAAATCTAAAATTTAAATAAATTTTATACTAGATCTATATCCTACAGCAACACATTGCTCTACAGTCTGTACAAACAACAAACATTTAGCAAATTTATTTTAAGGTAAGTAATTACGACTGAATATTTATAAAAGTCGGAGATATTTGTTTGTGTAAATAACGGAATCCAATAAGCTTGCGGAAAACAAATAAATTTAGAAAAGGTTATTTCAGTAACCTTAAGGTAACCTTTTCTACAAGTACGAAAAGCCCACAAAGGTATTTTCTCTTGAATCTTGCTATATCGTCGGCTTTTTCGTTGCTAAGTCTGTGCATGCACGTAGAAACGGCCCGATATGAAGCTGAAATATCTTAACAAGACTTTACTCGAGCCGGGATTAAAATTTGCTTATTTACTCGTTCTCTCAACCCAGTTTATGCTACCTTTATGAGCTGTACTCAAACGTAATTATGTCTTTGAACTGAAAAATGGGGTATTGGAAATTCAAATTAGAACTTCGAAGTTGTTGAAGGAAAGGAGTGCAGATGCCAGCGTAGTTCACGATTTGCCGAGTGCGAGAGCTGATGATATTCCCACGTTGCATAAATTTGGATTACTGAAGGAGCAAATGCGAGTTTTTACGTTTTTATGCGTTGTTTGAACATTCAGCGAGTATGATTTTTATAATCTCATCGAGCGATGGTAAATATCTCATAACTGATCCACATATGTGCGTATAAAGTAACCGCGACTTTACCTGAATTGGTCTTGCAGCAGAACTCGGCTCAACGCCTTGTTCTGGCAATCAAATTCCTTTTGTTAAGATGCTCATAATCAATCTTCTATTGTTCATATCTGTAAAGTCTTCAAAATAGGTCTTTCATATCGAGCTCTGCTTTGTTTAATTACAAATTCCAATTTACCTAAGGTGGGTTCCTTTTATATACAGTCTGTTCAACAAAAAAGGCCCCGCCTTCTAGCTACTTTATTATTTATTTTAGACCCAATAAACCTTATATCAAATCAAATGGCACATAAAAACCTACATTTTAACACTATCAAAAAATTTTTATCTTTAATTCTTTCAAAGTGGTGACGTCACATGCAATTTTTTTAAACGACACTGTATATATTTTTTTACATTTTCTGGTAGAGGTTTTTTTTCTCTTTTCAACAATATAAATATTTTATGCCCTTACATAAGAAAATTTTCGAGAAAAATTTTAAAACTTTTTTATCGGTGGGAGGCCACGATACAAAACTATAAACAAAAGTGTAACTCAGAAAAACAAAACAATAAACACTTTAGATTATTCTGAAATCTGATAGTTAAAGCGTTTGGCTACTATTTTTTTGTTTTTCTGAGTTACACTTTTGTTTACAGTTTTGTATCATGGCCTCCCACTGTGAAAAAGTTTTTGTAATTTTTCACGAATTTTTTTTTATGCAAGTGCATGAAATATTTATATTGTTGAAAAGATAAAAAAAACCTCTACCAGAAAATGCCAAAAAATATATACAGTATCATTTAAAAAAATTGCATGTGACGTCACCACTCTGACACAATTGAAGATAAAAATTTGTTGACTGTGTTAAAATGTAGGTTTTTATGTGACATTTGATTTGATATAAGGTTTATTGGTTCTAAAATAAATAATAAAGTAGCTAGAAGGCGGGGCCTTTTTTGTTGAACAGACTGTACAAATAAGTTATTAGTAGACGATATTGAGTACAAGGATTAGAACTTTTTATAGCTTTTACCACTTTCCTGTAGCGATTGCGGTTTCGTGTGGATAGTATTTATGGCCGATAACTTTTACTATTTTTTTGTTGCACATAAGACGTCTCTTAGATAGGTAAAATGTCATTCCACGTTACATTGTTCTTTAGTAGGTTGTATGTGCGTCCTAGCGGATACTTCTTTTTTATTTATCGTAGTGTCTAGCCTTACAGCAATTCTATTACTACGTAGCAATAGAGATTAATATTTTTACATATTTAATACAGCCATGCTATCTGAAATAGTGTTCAAGCACGTTGAAATGAAAGTTTTTAGTTGATTTCAATTTGTCATGACTGAGTTGACATATGAAGGTCGGCTAGATCACTTTAAACGGCGTGGAATCATTTACTAAAGCTTAATTTTTAATATACCAGATAAAATAACAAAGGACGTCAAATAATTGTTGCTGCAATAAATTTCCCCACGCGCCCGACGTAAAAGTAGTACCTCTAAGTTCATACTACTGTAAACTAGGAATAATTGCTGGCGAAGCATCAAAATGTAGTAACAAATAATTGTAAATATGACAAAAGCACGTAATAAAATGAGCAAAAGTAATACAGCAAATAGCTTTTAATTATGTTAGATACTCAAACGGTCTTGAGAAGCCCCTATCGAGAGCAATACTACTTGGTGCAATAATTCGATAGAGTTACATAATTTGCCAATATACAGTAAAGCTATCATAATATATTGCAATAGCTCACCAGGTAAACTATGCCTTAATTTAGGTAATGTCTTAAGTATCAAATGATAACTGCTTTTAAATCGAGAGCTCTTATTTTCAGGGTGGGTTCATCAAAATCTAGTTTGCTATCAATGATACTTAACGTCAAACTTGACTTTTAAAATTAATCAAACGAGGTAAACTGACAACTGTATCTCACATTGACATTTACTACTATTCAAATCACCTATGTAAGTACTAACTAAACTTTATGTTATCACTTTCAAAAATGACAGTTATTCAAAATGATTTTTCAACTTATCTTAACAAACCTTAATAGCTGCTCATGCTTTCACTGCCAACACCATTCACTACTGGATCCTGTCGTCGATAGACTGCAGCAGTCAATGTCCAATTCACCAACAGCAACGCCTTTGATGGTCCGTGACTCCTTTCAACTACTCTTGACCTGTCAAACCAACTGCTCAGATCCCTAATTCCAGTCCTAGCTCCTCCTGGATGTCACCGTCACACGATCTACCTCCTGGTAACCTCCTTCTGGCTCCGTCCGGTCAAATCAACTCCCTTGGTTCCAAAATCCTGTCCTGGTTACTCCTGGATGTCAATGTTCCTGCCGGATGCCACGGCTCCTTCTAGATGTCACCGTCACACGATCCAAGTCCTGGTAAGTTTCTATCCTTTTATAAATTCCAATTTTAACTTTGTTACCCTTTTTGCAGATAAACTGATGTCTCAAGCAACGTCCACAGAATATCCAAATCAAATAATAAATTGTAAAATACCCCTTCTAGTATCTTGTAAGTATGAATAAATCCAAATCCCCTCAACTAGTATAATGTCCAGTATTCTATATCCAATTAACTGTATCTGTAGCTTCTCCTCTAACACTTGATGTCACAATACCTTTTCCATTTTAAATATTTCACTTTATTTTACCTCGTAGATTTGTTTTCAGCTTTTATTTAATTTGTTATCACCAAAATTAGACAAATTAAGGCAGAGATTCTATTTTTCATTATACCAAAATTATTATAGCCAAATTACATACATGCTTTCTTGAGTTGTTTTATGTGACTGTTTTTAAACAAACTTTTTTTGTATCTATTAGAGACAATTCTTAATGCACACTTCCTATTTTTTTCTAAATAATGCTATATACAAATTTTTCTTAACAAATACATTTGTCAATGTTACCTTGGTTTATTTTTATAAATATTAAATACAACCATTAAGTTTAATCCGTTCCAATAAATATAACAATATTAAATGATTCACAATGAAAAGAACCCTTGTATTTTTTACTTTCATTATTTATGTTCAAAACTTTATACCCATCAAGATTCAATTATTGTAACTGTCCAACTTTATTAGTTCATTTTAAATATTTCTTTCATATGCTTTAATTTCCTGAATCATGTATCATAACAATATTAACAAAGTAAAGTTTAAAATTGTTTACAACTCGTAGCAATAGAACTATGCTGGCAAGCTAATAAGTTAGATTACCTCGCATAAATGGCCGTACAGCACCCACAGTAGCTCTATGCACTCGAACAGCTGCAAAACGGGAACTTCTATATAAAGCAATCATACTGGACCTCGCAACTATTAACAGTACAGATTGCACGAAGGCACTTGAAAGAGGCAACAAACGTATTGGAACGGCCCCGAAGTAAACAGTCATTGCAGTAAGCGAGTCTGGGAGTGATATCTCATTTTACATAAATGCTCTTACAACATAAAAAAGGTTTTGAAGAAGCCCTGCTGTCAGATTCAAACAACTGGCAGCACGTTAAATGCCACCATTAATGTGGTAAATGTAAACGTTGTATAAGTTTATTGAAATAATAGTGTGTAGTAGCATAGTAATGTATGAATAGGTAGACAAGGTAGGGGCGGGCCTCGGCGGGTCAGCGGTCTAGGCTGCTTCATACGAGGTTACCTTGAAACATAAGCGTTTGGGCGAGAGTTTGGCTGCCGGCCCGGACGGTTTGGTTTGACCTAGTTAAGGATTAGTTTAAGTGACGTCCACACTTCTGAAGCAACGCGAAAGCGATTCCCGGGGAGGAATAGGTGACTCAAATATCACAAGTTGAAGAGAAGTCATAATCAAAGGGAAAAATGTAACATATCTTTAGTAAAAAGGGGTTAATGGACCCGTTGCGGTCATTAAGAAGGAAGAGGTTTTAGAGAAACCTGAGCTAGGTAGGGAGCAAGTAATAGTCCTTAGCTTCAAATTGATTCGTCGGCTGGTTCTCTCAAACAAAACAAACTTGATGACTACTTGGTTACAATTGCCGGTGGGCCAGGTCAGGAAGACAACGTGCATCCCTTTAAGTACCAACATATGATTAAAAGCCAAAAGAGCGTCAAATAATCTTTACCAATTAACGACAAGTGTATCCAGGCATTCAACTGAGGATTCGTTAAATCAAATAACACAGGAGAAAAGCTCAAATCACGCGTAGGTAGCAGTAACTACTAATAACACAAAAATGCTAATATCACAGCATATAATCACAAATTAAAATGTCATTTAGTACACATTTCGGGTATTATCAGGTAATTCTTGCCCATTTAAGGTGCACCTCAACGCACAATAACTTACAAAACAGGTTAAACAGAGGTACAAATATAAACTACAACAATAGAAAAACAAATGTGGTGGCGATCAACATCGGATCCGTGCTTGGAAAATCATCATTCAGCTACGCAGCTTGTGAAGCGAACTGTACATAGCATCCGAAGCCAAAAATTCTGAGCGATTTCAGTAGCAATTGGGTGAAGTATCTGCATTAATTCACTGTTCGCAGCATTAAATATCTTAACTTAAAAAGAAATTCAAATACTGTTGAGCTCTGCCCGCTGCGGGAGCTCACGCAACTAGCCCAGATAAGCCAAAGCGGTATGCCGCCCAAAACATCCAAAGGTCGGATTTGCAAGTGTTACATTCAAACCAGATCAAGCCCGACTCGCTAAATTGCGAGGAGTGCACTTTTCGGCAAGCTCCAAACCTACGATTTTCAGGGGCTCCTGACTGGCGGCTAGAGAAAGACGATTGGTGAAGCGCTTACAAATTCGCCAACTCGGCGTGAGAAAATAGTTCTCAATGCAACTGCCAGGGCTGCATCGTCCGCACATCCGGCGAGGGCCGAAAACCAAAATCTATAACTTGCATGCTGGCAAACACCACGGGACAATTTTTAAAGACGGTAAACCGAAATCACCATTACGGCGCCAGAAACAAAACCGCCGCGCTGAGCACAAACAATCGAGAGTCGTTGTACGGCCGAAATTTAAAAAGAAAGTGGGTGAGGAGAGAGAGCTCGCAATTATAAAGCTATTCTATAGACAACAGAAATATAGACGAGGCGTACAGAATTACGAAAATTGTAGAGACGCAACGTAGACATAACATAGTATGTCCACTGAAGCGATATGAGGAACATGAAAGTGCAATTGTCAGCTGTGCTCCCTGGGCTTCAAGAAATTATAAACTCGTTAAGTAAATGACTGTGCTTCTGATCTGTGGATATTCATGAAGTTAACATTAAAGGAGATAATTTAAAACATTCAAAGGACTTATGAGCTTTCTGTAGTTTGTAAAGGATGATGAAAAGCTACCTTCTGCATGCAATAAAGACTTCGAGATATAATTTTCTTATCATAACAAATTCAGTAATATTTCAGTGCAGACCAGTTTTCCATCTGCCAACCACTGTAACATTAAAAGCATTAAAGCAAAATACCTCATGGCATCCTCAAGTGAATGGAAATTTGTTTCATTAAATAATAGACTAAATTTCTAAAGATTTTCACACGGTTTGGGAATTCTAAGAAATTGTGGAAGGATACTTTTCTAACAACGACAACTACTTTTTCCATGATTTCGAAAACATACACGCCACATTCTAAAGCGGAAATTTATGTAGTCTGGCATTTGTCAGCCTTGGTACAACACAATGCCCTACATCGCCATTTTAAACTAGATACAATTACGTTATCGCTTGCGGTTTGCAGCTGTTGCATTCTGCTCAGCTGTATGCAGTTACTAAATCTATACAAATTAGGTGGGAGGTCTATTCTGCTGGTCACTTTTGCTACAGCAACCTGATCGATTAGATCGGTGCTTATAGGCACTTGCATCTAGGAAAGGGATTGCTGTGTGGTTCCGCAGGATATTAATCTTTGACCAGTCAAAGTTGGGGTTCAAACGCAATGTCAAAACACATTTACTACTAATTTTCAGCAATGAAACTGTCGATGCATATAAATAACCAAATATAACGCATCAGAAAATGTAAAATAGAAAGGAACACATCCATTCCAAGATAGAAAAGTAAAAACAAAGGTGTAGCTAAACCTCAATCTTGGAAAAAATATCATTTTTAAGAATCAGGGGACAAAGGACTCCGTTTGTTTGATAGTAAGATAGTGAGTACATGACCCCATTAACGCTTGACGATCTCCTACGTGAAAGGTAGTAAGTGTAAATTTGGCGACTGGGTACAAAATTTTAGGTTATATGCAGGAACTCCAATGCGTGTGGATACCTGAAATCCACGGCTTCTTCCAACGTAGAAAGTTTGAATTTTCTGTAAAAGAACTCAAATCCAAAACACCAAAATAGCTGATGTTTTAAATAGCCAAGGAGGGCATTATTATGAAGCTAAAAGAAAACCTGCCAGCACGTTGAATATAATGTAGATACACCTACGCACTCAGGCTTAATGCTCCTGGAACAGAAAGAATGGTTTTCTTCAACACTCCTGATTTGAAGTTAAATTAATCGTGAGCAGTGTAGTCTCCATTGTTACGGGCGACTACAATGCCAAAATTGGAGATACTGCTAAGGATGATCGTATCTGAAATACGGCCGGTAGATATGGCATAGGACACTTGTTAGAGTTTGACGTAGACAATGTAACTCAGCATACGCCCTACGCTATGATTCACTCGCATCCACGGTCTATTGCAAATCTTGTGTCGCAAATTACAGTATAAAATCACCCACCTGCCATGATGACTATCAAGTGCCAGTTGCGTAATACCTTGACGAAGCCGCCGCTTCTTGTATCGACTTTCTGGTTCTCATTCTCCAAATGCACTGTTTGCAGAACTTTGAAAACCTTTTAAAACTGGCTCGAAACGCGTTTACTCTTGGGCGACCAAAGCAAAGCACACCTTCGTTCGACGTAAACCAAGCCAGAATACTCGACCTACCAGCTTAAACTGACACTCTCCACAAAAACTCTTTATTTGCGACACTTTTACGCGGCTTACGAAAATATTTTGCCGCAAATCTCAGTGGCGCACGTTTAAATTTGCACCTACTTTGATAAAGGTAAATTGGGAGCGCAACAAACAACCAGCACAAACGCACTTAGGCGAGCCAGGTCATGTTTCCGTTTTAACCACATTTTGATAATAATTGCTAAAACCTCTTTTCTACAAGATGTGAGGAATCTCTTACAGGTGGATAGCTAAAGATAAGCGCAGCAGAAGTTAAATACATATACCTTGTATTACTGCAAAATATACAGCGCACAGCGGCATTAAATGCAAATGCGCTTCCTGGAGCTGACTGCTGTGATTACCGATCAGCAAAGTCATGATCTACATTCTACATGCGAGGCTTAAACTTGGTAAATTTTATATTTTTCCAGTTATTGCCAGAGCAATCTGGCTTTGTATAAAATATCGGGCTGTTAATATTTATTGCAGATGGTAGTATTCGGATTTGCATCAGATAAAATGATAAAAACTAGTTGCAAACCAATTTCCTAATTCGTTTTCTATTTCTTCCTATGTTTCTACGGGTAAGCACTAGTTCAATATTATTAGCTTAAGTTGCCGTTATAGTTGAGCTTAAGCCTGTTTCTCCCAATGGAAGTAAAATAGTGTTTCAGAATACTGGTATTACGTCAAACCCAACGTATGATTCCTGTTCCACTCAAAATACGAACACATATCACGTAGTACGGAATATGGTACCCAACAAACACCTGTTTTTAAAAGATATTACATTAAAACTGCTGAATTTAATGATATATCATACGTGGATATTTTTTTATACACTTAATAAAGTCATAATCTTAGTTTTAGGTGAACTGGTGCGACGAGATTGGGCAAACCCTTTTCATAGCGTTCAAATAAATCACGGACAACGTAATCCCGCAAAAAATTTACACGTTTGAGACTGAGCATTGCCTGGGAATCCAAAAAGATGAACGCATAGCGAATTCTATAGAAACAAGCAATAGACAGGGCAGGTATATTCCGCGTTTCTGTTTTAAAAATCAGCCGCTTCTTCGCAGTAATTAGGCTCATTTGGGTAATAATAGTTAAAACCCGAACATTTAGCGACGCTTTAACACGAAGTGGAATAACGACTTGATTTATGTGAGGCCATGCTTTCCGCTCGCAAAAATTCCAGTGTGCCTCTTCAGGCTGACACTTGCACATCCTTGCAATTGCACAGAGCGCGACGTTTCTGGCGTGACCTTGTGAGATAGCAATGTTTGCACGTAAGTTAAACGAAGCGCACAAGAGGCGCACGTGCGTCTCCCCCTTGATTCCAGTACCGTGGCCTAACCTTCTCGATACTCTTCTTCTAGGTTTGCTGAAATAAGCATCTAGTGGTTGTGTTATCTCCCCTTTTTCAAGTCTAGGGGATGCGTCTCTGGTGGTCCCGGGCAGTATAAACAGTATCAATAACCTA
This sequence comes from Agriotes lineatus, assembly GCA_940337035.1. Lineage (NCBI taxonomy): Eukaryota > Metazoa > Arthropoda > Insecta > Coleoptera > Elateridae > Agriotes > Agriotes lineatus. Next base: position 25,444,923 of record OW679203.1, on the reverse strand, counting down.
CTCGGTCGTATTGCAGTAATGAGTGCAATCACCGTTACGGATTCCATTACGCGTTAGGTTTTAAAGTACCAAGCTTTGAAGGGGTGTCCTGTAAGTAATCGTCGAAACGCCGCCTCCATTACTCCCCCCGTGCGGGAATCTATTTTGCTGTAGCCGCCATCTCCCTGTCGTAAACGACCTTGAGCGGGGCCTTTTTTTATTGCCCCTACCAGCGCATCGCCCTAGTTAACGTCGTATTACGTTCAAAGTACCCCATTTCCCTGAGCAATAGTCGGTCAACTTTCTGTTGCAGATTAAGGTGAGCTTTGCATTTTGAAGTATTAACGTGTCTCAACGAACGTAGATACTTGTCGCCAACATATCGTTTATACTCGCTATCATGTCAAATTAAGAATCGGCGTAACCATCTCTTTATTAACCAGTCTTATGCAGCTGCTTTTAATGCCAAATTTAACGATGTGTTTACCGACCCCCAAAGTGATTTGTGCAGTACTTGCGAAGCAGAGCAAGCTAATAAAAAGAACAAAAGTAACTTCTATGTAGTATTTCTCATGAGAAACGTACGTTACATCAATGTTACCCTTTATTAGGCTATGTCCCTTCCTAAGATAATACCATGTAAAGCTTTCTATCTAAGACAGCTTTGGTTTTACAATGAGGGAGTTTATACAGTTACGTACAACAAAAGGACAGAACGCTTTTATGCAAACGTCGATTAAAGATGTAGCCAATCACCCTCGCCCACTTGTTCCTTCTGTTTGTTAGCAGCAACAGATGAGGCATCAAACTTCCTACTTATAGAAACAAAACTTCGCTGAAGCTAATTTCCGCCCGCCGGAAGAATTTGAAGAGTAATGATGTAATGTAAAAAAGCTTTACATTCAGTCTGCAAAGATTTCCAGCTTTAAAGTTGCTTTTAAACTTTAAAAGAGTCGTAACGAAAGTTTCCTCGTTTGCATGCATATTAACTATGTACCTTGTGAGGCTCCAGCTTCCAATAAAATTTCTTCAACACATGTTTGGATAAGAAACTAACGAAGCCATGCAAATAATGATTATCCTTTAATGATGAAGCCGATATAATATGCAACCCAGCATTATACATAAGATTTCTCAATGATAGCAACCTTCAGTGCATAAATATTAACAGCATTCCTAGCACTATTGTTCATAACAGTAGAAATATTTAATAGACACAACGTTAATCCTTCTTCCCTTGCCGACATTTACACAATCCCGATACAATGACCCTATTGTCAATTAGTAGTAAACAGATAGTCAGATCGTGCCGAGTATATGCAGGCCGATTTCAATAGCTTCTGGAAGTATTTGTACAGCCAACATTGAAAATGGAGAAACTCATCAAATTCGGACTAAACTAGCAACACGCATTTGGTCTTAGATAGTAAAGATACCACACCTTTTTGTCAGGAAGGTGGCGGCAGGGATACAACCTCGACCTGTGTCTCGTCACCTGTAAGAGCAGACAACAATATCTACCAATACAAAGCAAGGCTACCCCACTTTCCACATAGTCCACACGAAGAGGTCATTGTAAGGGTAGGTATAACAATTCCCTTAGTAAACTCAGTATCACTACAGGGATGCAATTTTAATAGAGCATAATAGAGTAAATTCTCGAACGATCTCGGGGCTGGTTATATCGCCAGGGATAAAGTGCATACCTCTCGGTTATAGCAAATACTATATTCCGCGCTAATTGTCAAGAGTTGCTGACACAACACAGAATCCGGAAAACTAGAAATATCGGACAGAAGCTCGTCTTTCGTTTGGACGTTGTTCCTAGGAATAAGCGGAATCAAACCATGATACTTTACCCGTGTAAATAGAAAATGCAGATGATAAACCGTGAAGCTCCTCACCTGAGTTGCTTATTTAAATAATCAACTGAATGGAAGATTTATGTCGCAGTGTTATTTGCTTGTTAATTAAAGTTCAGCATTTTCAACTTAGTACAGTCCAAAGTAATTTATTGAGTGAGTTGAAGAATTTTCTGGGTACAGCGTTCGATCTGAATTGAACAGCGATCGCAGGGAAGAACTCAGTCGCAGCGTGTCTAGTACGAAGGGTGCATGTCTGCAGGCGCTCAAGCAGCCTACATCGAGCTAAATAAAGCAGCAAATCCGCGTGATTCGCGTTTAGCGAGCCAATGTTTGCGCTTCCAAGTAAGTGCCTATTAAGGAGCGTACTTAGTAAGTACGCATTTACGGCGCCCCAAAGGAATTTCGTAGCGTTAGTTCTAGGACGCAGTTGGCTAGAGCAGTCAGTGTTTAACCAGAAACTTCCTCGCCGTATCTGTAGATAATTTCATGAAGAGGAAATCGAGTTCCATTTAATGCATGCAGACTTAGAGACATTTATTGTAAGTGTCTGGTTTCAGCGCCCGAGTTATATTTTAGCTTCTTGATTTTGACAGATGGTGGCGCTTTTTAGCCACGAGTGCAGGTAATTTTAAAAGAATATTAAACCAAAGTAAACAAACAGGGCGGACGTAAACAATTGTTACAAGAATTAAACACAACGTACTACGAGAAGCCACGTTACAATACAGACTGAAATCATTTAGAGTTTTGTAGATGAAGCATTAAACCAAATAAATTACGACTTCATGAAGCATTCGATCATACGGCCTCCCTGTAGATATCAATGAGATAGGACAACGAATGCTCTACAGCCTTAACTACCCGGGAAACATCATTAAGAAATATATAATATCCCTTTAAGTTAACAACTTTGTTGTATGCCAGCGAATTATATTCGAAACCAAAAGTTTATTGAAAATAAAACCAAAAATAAGTGGATTAGAAACTGAAACGACATCAATAGAATATCCCCAATTACGTATATTTGGCGTCCAATTAGAGGAATTGGGAAGTGTAATACTACAAGGACAATAGTGCCTATTGAAATTGCTAATATCAATACTACCTACAAATTAACTGGCCTTCAGTTACTATTTGAATTTATTGCTTAAATCTACGTCATCATGACAATATTATAGAAAAACGTCTAGTAGGCAAATATTTACTTCAGAGATCGCTCGAGAGTGCTCTCTTAATTAATTTATATACAGCAAGTTTATTTACGTCAACTGGAAAATAATACGGGACTCTAAATATCATCACAATAGGAAACCTAATATTGATCGTACCGACCGTAGCACACCCTCCACAAGTGCTACTAAGAACAAAAATGAAGCTTTAATCCAAACCGTTGTTGCAACTATTTGATCCAAGTCTGCATTTATGGACAAACTATTTGACGTTACGCTAAAAAAAGTGTACACTTCCATTGTTTTTGGAAACTTTAAGCCTACTAGAATGTTTAAAACTAATAGAACCATGATTGATCTTATCGTAACTTCTAATAGAGCACATATAGCTAAGTCTGCTTATGATCATGATCTCATGATTTGCGATATTAACTTGCTGAAACCTGAACGAAAAGCCAGATTCGTTAAATATCGACATTTTAACTACCTACATTAATAAGTAAAATTTTGAGAAAATTTAAAATTATTACCTTGGATTGGAATATAATTTATTGCAACCTCGACATCCATCAATAGAGAAGTCGGACTATTTAATTATTATCTTACTGAAATTTGTAATTTACATGCTCTTTAAGTTCATTAAAAATGTTTAAATCTTATGAACCATGGATTACAGATAATGTAAAATATTAAAAACGCTGATTGATAAAGCTAAAATAAAATTTCGTAATGCTAAACTCCATTCTCATTGGAATTATTAAAAATCTCATATTTTACGGCTTTGGCAATCCACAAAGAAGGAAATGAGGTGTGACCACCATACGACTTTCTTTTACTGTATAACTTGCACACACATTTTCATACCTTTCATACTTCAATACTTTTAAAAATAGATCCTATATAAAACTATATATCGTAATAGTATGATGCTTATAGCAATTCTGGTTGAATTACTAACGTACGAAGACTAAGGAAAGATTCAAATAGGCCCAGAATTAATATTCTATTTATTGCAACAATATAAGTCACTAGTAAACATTGATATTTACATAAGACATGATTAGCAGTAACTGTAATTTAATTAACAGAGGTTAGTCATTGAATAAAACAGTATCGCCAGGGTTGCATTCAGCTTGTATGCAATATTTGCGCTCGGTATGGCAAATGTAGCTAATTTGTGATGACTGACAGATTAAGTATGTAACGTCAAGATACGATAATGAATTCTCTTAAGTACAAAGGTGTTTCGAAGCGGTACGGAAGTTTTATGCAGCGTTTTGTATTCATATCATAATGCCAACAATTGATAACGCAGCTAAAGAGTTATTAAACAGTGTAACAAAGCACAATGATGCAAAAACCATTTGAAAAGCAAAATGAAAATTAAAGAAAACTACAAAAAAGTACTAATAGTTTGTGAATTTATGTTTACTTAAATAAAAATGCAACCAAAGTGCGGTTAAAGTGTTCGTAAATGATATTTAAGAAAATATTTAGAAGTTAAGATTGTAAAAACTTAGTAAAACAATTGTATAACATGTTGCTATGGTGACGTAGCGTGTCAGCTTGTGTGTAGTTTTAGCTCCCCGTTTTTTAATTAATTTCGTTGAGAAAAGTATATTACACGTGCCACTTGTTGAGTTTTTCTTATTTACCATTGTGCCAAAGCCAGTTGTGGTTAATTTGATAGTGTTCCGTAGTACAGTCCTAGAGAAAATTGAACCTGGAGCTTCGCCTATTTGTGATTGTCTTCGAAGCTAAGTTTTGGCAAGTTTTGTAGCTGCGAGAAGCAGAAATTCAGAGTGCAGCGTCTGGAAGAGCTCTTGTTTGTAGTTTATAAGAAAGCAGCAACAGCTGAAATATCGCCAGAAGGCAGGTATAAGCTTGGCGTCTCTTCCAACCGTGGGCCAATGCTAGGTCAATTTTCTACCCTGATTCAACAAGGCTAGGAGCTACGAGAATCAGACAGAAATGTGTAGCAACTGGGGAAGGCTTTGCTCGTGGTTAGAGATTGGCAGCAGCTGCTAAAAGCGTTCCAGGGAAAAATTGCGAGCTTGTGAAAACCGGAAGCGGATTTGACTAGCAAGCAAGAAACAAACGCGTGTTGGCGTTTATTTTCACTGAAAAAAAACAATTTCTAGGTTAGCCAAACAACTTGATTATTTGAATTGCATTGTTATTATTTACGTGAGGTGAACTGATTAATTATTGGTTTATTTCGGTTCAAAATACGCTGGATTTCTATAATTCGAATAGTTATGTTTACAGTCAAATATTTGAAGTTATTTGTCATTCGTTAAAATCGAGCAATGGCTATACCATGGTAAAATTTATACTGTGTAACAACCCAACTCTGTAGATAATCGAGTCTCAATAGCTAGCCGGCGCAAAAGTTTAAATAAGTTGCCAATAAATAAAATAGAGTACGAAAGACCTTTATAATTGCAGTAAAGCTTAATTGAATAACCATAATATTTAATTAGCCCAAGACGAAGCAAATCAAATTAAAACTGTGGTGTGGTTGCTATTTATTTATTTAATTACAAATAATATAATAATATACCAACAAAGTGTACTGCGTTTTTAATTATTTCGAAAGGAAAAAATATTATTTGTTTATCTTATCACTGGTATTATCGCATTTATTTTGCTGTTTAGTAGTATAACTAGCTGCTCGTTCCACCTGAGGTATTTAACAATTAACATTCTAGCGTAAAACTAGACGGTATTTTTATGCTCTAACATTTAGACTAAAGCGTACGAAGAAGTTAAGGTAAATTTTCGCCGAACAAGCAGCTGAGTGTGGCTATTAATAAAATAAAAAACAGAGTGGGGGACAGTCGCTTGCCAATAGCTACACTGTGGGTTTCGTTCAAACGTATGGACGCCACCTGAAGCCTTACAGCGAAATAACAGCAACCGCTTAGTTCTTCTTGAGCTGAAATACAGTTTCGAGAGCAGATGGCCACCTTGGAGGCAACCCCGAGGTACCTACCAGTCGTCACAGTATGCCACGGAGCTGATCTCATTCTCATTTTGCAAAGAAATAAAGGAAAGTGTAATTACTCTAAATAACTCCTACGATCGAATGCACGAGCCAAGAAAATTGTGTAAAAAAGAAGCGTACATAGTAAATTACGACAGATTGCAACACTCTTGGTGCGCGTCAGTGCAAAGCGATTTCATTACTCGCTGATACAGCGCGTCAGATCGAATTTAAGCTAGAAGGTGAGAACCGGCCTTAGTGAAATTTTGCGCGAGATTTAAAATTTTTTGCTACGTTTGTTTTGACTTAGCATCAATAACAAATACTTGAATAATTAACGAAAAGTAGTCACTTTGTTTTACGTTTCTTTGTAGACGTTTTTCTCTATTAAGAGTATTTGGAATTTTTTTCTTCCGAATTATTTCTAACTGTGCTGTGTGTTGTGTGGGAGTTTCAATCTTTAGTAAATTATACTTTGTACATTTTATAAGTTAAGTAAGTCTGTAGAGCTGCCGTAGAGTTGAACCTCTGAAGTTAGACAATTTTAATTTTTAATTTTTATGTAACATTTTCTCTTTTTTTTTCAGTAAGCTCAATCAAAATTTTGTTTTACTTTGCTACGTATCTATTTAGCCAGGATATATTTCCTTTCTTCTGGAAAAACCTCAGTCTTTGTTAATTATGCGTAATTACCCTCGAATTCTGCAAATATGGCATGTTTTATTGGAAACTACATTCTTTCGAAGCAAATATTAGCTTTGAAATCGAAATTGTTAAAAAAATCTCAATGCAGGGTGTAAACATTAATGTATACGATTACTTTGGGCAAATTTAAGTGAATTAGGTACTTGCAAATTCGTACAATCGATTTTTAATTAACTTTTGTTTAAACCAAGTATATAAGTCCTTCATTGGATTTTTAACCTTCAAACATTTTTTTTTAATTTTTGCCAGATTATCAGTATTTTCTAATGTTTAACAGTTAAAGTATAGGTCCACAATCCTTTCTTCGAAACCCTTCGGTGCAGTTGTTTCGGATGTAAAAATTTTCGTATTTCGGAACAAACGAGAAGCTTTTTCTGGGACAGCGTCACGTCACATCTTGAGTGACGTGGCAATTGCGTGTCAAGTTGGGTCAGCTCATTGTGCGTCAAGCAAACGTTGATATGCTGAGATGACCGTTGCTCCATAACCCACGAAAGAGTGCTGTTTTCGAAACTTTTAGAAATTCAGATTTGCGGATATGAGATTCTAGATCTATATTAATGGCAGCGACAAGAAAGATTTATAATTTTTTATTGTTATTCTTAATCGTTTTATAAAGTGATACAAAGTCTGATACAATAACTCTTGTAAGAATGTATTAAACAGCATACAGAATGGTCGTTTCGTGAACATTAAGATATGGGGCATTTGGAGGTGTGGATCGCGTACTTAGGAAAGTGAATTCCACATTTACACCATAATGAACCTTATTGAATATCAAATATTAAACTCCTCCCACCTTATGTATATAAATTGACATTTTCGCTTAAAGCTTCCGGTAAATTTTTCTTATTCCAAAACTTATTTGTGATCGTATCGATAGGTAATACTGAAATATTATCTAATAGCTTTTACACGTGAACGCACGTGAACCAATTCTAATATTCTCTACACGTTTATGTATCACACGCTTTCGTGCTTAGGCTAACATGGGTAGAATAAGTAAAGACATAGCTTTATACTGAGATCCAATTACTAATTTTAAATTTGATTTACAAAACGTGCCATCGAAGGCAGCTCCATCGGTCTAATGTATGCTTACAAAAAATTTAATGCCATATCAGGATCAATACCACAATATGCTTTTGTAGTTTTTATCTCATATACCAATTAGGCTTAAGCTATTCTTAACATTTAACACGTAACTCTATAAATATATTTGCGATAATTTAACTATAATAATAACTACTATAATGTGTTAAGGTTGCCTAGCTTCCGAGGTTGAGTTTTATGGCAGTCTAGAAACACACACAACTTGGAAAATGCAAAAAATATAAATTGCTGAAGTTTGAAACTCCTACACTACACTGAACACAGAAATAATTCGGAAAAAGGAAAATTCCAAAAACTTTTAATAGAGAAAAATGCCTAAGAACTTTAAATAAAACGACAGTTTTGAATAATTGTCGATAACTAAAGTTTTAAACTCTTACACTACACTGAACACAGTTAGAAGTAATTCGGAAAAGAACTCTAGAAAGAAGCTTCAAATTAAGTAAAAATGTTGAATACTTTTCGATAATTAAATATTCAAAAATCGAATGTTAAAGTTCTCTACCTTCACAGGCGCAAAATACAAATTACTAAGTTTGACACTTTAGCGCTACACTGAGCACAGAAATAAATTGGAAAAAAGAACATTTAAAAAATGCCTATCAAAAGTCTCTAAACAAAATAGTTTGTATACTTGGCGATATGTAGCTATTCAAAATGTTTAGAACACAGATTATCTAGCTTTCGAGATTCAATTCTATGGCAGCTCTAGAAATATATTCAACTTCCGATATAGCCAGAATAGAAATTACCAAAATTTAAACTCTCACCCGACACAAAACATTTGGAAATAATTTGGAAAGATAACAATTCTAGAATTTCTTAATATAGAAAGTTGCATAACATGAACCATTAAATAAAGTGACAACTTTGAGTACCTGTTGATAATCAGTTATAAGATATTTAATACACAAAACATTTGGAAATAATTTGGAAAGCTAACAATTCTAGAATTTCTTAATATAGAAAGGTGCATAACATGAACCATTAAATAAAGTGACAACTTTGAGTACCTCTTGATAATCAGTTATAAAATATTTAATATTAAGGCTGTCTGTCTCCACATGTTCAGTTTGATGGAAGTTTTAGAAACATACTCAACTTATAACATACTAAAGCTCGAAACTCTCATAAGACACTCAACACAGAAATAATTCTGAAAAAAGAGCTTTAGAAATTATTAATCGAGAAAAATGCATAGAAAGGAGCTTTTAATAAGGTGTCAGTACTCGGTCGTTGATTAAATATGAGAAATGTTTAACAATAAGGTTGTCTAGCTCTATAGGTTCAGCTTTATGGTAGTTCTAGAACCATACTCAACTTACAAACAGTCTAAAATATAAATTACTGAAGTTTCAAAACTTCACATGCAACTGCGCACAGCTAGGAATTATTTTTTTTAATCCAAAAACCTTTAATAGAGAGAAAAATCCTTAAATACTGTGACAGTTTTGGGTAGTTGTCGTTAATTGAATTAATTAAATTTTAAATTATTTTTGTCATTAAGACTGTCTAGCTTCAAAAAGTTCAATTGTACGGCAGTTCTGGAGACTGCTCACCTTATTGGATATCCAAATTATAAATTACTAAAGCTTAAAGCTCTCCGACAATACAAAATGCAGTTAAAAATCATTTGGAAAAAAGCAAATTTTAAAAACCCTTAATGGAGCAAATTCCTTGTGAGAACCTTTAAATGAAACAGCAGTTTTAAATAACTGACCATAATTAAATGCACAGAGTTTTTAGTAGGTACTATTATTGTCTAGATGTCTAGCTTCAAAGATTCAGTTTGACGGCAGCTATGATAACATACTCAACTTATAAAATTCACAAAATAAAAATTACTGAAATTTGAAAATTTGGAAAAAAAATTCTAAAAACTTTTAATAGAGAACAACGCCTGCAAGAACAGCTTTAAATACTTCACCATGGTTAAATAAAAAAAATAGGATTGTTAAAGTTGTGTAGCTTTAAAGGTTCAGTTTTATAGCAGTCCTAGAAATATACTCAACTTACGAATTGTCCAAAATATAAATTCTGATAGTTTGAATCTCTCATACGACATTGAGCGCAGTTAGAAATAATATTTAAAAAACTTTAATAGAACAAAATTGCTAGCAAGGAGCTTTATATAATGTTATAGTTTTGAAAAAGAAAATTAAAAAAATTCTTAATAAAGGAAAATGTCTAACCAGAAACTTAAAATAAAGTAGAAGCTTTGAAATACTTTTCGTTAAATAAATATACAAAATGTTGGACATTAAAATCCGCTAGCTTCAATAGTTCAATTATATGACAACTCTAGAAACTTGCTCAACTTATAAAATGTTAAAAGTATAAATGACTGCATTTCAATACCTTCACAGAATTTGGAAAAAAGAAAATGCCAAAAAAATATTAATAAATGAAAATGTCTAACGAGAAACTTTAAATAAAGTGACAATTTTGAATACTTTTTGTTAAATAAATATTAAGCATGTTGCCACTAAAGTTCTCTAGCTTTAGAAGTTCAGTTCTATAGCAGAAACATGCTTAGGTTAGAAAATGTCAAAAATATAAATTACTGAATTTAAATACCCTAACAGGATACTGAGCACAGTTAGAAATAATTTGGAAAATATAACACTCCAAAAATTCTTAATCGACGAAAATTCCTAACGAGGAACTTTAAATAAAGTGACAGCTTTGAATACTTTTCCTTAAATAAATATTAAACATTTTTGACATTAGAATTCTCTAGCTTCAAAGGTTTAATTTTATGGCAGATTTAGAAACTTCTTCAACTTATAAAAAATGTCAAAAATATAATAATAATGGTGATGCACTAACACCCCATGAAGGAGTTTGGCCTGCAAGGCGGAAGGTCAAAGCCGGTCAGAGCTTACGTATCCTCGCTATTTTACTGAAATTTAATACCCTAACAGGACACTGGCACACTTAGAAATAATTTATAAAAAAGAAAATTCCAAAAATTCTTAATAAAGAAAAATGTCGCAGAAGAAAATTTAAATAAAGTTCCAGCTTTGAATACTTTTCGTTAATTAAACATTAAACATTTTTGACATTAATGTTATCGAGAGGTTCAGTTTTATGGCAGATCTAGAAACAGGTTCAACTTATAAAATGTCGAAAATATAAATTACCGAATTTTAATACCCTAACAGGGTACTGAGCACATTAGAAATAATAAAAATACCTCCAAAAATGCATAATAAAGAAAATGTCTAAGGGGAAACCTTAAATAAAATGACAGCTTTGAACACTTTCGTTAAATAAATATTGATCATTTTTGACATTAAAGTTCTCTAGCTTCAGAAGTTCAGTTCTATGGCAGATCTAGAAACATGCTCAAGTTAGAAAATAATGTTAAAAATATAAACTACAACTGAATTTAAATACCCTAACAGGATACTGAGCACAGTTAGAAATAATTTGGAAAAAATAAAACTCAAAAAATTCTTAATAAAGGAAAATGTCGAACGAGAAACTTTAAATAAAGTGACAGCTTTGAATGCTTCTCGTTAAATAAATATTAAAGATTTTTGACATTAAAGTTCTCTAGCTTCAGAAGTTCACTTCTATGGTAGATCTAAAAGCATGCTCAAGTTCGAAAATGTCAAAAATATAAATTACTGAATTTAAATACCCTAACAGGATACTGAGCACAGTTAAAAATAATTTGAAAAAATAAAACTCAAAAAATTCTTAATAAAGGAGAAGGTCTAACGGGAAACTTTAAATAAAGTGACACCTTTGAATACTTTTCCTTAAATAAATATTATTCATTTTTGACATTAAAGTTCTCTAGCTTTAGAAATTAAGTTCTATGGCAGATCTAGAAACATGTTCAGGTTCGAAAATGTCAAAAATATAAATTACTGAATTTAAATACCCTAACACGATACTGAGCACAGTTAGAAACGAGAAACTTCAAATAAAAGTGACTGATTTCAATACTTTTCGTTAATTAAATATTAAACATTTTTGACATTAAGATTATCTAGCTTCACAGATTAAATTTTATGTCAGATCTAAAAACATGCCTAACTTATAATATGCCGAAAATATAAATTATTGAAGTTTGAAAGTCGCACACGACACAGCACAGTTAGAAGCAATTCGGGAGAAAGAAAATTGTAAAAAATCTTAATAGAAAAATGCCCAGCAAGAAACTTGAAATGAATTGACAGTTTTGAACCCTTTTCGATAACTCAATAATAATAGTAATTTTTGTATTAAGTGCGCGAAATGAGTGTTTTTTTATGGGGCGTGAGAATGTCAATTTTCGCCGAGACCGTTAGGTCGAGGCAGAAAATTCATTCAAACGCGCCATAAAAACACGAATTTTGCCACGAAATACAAACAACGTTTTTTCTACAGCCGTCAAAAAAAGAATAAAAGATTCTCTGCAACAAAATCATACGTAGATAGCAAATAAGTAGAGTAATATTATTATGTACGTAACGTTTTATATGTGTTGTAACTAAGGAAATGGTGTTCCAAAACCGTTGTTTCACTGCTAGCCGTGAAGAAATATTATTTTTCACGTGTTAAAAAAAGTTAAACTTCGCGTATCTATAGCGATGCATAAATGTCACGTTTTTTTTGACGGCTGTAAAAAAAGTATTTTACTATGAAGATTGTCTAGCTTCAGAGGTTTGATTCTCTAGCAGCTCTGTAAACTTACTCAATTTATAAAATGTTCGAAACATAAAATACTAAAGTTGAAAACTCGGACAAGACACTCAGAATAGTTAGCAGTGAGTCGGAGAGAATATATTTGGAAAAACACTCAGCAGACAAGTTGTCTATTTTCAGAAGTTAAATTCTATGGCAGTTCTAGACACTTACCCAGTTTCTAAAATGTAAAAAATTTCTAACTCTCACACGACACTGAGCAGAAATAATTCGGAAAAAAATGCAAAAACTCTTAGTAAAGAAAATTTCTAGCAAGAAGCTGTAAATAAAGTGGCAGTTTGTCGACAACTAAATGTTAAAACGTTTCTCATATTAAGATTGTCTCGCTTTAGAGGTTTAGTTCTATGACAGCTCTGGAGACTTATGCAACTTGTAAAATGTATGAAATATAAATTACTGAAGTGGGAAACTCTCATAGGATACAGCAACGTTAGAAATAATTAGCAAAATAAAAACTCCAAAACCTTTTAATAGAAAAAAATGCCTAAGAAGAAACTTTAAATAAAGTGACAATATTCAAAGTTTTACAAAGATTGCCTAGCTTTAGATATTCAATTCTGTGGCAGCTTAGAAAACTTACGCAAGTTATAAAATGTTCAAAACCTAAATTACTCAAGATCAACATTTTCATATATTAGCAAAGTTAGAAGTTATAATTCCTAAAACACTTAATAGAAAAACATCCTAGAAAGATCTTTTAAATAAAGTGGGAATTTTGAATAATTCTTGTTAATTAAGTGTGCAAAGTGTTTAATATTAAGGTTATTTTTCTTCAGAGGTAAACGTCAATGGCAGTTCTGGAGACTTACTAATCCTATAAGATGTTCGAAATATAAATTACTAACGTTTCTCTCACACGACAATAAGGGCAGTTAGAAACCCAGGCCATGGTAGCTCAGTGTCGAGAGTTCGAATCCCGACACCGGTAATGTTTGTAAAAATTAAAAATGTTGATGAAAACTACTCGAATGCCATCATTCGGAAGTGATGTAAAGTCGTGGGTTCCATGTTACTACATACAAACACGTCAGAGCTATTACTTAAAGGTAAAACATAAATTGACATTCGAGTTCACTCAAAGGTTATTGCGACTGTTAGGGACTTAGAATTTTCAAAACTCTATCCGTACAAGAACTAGAAACCCTGCAGTAAAGGGTATAAATCTAAAAAAAGGATGACCTCTGAAAGAGTACAGATCTGTGGTGTGGTGGAGACATGAGACAGCGAAATCTAGTTGAGCCTATTGTGAATATCAGTTCGGAAAGTTATTTTGTTATACAAGTACGGCTGACTTCTTGTTTGTTAAAATCTTATGGTATAAACACAGGCATGGAAGAATTGGCCGACTTTTCATGGATATAACCACTTTCCACAAGCTTAAACGATATATGTATAATGATATGCAGGTATACCATATATGGCTAGCAAATTGGCATTTTGTTTTGTTGTATTCGAGCAGATGTAATAATGTCAATACTTTTCTAATATTTTATATTATTTATCAGGTTTTTGTAATGGTTTTTATTTCCAAGTAATAATAATGCTGATTTATTAAGATTGATTTGTAAAGAAAGCTGGGTGGAGGCATTCAGAATAAAGTCCAGCTCGGACTTTATTGACTCTACTACATTATGCACGTCTGATAAATTAAATGAGTGGTACAACTGCGTATCATCAGCGCAAACATGTACACGCAGGTGTATGACGAATATAATAAAGGAGCCAAAACAGATCCCTGAGGAACTCTTCTCAATGACAATGGATTTAATAATTTAGAGTCCAGTTGTACACTTTGTGTGCGATTTACTGAATAATCCCTTATTACAATTAGTCCAATTTTATCCAGAGCAAATGATTTCAAAATTGTAATTAAAGTTTCATAATTGACGGTATCAAAGGTTTTGCTGTAATCAAGCAACACCAAAATCACAGACTAATAGGATGTCATCTGTGACCTTTAATAGTGCTATAGTGCAGCTGTAACCGGCTCGAAAGCCAGATGGAATTGAATGTAATGAAAGAATATTATTAGTTAAATGCTCAGTTAGTTGGGATTTTTTTTTCAAATACTTTGGAAAGAATTGGAAAAATATTAATAGGGCGAAGGTCTTTAAAATCAACAGGTTTCGTGTTTTTAGGTAGTGGCTTGATTACAGCATATTTTCAACAGTGGGGAAGTACAACTTCAGTTATACTAACGTACGATAAAACTTCAGCGTTGTGATTGTGATCGACCCAATACCTTAAGATATTTTTTTAATTACTAAAATTTCTCAGTTTGGGTGCTGCTTTAGAATAGTTCAGAACAATGTCACAATAAATCATATCATGATTCTATAAATGGCAATGAACTACACTACTGTCAGTAATCAAAGATTCATTAAATACAATAATAAGATCAATAAATTGGTGACGCAGTGTGGCTCTCCAATAATCTGTGTTAAATCAAGTGATTTCATAAAATCTTATAAATGGGTAGCAACTCAGGTATCCGTTTTCAGTATGTCAATATTAAAATCAATTCGTCCAAAAATAATTTACAATCCACGTTAGGTGATCTGTAGGTGGTACCTAAAGCGATTTTAATTCCAGATATTTGGATTAAAATCCAAATATGTGTTAAATTATTATTATTGTTACGTGTGTCTAATAACAAGAATGAAGACGTATCACGTATATACAGGGCGAGTTTGAAAGATCTGTAGAAATTTAAACTTGAGATAGATTGCGGTAATTAAAAAACAATGGCAGGTTTGGTTTTTCAAAAGCCGTAAATATTGTCGTAATAAAATTAGATTTAAAATCCCTAAAATTGATTGAGAACCTCTGATATACTGCAAAAATATTTAGTGAACAGGTTTTAAAATCCATATCGCTTAGCCAGACGCGCTTATCTCCACAATGCCCATGCAGTTGGAACAGCAGTTCATTGTTTGACGATACACCTTTTGTTGACTGAAAGAAGATTATGTGCAGTATTTGATAAAAAACTACATTTTAATAGTGCCTAGCCTTGGATTAAATAATTCGTTTTTCTTGAAACCAGCGGTTCTCAAACAATACTTACAATATTTTTAAAACGGAAAATTTCTAAATTACCGGATTTTGAAACACCAAACCTGCCATTGTCTTCTAATTACCGCAATCTATTTCAGTTTTAAATTGCTACAAACCTTTCAAATTCACCCTGTATGTTTTTACCCCTCCACGACGACCAATGCGATCACAGCTTACAAAATTAAAATCATCTAACGCCATATCTTTCGCAATGTTAAAATTTAGCATGGATCTCATTCTGGTTAATAAAAGTATGTACTTCATTGAATTGAGATAACAACAATCTAATATTGATGTGAGCTACCTTCGCCATTAAAATAAATTGTACGAGGTTATCTGTATGCATAGATAAGGCCTACGTAAATTAATTTATCTTCATCGGTGCTGTTATAGACTATTAACCAAATTAATTTTAGTACCGTTAAGGGCTTCATTACGCCACTGAGTGAGGTAATGAATATTACGGCACTATTTTTATATAAAAAATACGTTGATCAGGAATTCTTGATGAAGATAACATATTGAACAATATACGTTTGCTTATGGCACTTAACGAGAGTCGTTTGATTGCCAACAAACTCGTATCGTTAAGACGCTTAATCAAACTTTATGGTTAATATCTATAAGCATTAAGGTACAGTCGTGTTCAAATAAATCTGGGACAATGGTTTATTCATATCGTCGGCTTAATTTGTAAATCACATAAGTCCACTTTTGATCAAAATGAGATTTTGGTGCCATCTATTAAAGCATAAAATAATCTACATTCTGGAAAATGCATGTAAGTCCAGGAATCCTCTTTGCCGGTTAATTTGCAGTTGATAATTTCACACAAGTCCATAACCCCCCAAGTCTATCGGAAAATCACATAAGTCCAGTATAGGTTATGTCGAAGCTACATGCTTAGTGTACGTAGTTACTTCTTGGTGAAAATTATCATAATACCGGCTTTTATTTATGTAAATACTGTTACTATTGTTTCAGGTAAGTCCAAATTATATATTCTCATGTTCAGTTTATTGCAGGGTGTTTGAAAATTATCAATTAAAATGCATTAAATGTGTGTTAGGACTTATGTGATTTTATATATTAGAGTATTAGACAATAATTCATTTTGTTGCATGTTATGTGAATTTCTCAATACAAAATGCAAACTGGTCTTGTAGACTAAATTTTTGTTTTTATTTCTATAATTGTAGAATGACGACCAGAAGTGCAAAAATTCTAAAATTAGCTTTAGATGCACAAAAGACTGAAATTAATAACGCTGATGATTTCATGCATCAGCGTAATGTGTGTCAGCAATTCAAAGATAACAATAGTATTGCACCTGATACCCAAAATACTGAAGTTGGGATAGAAGATATGGATATCATATTTGAACAGGATCCAGTGTTGTCCGAAATGACCAATAATTTACAGATTTTTAAAGTTCTAAACTGCTATAATGTCCCACCGATATCAGATGCAGTTATCACAATGACAATTTTAGATAATGTTCGCAGTGGAGTTAATTTAGGCCAGGAAGAGGAAAATAATGAGGACAGAAATGAAGACGACAGCCAGGAAGAGGGAAAGAATGAGGATGGAAATAAAGACGACAAGCAGAACGAGGAAAATAATGAGGACAAAAATGGAGACGACAGCCAAGAAGAAGAACAAAATGAGGATAGAAATGAAGATGACACAAAATCAGATGTTGATGATCCGGATTGGAAAATTGATAATTTTAATGATACTACCAATGAAAAAGAAAACAAGCAGAAACGACGTAAAAGACATCATGTTAAGCCAGAAAACTGGACTAGAGAAGAAAACATGAAAAAACGAGAGAGTGGCTTAGATTATTTAGGAAGAAAAAAAATTGAAGATTTGTGGAACTACAACATTCATAAACCACATAAAGTTTTGAAGGAGAAATGTAAATGCTCAACAAACAACAAAATCACAAAACTGAAGTGCTCTATGTTAACTGAAATAGACAGAAATTTGATTTTCAAGAAATTCTGGAAGATGTCGTGGAATGAAAAACATATATATATGACAACTCTTACAGAAAAAAAAGGCCATAGAAAGAAGCAGAAACAGAAAAACAGAAGGACAAAGCAGGAGATCCTGCACTTACGTTTTTTATCTCTTAAAAGCAGATGGCTCAAAATTGAGGGTGTGCAAAAATATGTTTGCAAATACATTGTCAATTAAGCCATGGACAATTACCCACTGGCTTAATTTAAGTGCAGAAAAACAACGTGATATAGAGACTGAGCATATAACTGGAAGCAAGACTGGCCAAAGCCTTATTGATGCTGAAAAAGTTATCCCAATGAGAAAGAGACATTTAAAGAATTTCTTTGACTCTCTACCAAAGATGGAAAGTCACTACTGTAGAAGTTCAAGTAATAAGTTGTATTTGGAACCTACATGGAAATCCAAAAGTGAATTGTATGAGCTTTACAAAACTTGGTATTTAACCAACTACCAGGGTGATCGCCCGTTATCTATCGCTGTCTTCCATCATATGTTCTCCGATCTCAATTTGAGTTTGTTTTTGCCCAAAAAAGACGAATGTGACCTATGTGTATCGCATCGAACAAAAAATATCGAAGATGAGGTCTACAATCTCCATCAGATTAAAAAACAAGAAGCAAGAACCGAGAAAGACCAGGATAAGAATTCAAGTGATGATTACAAAGTATACACTATGGCTATGCAGGCCGTTTTATTATGTCCTAAATCCAACGTATCGGCGCTCTACTTTAAAACAAAATTGGCTGTTCATAACTTTACTCTTTTTGATTTGAAAACCAACGATGGTTTTTGTTTCATATGGCATGAATCAGAGGGAGGGTTAGTAGCAAGTGTATATACATCTATTTTGGTGCATTTTCTATCTCAAGGAATTGATAAACATCAGAAGCCATATTACATGCTATACAGTGATGGCTGTACTAGCCAGAACAGAAATGTGACATTGTCAAACGCATTACTTAATCTGGCAGTCTTGAAAAACGTTACAATTATTCAAAAATACTTAGAGCGTGGGCATACCCAAATGGAATGTGACTCCATGCATTCCACTATAGAGAGACAAATAAAAAAATCAACAGTAAACGTCCCAGCTGATTATGTCAAAATATGTACAGATGCACGAAAAAAACCTATGCCATACCACGTTCAGTACCTGAACCACACTTTCTTTAAGGATTTCACCTCGTTACAGTATTATAGTACTATCAGGCCTGGAATTCTAGATAATGTGAATACAATAAGGCAACTCAAATACAATTCAGACGGTAGCATTGATTATAAATTACGTCATGTAGATGATTGGGCTGCCCTTCCTGTGCGTAGACGTGCATTCAATGAACGTAATGTAACACCAACGAATCTGGATGATTTGCCGCCACTCTACACAAGACCAATACCAATTAAAAAAAGCAAATACGATCACCTCATGTTTCTCAAATCATCAATGCTGAAAGACTACCACTCGTTTTATGATGAACTGCCGCATAATATTTGAATATCTGAAATGATTGTGATATAAATATTTAGAATAATTTATATTTTCGTTAATTTTTAGAATCCACATTTGTTTTTGTTTTTTTAGAATTCACATTTATTTTGTTATCAACAAATATATTATTAAAGCACCTATCGTGTTTGAATTTTTATTTCAATTATTTTCTACTATCAGAAAAACTCATAACTTCATAGCTGAAAACCATAAATTAGTGTCAAATCCCATAACTCCAGTATTTTGCAAAAAAAAGTTATTTTTGTTCCACAGTGATCAATATTTATGTCTAAAGATGATTATTATTCATTAACAATAGCTAACAACATTCTTCTACCACTTATTTGAGTATGAGCGGTTTTTTTGATCTCCTGTAAAATTTGCTATTTGTAACTTATGTGATTTACAAATTAAGCCGACGATATGTAGGTTCAGTTAAGAATTGAAGAATAACTCCATGGATTTCCTGCTATCAGAAAGAGTTACATTAAACTTTAACAGGTAATTAAATCTGTCATTCTTTCTGATAAGAGGAAATCCATGGAGATGTTCTTCAATTCTTAACTCAACATGCATGTGAAAAAAACATTGTCCCAGATTTATTTGCACACGACTGTACATATAATAATAATATCAACTCAAAATAATTATTGATGTTGACTGTGAAATAGGATAAGGATAAAACACTTATCTTTTAGAATGCACTAACACGAAAGTGCTGGCTGGCGATGACAACAATTTGGCGTTTCACATTTCCGTGGAAATAAGAGTAGTTTTGTGTTGATCAAAGTGCTTACGCGATGTAATTTAATAAATGTTCGATTAAACTTTAGTAAGAACATCCCAGATGTTGGTATATGTGTTGCGAGTGCCATTAGCTGCAGCAACATCTTTTATCAGTTGAACTGACTTTTTAGTGAGATCTTTGAAATCGACGGTATTGGAATTTTTCAGTTTCTTTTTATTCTTAGAAACCAGAGACTTGACTTAATGTTACAACTTATTAATTTGACTATAATTAGTTTACGTTTTGGTTCTATTCCCGACAGGGGATGGCTGCAGTCAATATCATCAAACCACAAATTTAGGTTCTCATTAGAAATTTTAATAACCAGTTCATCCGTATATTCGTTGAAATTTATAGGCACTCCAAATATTCGGAATTTATTCCACCTGGAATATGTCCAAGTTTATCAGCTTCTAGCAAGGCTGTCGCTAACGCAAAAAAACAGAAAAGGGCAATGGTTGTCCAAACCAAACTTTGAATTAAAAAGTATAAAAGATATGTAAACTTACAACAGTTTTATAAAATTTGGACATCCTTCGAGATAAGTTCAGAATTTACGCACCTGTGCAGTTTACCACGTGAAGCGTTATCGTTATATACTTTTTTTTTAAACTGAGATAATTGCAACTTGGGTGTTATCAACCGTAGGGGTCTCACAAAAATAAATGTAGATTACAGTACAGTGAAAGAATAATAATTATTTAATTACTTATACACTATTAACTATTACAGACAAGCAACTTGATTTTAAAAGTTATTTCGAAATAACCCACTGCAAATATTTTTGATATATTTTGATATAAAGCAATAAGCCGTAATTATTTATTACAATCACTCTAGATATTGATAATTCAACGAACAGTGGATGTTAATAATGACAATCTTTACTAATTTTTGATATTTTCAGAAATATACAGCTTACGCCACTGGGTATTTGCTTGAAAATGATAATCATTAAATTTGACCGGACCATACTAACTTCTGTTCAGGTAGGTAAACATATCTTTTTGTTCATATATTTTGTTTAAATTTGATGGTGACGTTAGTGTAGATTAGATTAGCAAATTTGTCAATAAAAGCTTCAGATGAGAACAGCTTATACGATGCTTTCTTCTTTTTCCAACTCCTACGATGCGAGTTTTTTCTTGTCCTCACTGCCCATGATGGTAACCAATACAAGAAAACAAGAGATCCAGAAGATATTTCTATCCTTAAGAATTTGGGGACTGTTAAAAGAATTATGCAGCAGAATTCAGGAGAAATAAAATTTTTAGAAAAAAAATTCCTAAACACAAACTATAATTAAAGGGTCTAGAGTACTTCTTGTGAATTAAATATTAAAAATGTTTAACATTACGGTTTGCTAGCTTCAGAGGTTCAGTTTTGTGGCAGTTCTAGAAACATACTCAACCTGTAAAGTGTTAAACATATAAATTACTAAATTTGAAATTGACATGACATTGAGCACATTAAGAAGTAAATCGAGAAAAAGAGCAAAAAATTGTTAACAGAGAGTGACGGTTTTTTGTAGTTGGCATTAACTAGATATTAGATTTTTTTACACCAAAACTGTCTAGCTTTAGAGTTCTAGTTTTAGGGCAGTTCCGGTAAAAAATCCACTTATAAAATGTCTGAAGAAAATTATTGAAGTTTGAAACTCTCACAGGATAATGAGCACAGTTAGAAATAGTAAGAAAATAAACAAATCCAAAAATCTTAATACAGAATATTACCTAGAAAGAAGCTTTATACAAAGTGGCAGCTTTGAATAGATGTCGTTGATTACATATTAATCATATTTAACATTAACGTTTTCTAGCACTGTAGGTTCAGTTTTATGGTAGTTCTAGATTCGTACTTAACTTAATAAATAATTCGAAAAATCAAATTCCAAAAATCCTGAGTAGACAAAATGCCTTGCAAAAATTTTAAATAAAGTGCAAGTGACATTTTTCACATTAAGGTTCTCTAGCTTCAGATGTTCAGTTTAAGGGCAGTTCTAGTAACAAAATAATATTATAAAATGTCCAAAATATAAATTACTGCAGTTTGAAACTCTCACACAATAATGAGCACAGTTAGAAGTAATAATTCGGAAACAAATCCAAAAATCTTCATACAGGGAAATCCTTAGGAAGAAACTTTATACAAAGTAACAGCTTTGAATAGGTGTCGTTAATTACATATTAAACATATTTAACATTAACATTTTCTATCTCTATAGGCGCTGAGCACGGTTAGAAATAATTCGAAAAATAGAAAACCACCAAAAACCCTAATAGACAGAATGCCTTGTAAGGCTAAGCTCAGTTCGAAATAACTCTGAAAAAAAATTGCCTAGAAAAAAACACTATTCAAAACGACAACTTTAAACTTTAAATACAGCGACAGTTTTGAATACCAGTTAAATAGCGTACACATTTTTAACTTTAAGGTTGTGTAGCTTTAGAGTTTCAGTTCTATTGCAGTTCTAAAAATAAACTTAGATTATAAAACATACAAAATATAAATTACTGACGTTTGTTTCATACGCCACTGAGCTCAGTTCGAAATAATTTTGGAAAAAGAATGTGCCTAGGAAGAAACTGTATTCAAAGTGACAGCTTTAAACTTCCAATACCGTGGCAGTTTTGAATACCTGTCGTTAATTGAATAGCATACATTTTTTACTTTAAGATTGTCTAGCTTCAGAGTTTCAGTTTTATTGCAGCTTTCAAAAGGAACTCAATTTATAAAACATCCAAAATATAAATTACTGGCTTTCGAAACTCTCACACGATACTGGGCACAGTTCGAAATAACCGTGAAAAAATATGCATAGGAAGAAACTGTATTCAAAGTGACAGCTTTAAACTTTAAGTACATTGACAGTTTTGAATACTTGACGTTAGTTGAATGGCATACTTTTTTAACTTTAAGGTTGTCGAGCTTCAGGATTAAGTTCTATTGCAGCTCTAAAAAGAAATTCAATTTGTAAAACATAATAAATATAAATTACTGACGTTGAAACTCTCACACGATAATGAGCACAGTTAGAAATAATTCGGAAAAGCAAATCCAACAATCTTAATACAGAGAAATTCCTAGGAAGAACCTTTATACAAGATGACAGCTTTGAACAG
Organism: Agriotes lineatus; assembly: GCA_940337035.1. Lineage (NCBI taxonomy): Eukaryota > Metazoa > Arthropoda > Insecta > Coleoptera > Elateridae > Agriotes > Agriotes lineatus. The sequence goes on along the minus strand of OW679203.1, from coordinate 25,421,925 downwards.
GTGACGTTAATTAATTATTAAAAATATTTAACATTAGGGTTTTCTAGCTCTCTAGGTTCAGTTTTATGGTATTTCTAGAAACATACTTAACTTAATTTAAAATAAAATTTCCATAATATAAATGACTGAAGTTTGAAACTCTCACATGATACTGAGCACGGTTAGAAATAATTCGAAAAATAGAAAATCCCAAAAACCTTCAATAGACAAAATGCCTTGTAAGAAATTTGAAATAAAGTGGCAGTTTCGAATACCTGTTGTTAGTTAAATGGCATACATTTTTAACTTTAAAGTTGGAATACTTGTCAATAACTAGATATTAAAAAAAAGTAAATTGCCTAGCTTTAGAGGTTTCGTTTTATGTCAGATCTAGCATCATACTCAGTTTATAGAATGCCTAAAATATAAATTATTGAAGTTTGAAACTCTCGCATGACACTGAGCTCAATTAGAGATCATTCGGAAAAAGGAAAATTCTAAAAACTCTTAGTAGAGGAAAATGCCTTGCAAGAAACTTTAAATACAGTGACAGTTCTGAATACTTGTCAATAACTAGATACTAAAAAAAGTAAAATGAAAGTTGTTTAGCTTTAGAGATTCCATTTTATGGCAGATCTAGTAACATACTCAGTACCTATATAGAATGCATAAAATATAAATTATTGAAGTTTGAAACTCTCACATGACGCTGAGCCCAAGTAGAGATAATTCGGAAAAAGGAAAACTTCAAACACTCTTATAGAGTTTGACAGTTTGAAAGTGGCTAACAATCAGCTTTTGAATACTACTAATAAAGTATTCAAAATATAGTTAACCCATTTTAAACTAGTAAAGTACATTTACGTTCGTATTATAAATTTGCAGTTTTTGTTGCAGAATCATTTTAGAGATTATGTTAGGTTAAAGGCTAAACAGTTGTAAAAAAGAAAATAGCATAGGGATGTCTTTAATTGAAGTAAATATGTACAGTCGTGTGCATATAAATCTGGGACAATGTTTTTTTTCATATGTAGGTTGAATTAAGAATTGAAGAATACCTCCATGGATTTCCTGCTATCAGAAAGAGTTAATATTTCATTTACCTGTCAAAGTTTAAGGTAACACTGTCTTCAATTCTTTACTCACCTTACATATGAAAAAAAAACCATTGTCCCAGATTTATTTGAACACGACTGTACGTCGCTTGAACCGTTCAGTTGCTTGACAGCAATTGCCATTCTGAAATGTTCAAATTATAGAGCATTCATGTCAAAATAATCAATTATCAGTTTTCATTAAAGAACTGTGTTTGGAGAAATTCTCTATAGGATTTTACTAAATGGGTAAAAGAAAAAACTTTAGTTGAGCTTGAAAAATTGAGTTAAGTGTCAATTTTTAAATATAAATTCAGAAATTTTCCAATACGATAAAATATCAGCTTTCACTGGCGAATTGCGGTTAAATGAGACATTTTCGTGGCTTTATCCACTGTGAGATCTTAATAACTTATAGAATATTGTGCTCAGTTAAACACAGATGGAAAAAAATCAAATTGCTTTAGTTGAATAAAATCTAGAAAAATTAAAAAACAAATCTGTTATGCACTTGAATGATTAGCTTGATGCGTTAAGCCGTTTTTGGAAAAACTGACGAAACAATATGCTCAGAAAATTTTTTGTTTCAGAGTTAAATGCGTTAAACTATTAGTATACCGAGTCCAACTGTAATTTGTCACTCCTGCTTGCGCAGAAGCCCTGGAAAATCTGATGATTCCACTCAAACAGTTTCAAGAGGTCATCCTGAAGGCCCTATAATTGCACATCCGCGGACACCGGAACACACTCCCCTTAAGCGCAAAACTTCGCATGTTAGAGCAGTATCGAGGGGATAATCAGCACTATGCTTCCTGCGAGCTCCAATTTGCTCAGCCCGGTCTTTGGTGGCGAAAGGCGACAGCCGCAGATAGAATTACTTACGGTTCGAATGCCGAAAATAGGGAAAATGCCATTAGGGTAGGCGGGCATTGGGATCCTCAGCAAACCCTCGCGTCTCGGCGAAATATCCGGATACAATAAACAACCAAATACAGAACACTCCTTACTTGCTGAGGCTCCTCCGACTTCCTGGGGCTTTGCAAACTTTAGCACAACTTTAGCAAGTTTTATTTTAGTACGACTAGGGCCGCTAGTGATGGGCGTTTAGAACAGCTACTGCACATTCACTCAAACTATTGTAATCCTTTTCAATGATAGGTAGCACACACGAACATGCAGAGTACGCGGCGGTAGAACAACGCGAAACTGCGAAAATTACCAAGAGCTTCGTGCAGAAGCTCGCCGGCACTGAGCTTTTCCTCTTCGCGCGATCTGAATTTCAGGAGGGAGGAGCTTTCGCACAGGCGCGTGTGCGATAACGATAATTTGTTCTATATTTTATTAGCAAAGTACGTGATACTCACTGTCACTCGAACATTATTTATGGAATTTTTTGGAACTATCAAAAAAAGTGCGTCGACTATAATTGCAGGAAATAGTAGGAATGCCTACCAATACCTTTCATCGTCTAATAGCGTTAGTGTTCAACGTTCATTTTTATTTTCAGCCTCGCAAAAACTGAAGGTTTGTCTGGAATTTTTATTTAGATATCTTCGAGCAGCTCGCATCGTTTCACCTTGACTATGATTACTAATATGAATGCCTACCTCTCAAATTGGAAATAAGTAATACAAAAGAAAAATACCCAGACGATGGCAAAAGTGCCTAATATCGAGTGATTACTTCTTTGATGTATGATATTTTTAGGTCTTCATGCAAGGTTCCATTCGAGACAAACCATGGTGTGTCTATTACTAAGCGAGATGTTTTTCTAGGATATCTGAATATGAGACACTAGGATGCTCCTTAATTCATTGTCAGGCTTTATGATGGATTTCTAAACAAGCAACTTGTTTTCTAGAGAAAGAAATGGTTTTTTGTTATCAGACAATACATTGTCTTTGCTCCAATTACATTTCATTTAAGCTTTTTGTCTATATGCATACCTAAATATGTTCGATACACAAAATTAAAATCATCTAATGCAACCTTTTCCGCAATTTTGGCATTTAGCCAAGTTTTAGACTCATGTTCATTCATTTTAGGTAACAACAATTTAGTATTGATGATAGTTATCCTCACCATTAGAATAAATTAAATGAAGTTACCGGTATACTTAAATAAAGCCTACATACATAAATTAATCATTAGGGAACACATAATATGAAAGGAAACTAAAGATAAGTATTATGGTTGAGTGTGAAATAGGATGAGAGTAAAGACACTAACATGAAAGTGCTGGCTGGCGATGATAACAATTCGGCGTTTCATTTTTCCGTGGAAATAAGCATAGTTTTGAGTTTATCAAGATCCTTACACGATGTAATTTAACTTTAGTAAGAACATTCCCAATGTTGGTATATGTGTTGCAAGTGCCATTAGCTGCAGCAACATCTTTTAGCAGTTAAACTGATTTTTTAGTGAGGTCTTCTTTGAAGACGACAGTATAGGCTTTTTCAGTTTTTTTATTCTTAAAAAGCAGAGACTTACACCCGCATTCATAGTCGTTCTCCAGCGACTCGCCGGCGAAACGCCGGAGTTTTGCCACGCCTCTTACGAGAATTAACGTTGCATAGTCGCTCGCGCATGCAGCGCTCCGCCGAAAACCATAGTAACGCGCATCCTTGGTTTTACCGGCGAGCGACTATGCAAGGTTAATTCTCGTAAGGGGCGTGGCAAAACTCCGGCGTTTCGCCGGCGAGTCGCTGGCGAACGACTATGAATACGGGTGTTAATGTCACTACTTATTAATTTAACTATAATTGATTTATGTTTTGATTTTCTTCCCGATAGGCGGTGTAGTACAGGCAACGAAGACGAAAAAAAGGCAAATAGGGGAAATAATTCATGTAGAAGCCAATTTTGGCACAGTTGTAGGTGAAGGTGTCCTGAACAACATACCAAAAGTACTGATGGGTGGGGGTGGAGCTAAGGGAGGGGGTGGTCTTTAAGGGTGTCGTAAAATTCTCTACAAAAAAGGTCCTATGCATTGTTTCGCTAGGATGGATACTTACGGAGATATGGAGGGGGGAAGACGAATTTTAAAAAGTAATCCGATTTTTATTGTTACAAATCAAGTTTTCATGATAAATGAACTATGCTCTGACCACATATTGTGACATATTAATATCATTTCACGACCGCGTCACTTTCATAACCGGGCCAAACAACGAACTGAGCACTGACCGCCCCTTGCGCAACATGGACTGGTCCGACCAGGCATTTATTTGTTACCTACCGGTATTGACTAGACGCTCGCCCCTTTTTCAGTTTACATTCAGCCACCTTGTTTTTCGTAAGTCTGCAAAACATCTGCTTTGCACGTGCTTGAGATTCTTCATTTCCAGTGGGTTCGGCTTTGTGACTATGACTGAGAAGTGTTTAATTTGTGAGGGCGAAGTTGAAAATGACTCGTGTAACGTCGGAAAAAAAGGAATGATTGGATTAGTGAAGGCAAGTGAGTTAAGGAAAGATGGGAAAGCAACAAGTTTCAGGAGTAAGACAAGTGGTGTTGTTCACAATGCTTGCAGAAGAGAATACGTCAGAAGTGACTCAATAAAGAGGTTTTTGAGAGAAACTCTTTCAGTACAATCTTCAACATCACGCGATGCCGCGTTTTTGCGTTCAGGACATGTGAAATTCCATTTTAACACGAAGTGTTTTTTCTGCACAGAAACGTATGACGAAGGGAAAGAAAGAAAAAAACCTTATGCTATGGGCCGAATAGTTTTTAATGTTCGTACAACTACGTTTCACAATTCCATTATCGTTCGTGGGCAGGAAAGGAAGGATGAGTGGGGAAACGACGTGGTAAGACGTATCTGTACTGTTGGGGATCTACACGCAGCAGATGCAATATATCATGAGGATTGTTACAAAATATTCTTGATAACCTCTGCACTATCAAAAAGAAAAGCTGGACGTCCTCAAGATGAAAATATATCAGAAACAATGGGAGAAATCTACAATTAAATTGAAGGGAATGATATTTTCCAATTCTCTATGGACGAGTTGTTGGAACAGGTTACGGGAGAACCACCACATGTGAAGACCATCAAAGACAGACTGAAGGAAAAATATGGGAGCCGAATTGTTTTCAATACAATTCGCACCAGACAAACTGTCGTCTCCTTTCGTACTTTTGGGGATAAAATCTTGAGCGACTCATAGTACACTTCTATGTGTAACGATGAACAGACAGAACGTGAGAGAATTGTAATAAAAGCTGTTGAAATTATCTTGGAAGGTATTGAATCCATGCCTTACGACAACAGTGTTTATCCTCCTTCAGCTAGCTTCTGCAGTGAAGCTGAACAATGAATACCTCAATCTCTCCGAGTCTTCATGGACCGTTTGCAAAGAAAAAAAGATCAAACGAGGGGGTGGGAACAAAGCTGATAACTATAGCTCATGCTCTTAACGCTACTATTCGCCCTCGATGTTTCATGTCCCCAATTCTGACCAGCATCGCTCCGTTCATATATAGGAAATTTGGATCAAAGAACTTGGTCTCCCTTCTTTCGAAGTTGAGATTGAGTGCCTCCTACTACCACGCTCAATAGGTGGAGCTCGCCACCATCCACCTCCCGAACGAATAGGCTCGTCCCAATGGAAACTTTTTGTCAGTACATCTTCGATAATGCAGACTTCAATGTGTCACTCTCGATGGCTAGTAGAATACCTTCCACAGCATGGGAGGTATCAAATGTGTTACACCAACACAGGCTTTACTTCCATCCACGAAGGTCGAAAGGCTGAAATCTGCTCCCCCGAGGAAGAAGTGGTCCAGCTGGGAGTTCAGGAGCTGCAAGCCTTTGAAGGTAGAGGAACCAACGCATTGTAGCAAATTACCGTCGAACACTTGAGCGTGCTGAAGCCCATCCCGACTGACATATTCACACCCACTCTTCAAGATATCCTGTGGAGGAGTGGTAAGTGGCTGCAGCAGGTGGAACCCACTTCAGAGGTACCAACCATTTCAGAATGGAAGGGTTTCATGCATTTGACAGTTGTCATTAACAAAGAAAAAACTTCGGTAACCTTTTTTCTATTCATCAATTCACCACCTAACGAGTACAACACTGTACGCACAGCTTTACAGTATGCTTTCAAAAATAGTCAGGAGATGGGAGCCACAGTTTGTTTCGTAACATTCGACCAACCTTTGTACCTAAAAGCTGGAGAACCCACGCTTGAAACCATTGTTGTGAGACTTGGTGGTTGTCACACCCTAATGACCTTCATGGGGTGCATTGGTCATATAATGACTGGATGTGGACTGAAAGATGTACTATGCCAAGTATTTGCTGTTAATTCAGTTGACAAGATGTTAACAGGCCACACCAATAGCCGCGCTGTACAGGGACATTTTCTCGTTCAGCTTGTTTTAGGACGAATTGTTCTAGAAGGAGCCAATGTCTCAGAGGAAGAGAAGATGGAGATCTTGACTGTGTTGACAACGATGGAGGAACTTACTCCAGACAAAGTTGAAGAGAATGCTTCCTTGGTGTCAACTTTGAAGAAATTCCAGAATCATCTGGACTCCCTCAAATAGAATGGGCCTACCGCTGCTTTGTGGGTGCAGTACTTCAATATGGTTTCTCCGATGAAGAAGTTCATTAACTCTGAGCGTCGTAGTGATTGGGATGGCCACTTAGCGTGTGTACAGCAGATGATCCAATTCTATTATGCAAGTGGGCACTTCCAGTACGCAAAATGTACCCACCTCTACGCCCAAGATATGATAAAACTGCAAACTAGCCATCCGCAGGCGTACAAGGAGTGTGCAGAAAAAGGTTACTTCACCATTAATCGCACAGGTACACCTTGGGCAAGAGTTTGGTCAGATATGGTCACAGAGCAAACTCTTATGCGCTCCATGAAAAGTTCAGGTGGCCTGAGTAGAGGTAGAGGAATTACTGATTCTGTACTCGCCAAGTGGGTTTGTGGAGCCCCGGGATGCAACGCCATATGCACGTCATTGGAGGAGTTCGCTGGAGTGGTTTTTGCAAGTGGTGAGCAGCACGTTGATTTCCGGGTATCACGGCAAAAGAGAGATTCACGAGATCGAGCTAAGATTGACGAATGGTTCGATAACCATTCCCCTTTTCCAAAGTTGAATTCGCTCATGTCGCTATCAACGGGCTTCCTGGGAAACTCCAAAGTAAACTGCCACCAAGCCCTGGATATTGGAACCAAAACCATGCGAAGTTTCACTGGCAGCAAATTCGGTGACATGAAGCATGAATAAAAACTTGATTTATAACAATAAAAATCGAACTTTTTTTTTAAATTCGTTTTCCCTCCTCCATATCTCCCTAAGTATCGATCCTAGCGAAACAATGTATAGAATTTTTTTTGTAGAGAATTTTATGAATAATAATTTATTATATAAGCATTTTTTGGCTGGAGGCAGTAGTTTTCGAGTTATTAACGAAAAATGAGAAACGACACCCTTAAAGACCACCCCCCTCCCTTAGCTCCACCCTCACCCATCAGTACTTTTGGTATGTGGTTCAGGATACCTTCCTCTACAACTGTGCCAAAATTGGCTTCTACATGAATTATTTCTCCTATTTTTCCTTCGTTGCCTGGACTAGTGGCTACATTCAATATCATCAGACGACAAATTTAGCTTTTCATTAGAAATTTTAACAACCACTTCACGGACAGATCTAACGATAACACCAACATTCAGAAAACGGCAATAGTGGTCTAAACCAAACTGTGAATAAAAAAGTATAAAAATATGTAAACTTAGAGAAGTTTTATAAAATTTGGACATTCTTAGAGATAAGTGCAGAATTTACACACTTCTGTAGTTAACCAGGTGAAGCGTGGTCATTGCATAGTATTATAGCAACCATGATATGTTTGGTCCATTACACCACATGCCGTTACGCCGACTTTTTTTAACTGAGATCATTATTAGAGGTGTGCAACTTGGGATTTATCAACCGCAGAGTCTTCTAAAAACAAATGTAAATTATACACACAAGCAACTTTATTTTAGTAGTTATTTAAAAAAAAACCCACTGCAAACATTTTTTATATAAAGCAATCAGCTATACGTATTTATTACAATCGCTCTAGATATTGAAAATTCAACAAACAGTGGATGTTAGTGAGGACAATCCGTACTAAATTTTGATATACACAGAAATATATAAAAGCTTCAGACGAGAGTAGCTTATACGATGGTTTCTTCTTTTTCTATCACGCTGCGGGTTTTTTATTGTCCTCACTGCCCATGATGGTAACCAACACAGGAAAACCAGAAAACCAGAGGCTATTTCTATCCGTAAGAATTTGGGGACTGTTAAAAGTAGTGATGGGCTTATTCGAATCAAAAATAACCGGTTATCCGGTTATTGAAATAACCTGTGTAACTCGGTTTTCGTTCCAAGTATTCGAATGAAAAATAACCTCATCCTGATAGGTACTACGTGCCGCGTCTCAGCGACCTGCGAGTGATCGAAATTCTGTAAATAATACGTCATTCATAACTCATATAACCTTTTCTACGTATGTACTTGATTGACCCAAGTGAGGCTCGCGGCTGCTTGTTGATGTTATTAAGACATTTGATTTATGGGGCAGTTCCTATTAAAGATAACGTTCTGCTGAGTATGAGATTTGCCGAAGCTGTGTTGGTATTAATTTATAACGGCCTAAATTTTTGTTTCGAAACACGGTTGATTGTGCCTAATAAGGGATAAACAGAAAGCGAAATAAGATTTTCGAATATCGTAACAGATTTATATTTAATTTTTAATAACGGAGCAGTCGGGACAAGAAGTAGATTTCGATGTTGAAAATTTTAAGTGTGCGTCCTTAGAACCGCGGAAGGCTGAACTTAGATAAATTATGGATTCTAAAATATACCGGTATGATGTGCAAGCGAAAAGGGAAGGGTGCCTACTAGAGAATTTTAGGAACTAAAAATAAATTCAATAGATACTTTGTATTCGCATATTTATAATTTCTTAATGATTAGTATTGATATAGCTATTCTCAATGGTTTAAACTCCTTAGAAATCAAATAAAAATCATTTATACAATTATTATAATTAACGATTAACTGAGTTCCTCTGCTATGTGCAAGTTACGATGCCCATGCAGATGGCGGTGAACAGCCAACCGGCAAACCGGCTGACTTAATCGAAACGAATCGAGAGCCAAAATTGATTCGAATGATTATTCAAATAATCAATCGGTTATTAATATGATTCGAATGCAAATAATTCGGTTATGAAAATTGTGCGGTTATGCCCATCGCTAGTTTAAAGAATTGGGAGGCAGAATTAGGAAAAAATCTAATTTTAAGAGAAAAAGATGTTAATTAAATATTAAAAATATTTAACATTACGGTTGTTTAGCTTGAGAGGTTCAGTTTTGTTGCAGTTATAGAAACATACTCAACTTGTAAAGTGTTCAAAATATAAATTACTAAATTTGAAATTGGCATGACATTGAGCACAGTTCGAGGTAAGTCGAAAAAATATCCACAAATTCTTAACAGAGAATGACAATTTTGTGTAGTTGTCATATGTCACATTTTTTAACACCAAACCTGTCTAGTTCCAGAGTCTGTTATTAAGCGAGCTGTTTTTCTAATATATCTCAATTTGAGAAACCAGAATGTTTCTTAACTCAATACCATAGGTCCATATGGGCCATCTAAACAAGCAACTTGTCTTCTAGAGAAAGAAATGGTTTTTTCTTGTCAGACAGTACATTGTCTTTGCTCCAATTATTTTTCATGTAAGCTTTTTGTATATATGCATACATATATATCGAACTGCATCTGATTCGATAACTGATACTATTCAAGACAACGGTTGCACATTGTTGTTTCCACAATGTAAACATAAGGTGAGCATACATGCTTTAATTTATTATTATTATTATTATTTTTTGAAAGTAGGCGGCAGTGCCGATACAACTTTCCTCATATATACATATAGTGTGCAGAGTATAAAGTTTAAAACAAAATTAAAATTAATGGATACAAAAACAAACCTAATTAATAAAATTAACAAAATTATTACAAAATAAAATTGGATTATTATAAAAAAGGAAACAAAAGTTAACAACAAAATTAACAATTACTTGATAAAATTAACCAAATTATATGTAAAAAGAAACAATAGTAATTAAAAAAAAATCAACAAAAGTTAATTATTATTGTCCTACAAAGATGTAAAGATATTTATGTTGCTAGCATGCACAACACTGGAAAGCAAATTGTTCCATGGATTCACGATTCGATTGCTAAAAAAATGTTTTCTGGCAAGAATGTTGCTAAAATCCGTCTGAAGCTTAAACAAATGTCCTCGAAGATGATTGTTGCTACTAGGTACTAGTATATCTTTTAAAGGAAACGAATAGTGATTGTAGAGTATCTTAAACACCTCGATCATATCAATACGTTGTCTACGTTTACTAAGAGTAGTTAGCTGGAGTCTCTCTAGCCGTTGCTCGTATGACATCGATCTTAAGCAGATAGGAATCTTTGTGGCTCTACGCTGTACGGCCTCTAATTCGTCGATATCCTTTATAAAGTAAGGACACCACACTGTAGCTGCATACTCAAGAATAGGCAGTGCGTATGAGATTTACGCTTTTTTAAATAGCTCAGGTGAGATACTACTCCCAAAAGAACGTTGGATTAAGTACAGAATGGAGTTCGCTTTCCTTACAATTCTTGTGATATGTTTTTCCCATTTTAGGTCCTTCGATATTGTACCATTTAGAAAATATTGCATATTGGAATTGTTGTTACCTATATGCAGTACTGTACACTTATCAGAGTTTAAAGAAAGTAGCCATTTTTTGCACCACTCTTCTAATGATACCAGATCTTCAACAAGAGTATTGTTTGGAAAATCGGTGGGTGTAGAAAACATTTAGTGTCACCGACGAAAAAACTTACGGATGATTTCATGTCGCTGGATAAGTCGCTGATAAATATTAAAAACAGAGTCGGACCCAGAACAGAGCCCTGAGGAACTCCGCTGAGTACTGGAAGAGGCTTTGATGTAGTTTGCTGTATACGCACTGAAAACGTTCGACTTGATAAAAATTCGTTCAGTAGCAGAAGCAAAGCGTAACCCAAAATGTTCTAATTTAAGGATTAGTCTTCGAATAGGTACTCGGTCAAAGGCTGTTTCGTAGTCCAGATATATGATATCAATGCATTTTCCCTGACTTACTGCGTTCGTCCAAAGGTTTAAGTTTGACAAAAGGTTGGTTGCTACGGACTTTCCACCAGAAAACCCGTGCTGATTTGATGGGATTACACCATTGGCATTGAGAAACTCCATAAGCCATTTAACCACTAGTTTTTCAAAACACACACAATACAAGTCAAACTAATCGGTCTGTAGTTACCAGGTTTCAGCTTGTCGCCCTTTTTATATACCGGGACTATTATTGAGTGCTGCCATGAAGCTACAATAGAAGAGGTTCGAAGACAACTAAGTATTAAATAATATAGTTAGCGAATCTTCCAATGTATGAGAACACCGTTTCAGTAAATGAGGAGAGATTTCATCGGGCCCTGGAGATGAATGTAGATCCAATGATTCGGTGATTTTCTACTCGATTCGAAGGACGGAGACTTGGCAGGTTTCCAAAAGGTTCTTTGACAAAGGACTGAAGAAATCTCTCTGCGAATATGTTGGTTACTAATTCAAGATTGGTTTGTACAGATCCCTCGCTATCTTTCAGGGAGAAGGAAGATACTCGAGAAGTTACGTTACCCTTCAGATATTTAAAAAAAAAATTCTGGTTGCCAGGTTCAACAAGTTTGTGCTCATAAGAGGAGCGGGCAGCTCTAATTTTCTCACTTGTAGCATTAGTAACGCGTCGATACGAGACATAATCACGCTGCGATTTTGCGCGTTTGTAGCGATCCCACAATGTTCGTTTTCTCTTAATTAGTTTCAAAATTGGCCTGGACATCCAAGGTTTATTTATGTTGCGTTTTTGATTAACAGGCGGTACATAAAAAGTTACTGCCGTCTTTAATGCATCAGATATCACGGTCCAATTTCTTTCAACGTCCGTATCAGTTAAGGGTGTTTCCATCTTAAGCGATGTTAACAAGTTATTACATCATCGTAATTTGCGGACCAGTAGTTTCGCATTTTAGGTTTTTCCCTATTGCTTAATTTTGCATGCAGTTGCATAGTTGCAATTATAGTTGCATGATCGCTGGAACTAATAGGCGAATCAAAAAGAACTTCTGATAGTAAGTTTAGGTACATTAATCTTCCATTTTTCTATTAATTGAGAGATAATACTTATACCGTATGTTCAAAAAGAAATTAGATCGGGGTTGGCCATGGAGGAGTAATTTCAACAGCAAGATTTAGAATTTTTAGGTTAGGTTTGCCGCTGGTATGTAATAAGTACTTCAACTCCTAAAATTGTTTATATTCTGATTAGTACCTAAATCAATGAGTTAACTGTGGTTGTGTAAGCCGATTACATAACCATTGGCTAACGTTTAGACACAGCCCTTCTTAGCGCAAGCGCCAGTACCAAACCTGCAGTTGTGTTGTTGGGTTCATGGAGGTTAAGTTGTATTGTAAATAAACCAACTTTTAAAGAACTTAACTTTATTATTTCAATTTAGACGATAACAGTAACAACAACAACAATTAATGAATAAAATTGGAAATTATAATTTTTTATTTCACAGATACAAAAAAAATAAATAAAAACTAACCAAGCTGATCAAAATAGTCACAAATTTACTCGTCTCTTCATACTATTAAAAACATTTATAAGCATTTCAGAAGTTATATTGGCACACTGTTCAGTAATTCTTCTGTTTTGCAGTTTCTTCATTTTATTGATAGGGGTACTATATACGTTAGTTTTCATATAAGGTAATATAAAGTAATCTAAAATAGTAAAATCTCTCGATCTAGGAGGAAATTCTTGATTTGAACATAAACATAAAATTATTCGATCATCAAAAAATGTACGAAGCTAATTAATGGTTGTTTCAGCGGTATGGCCAGTAGTACCATCCCGTTGGAAGTAGCCTTGCTGGAGCTCATCATCATGAAGCTGATTAATAAAGTCGTTTATAATATTCCCATTGTAACGTTCGCATCGGCAGCAAATTATAAATGGTACATCGAATAATTTATTTAATTTGTATATCGCTCATTTAGGCACAATTGGGCGTTACATCTAGTCAACGCTCGAGTTGGCGATAACAAAGCAAGCACCTGCTAAGCGCAAAGACGCGGAGACACAAGCACGCCCCCCCCCCCGCATAATGGTACCAGGAGTGACTGTATCGACAACATGGACCGAAGAGTATAAAGGAAAACTTCGAAATCATTTTAACTCACTTGAGTCCGTGGACTTTCCCCCTACTGATTCTAACCTGGCCATAGAATTTGACAGCAATACTGTCTTCTAGAGCACTCCCTGCACCCGCCTGCGTTCTAGAATGTGACAGAGTTACTGTCTCCTACAGCACTTCCTGTCAATTCAAATGCTTCACTTTCACGCCCGCGACCCAATAACTAAAGGTACCTGTAAGAACAGCATTGTACGTCTAGCGAAGTTTTCCTGGCAGTTTATCGAAGGCCAATTGCACGGCTCGGCGGACATTTACACCAGATGAAATTACATATTTTCCTTATTACTGGAGTCCCGAATTTTGTCGTACAAAGAGGCTACCACGACCTAAACGGCATTAATACACTGCCCTTGTACACCAGCTTGTAATTACTATGTTTCACGAATATTCTTGCAGACCGCATACTGTAAACAAACAGCCATATTTGCCGATCAACTATAGTCTATCGCAAAGGTGGCGTTCCGGGCACGGAACATACAACGCAGCAGACATACATACAGACTTCGGCTCAAGGTAGCAACCAACAACACGTAGGTGCTGTTTGAGTTGCGGATCGGCCAGATACGAAGAAAACGCGAGACCAAAAAGGAGTTTTAGTTTTATTAACGTAGCAATAGCTAATAATATTATACCATCGATTTATAAATTGTGCTTTCTTGATCTTATACCTTTGAGATTGAATGAACATTTCTCCGATTGCGCTACGCGAGTTAGAATTAACAAAACTGTTTAGGCTTTTTCGAAATGAGTGGACGTCATAAATTTCCAGAATAATTTCTCAGGACTAAAATTCAAAAAATCAAAACGTGACATCATATCTCTGAGTAGTAACAGTTTAGTGGAAAAATATGCGTCCGATAATACGTCTTTGATACACAGTAATCCAAATACCAACTTTTAACTGGTGAAAGGGAGTTAGACGAAAAGTATGAGAATTTTCAGCACTCCATAACCTCATATTTTGTGAATTTACATACTACGAAATGGTGAAACAATCCTAGTCAGAAAATGCGTAAACTTTAACAATTCCTCATTAATAATTAAATTTTATTGGAACCACTGCCAATACAAAATTCGCCGATTGTGATCTGCTGGCAGCAACTCATGTAAAGCAATTATTTTGTATAGGAATAACTGAATTTTGAGTACGAACTCTTCGCCTACCAGTTCTGTATTTAAGAATAAATCAACAAATCTCCTTCAAGGAAAGCAATACCAAGATATTGTTGCCGAAATTCCTCTAAACATGGCACAACACTGTAAATCCATTCACCGTTCACTCGAACACTTTTCCGAAAATTGTATTGTAAAACCTATTGACAATATTTTAAAAAATACTAGAGACTGTGATCAAAAAGAGAATGACTTCCCTTGGATAAATATGTATGTGTTCACGAATTTCAGCATGGCTTTATTGAACAGAGTATCACTCAAAGTGCAACTATCGACCTTGTGAGTAACATATCAACTGAGATAGATTTAGAAAAGATAGTCATAGCTGTATTTATAGACCTACAAATCATTTGATGTAATTAGTTTTGATATTTTACTTGATAAGCTAAAAAGAATGGGTTTCAGAGGTAAGATGCATAGTATTATTCAATCATATCTAGCAAATAGAAGGCAATATGTTAAATTAGACCATAATGTAAGTGACTTTGAGAATTCTGATTGTGGGGTGCCCCAGGGCTCTGTTCTACGTCTATTATTCTCCTCAGGGTATATTCTTAGCTTGAGGAATACAAGGTGAGTTGCTAGATATTACACATTTGCAGATGGTTCTGTACTGTTCTATAGTTTTGATGATGTTGAAGGGGTGGAGAATGTGATAAATTCGGATTTGAGTGTATATAACAATTTTCAATAAGTTAAAAACTAATATAGAAAAAACTTAATTTATGTAGTTTAAACAAAACAAAACTATTTACAAGTTCCCTGTGTAAATATCAAAGGTAAACAAAAAATGTGTAGCCAAGATGAAATATTTTAATCTAGTAATAAGTAACAAACCTATCTGGTCAGATCATGTAGATTATATTGGCATTGTCAATGTTGAGTGCACTTTATATAAATAGATTTAATTTAACTTTAAGAGTAAGCTCACTGTATACAATGCGTTTTTCTCTCACATTTCAGCTATTTAATTCCCATATGGGGCACATCTTGATCTACAAAGTTTAACACTACGTAAACCTTGCAAAATAAAGTGATAAAAACTCTATTCAAACTTGGTAAATTAAAGCATACCTCTGATCTATACAAGAATTCAGGTATTTGGAAACTAGATAATAGTTATTTACTATACAAGTGGGATAACAGCATCATTAATATACGTGTGTGTAAGTTACAAACGAGTGCGTAGCACGAGTTATGTAAGCACACAAGTATATTAATGATGCATTATCACACATGTATTGTACAAAATTTTATCTACGACTGCCTAAAATTGAGAAAAGTGCATTAAGAGAAATGTCAGATCTGTCATTTTCAAAAATATAAGTAGGCAAATGTCATTATGCCATTCATTTGACACTATTTCAGTTACGTAATGAAGTCATTACACAACTCAGTTGCGCAATGAAACCATTACATAACTGAGTGGTGTAATGAGCTTCATTACCTAACTGAAATAGTGTCAAATGAGTGACGTAATGCATTACTTATCCCACTGGAGTAGATAAAATATTATATCTACATGGAACAATGTAAACTTATATATAAAATTACAAATAAAAAACAAAAACATAGAGGTTTATTAGATTGTAAATCGCATAGATCTGAATTTTTTAAGAGATCATTTACTTACTCCGTTTCAAAATTTTACAATTCAGTACCTAATTTGTTTAAATGTTTACCACTAACTTCATTTAAACATCGTATTAAAAACTGGCTCTTTATCAATTCCACAATTATTGAATAATGCTGTATACACATCTATATATGTGTTCATTATCTACCCTTTCTTTATGTCATATTTTTATTATTGTTATGTATCTTATGTTGTTATTCGCAATACTTTGTTTCTTCGTGGGTGATCAGGCATTAAACTATTATAATCTAATAAAGCCGCTTTGTTAAGCAAATTACTATTATATTATATTGTCGGTGGCAGGGAAGAGCAGGATCCTCCGTTTCTTGGAGGTCATCTGACTGCCCTCGAATTTCCAGGAAAATCGTTATTTTTTTTTGTATTATGTAAGATTTCTATTTTTTTTTTTCTGGAAATAAACATTATTATTATTATTATTAATGTAAATATTCTATATTCAAGGGATATTCATGGATATAACACTAGGCAACAAAACATCACATTAAGTAGTGTGAAATTATTAAAATTACACATAGGTCATAATTACATTTTTTATATTCAGCTAGCACCTATAAGGATAATGTTGTTTAGCTTTACAATAATTATTTCACTTATCAAAAAATATTGTAACAATTCTCACTACCAGTGTTTAAAACACTGGCTAGAGGATATAAGATACTATGTAAAAGAAAACATTATATACTTGTTTAAATAAATGATTTAAAAGTATATATAAACTTATGACAACAGCATCAGTGATGACAGTTGATTTATAAAACTTTCTTTTTCTCCTTTTGGAACCAGATCAGCAATCCAGTTGCTATGCATGGTTGGGTTGTGAGTAGAATGGCTGTGGCTGGATTGACTGGAATGAGGACATCTAACAAGGATTCCTCTGTATCTGACTTGTTAATCGTTGTCGGATTCACTGGAACTTATCCAAATGTCTTGTGGGAGTTGGCGTTTCAGTCGCGTGTGTAAATGTCTTACTCCGAGGGAGTAGTTAACAGCACTCGCGCACTTATTGATGTTTGTTAGAAAAGTTTTGGTCAGTTTCCGAATGTGTTGCTCAATGGTAGGTATTTGTAAGTCATTATGGATTTGTGTGTTTCGCACGAACCAAGGGGCGTTCACAGCAGATCTCAGAACTTTATTCTGTAGCACTTGTAACTTGTTTATGTTGGTTTTACTAGTGGCGCTCCACACCGGACACCCATAAGTGATTATAGGTCTTAGAATAGATTGGTATATTAGAATGGCGCATCTAGTTTTTAGGGGTGATTTACGGTTTATGAGTGGGTAGAACATACTAAGACGGGCGTAGCACTCGTTTAGCTTGTTGTTGATGTGATGGCTCCAAGTGAGTCTCCTGTCGAGGTGTACTCCTAAGTATTTTACTGATTGATCGGGCGGGTTCCAGTCTACTATGCTATTGTTTATTGTTATTTGGCTAGGGTTAGCTGGCCGCCGGAGCGTAAATATTTTTGTTTCACATTTATCTGGATTGATTGCAATGCTCCATTTATTAAACCATTCGAGGGCTTCATTTACAGTTGCTTGGAGGTTTCGCGCTGCAGTATTTATGTCGCAATGCTGCGCTATTAGGGCTGTGTCGTCGGCAAACATCGAGATGGTTGAATTAGGCAGTTGTGGTATATCGCTGACATAAATGTTAAAGAGGTGTGGAGCCAGTACAGAGCCTTGAGGTACGCCGGCAGTAATTTTTGAAGTATCAGAAATTTCTGAGTTGATTTTTATGGCAAATGTTCTTTTGGTTAGGAATGATGCTATAATATTTATTAGATAGGCAGGGAGTTGTAGCTGTAATAATTTATAAATGAGGCCGTTGGTCCAGACTTTGTCGAATGCTTTGGATATGTCTAGGAAAGCAACTGCAGTGTGAAGTTTGTTTTCGTAGCCTTGTTCGATGATTTGCGTGAGCCGTAGTAGCTGGTGATTGGCTGAGTAGTTTTCTCGAAATCCGAACTGGAATGGTGGTATAATATTTTTTTCTTTTAGTTCATTATGTAGTCTGGACTGTATGATCTTTTCAAAGAGTTTAGACATCGTTGGTAATAGGCTTATGGGCCTGTAGCTGTCTACTGAGTGACCATTCTTTCTTGGTTTTTTAAATAACAGTATATGGGCAAATTTCCAATAGTCGGGGAAGTAGCCTAATCGTAGGCATGCATTGAAGACTGAGGCAAGGTAAGCCAATGCTTTTTTTGTAAAGTTCTTGAGGACTACATTTGGTATCATATCGTGTCCGGGGGATTTTCTGATAGGAAGTTTATTTATTTCCCGTTGTATTTCTCTAGGCGACGTATGCTTGAAGTTAAGGCTGTTTAGAGGTATGCTTGAGATTACGTGGTTTTCCACATCTTCATGGAGCCTTTGGTAATTGTTATGGTAGGCTGTAGTAAAAGTTTCTTCAAAGTAACTTACAAAAACCTTGCATTTTTCTTCGTCGGTGCTGTATGTAGAGCCATTGTTGCTGATTGCGGGCATTACTGTGTTTTTTTTAAGTATTTTTCTAGTGGCGCTCCACATTGCTCGATTATTGGGCTGTAGTTCTTCCACATATTTTCTATAGTTGGAGATTCTGTAGTTGTCGAGTTCCCATTTGACTTTGTGCGTAAGTTGATTGAGCAATGTTTTCGTTTGAGGATTTCGGGTATTTAGCCAGGCCCGGCGCATTTTATGCTTTTCTTTTATTAAGCTGAGGATGTGTGAGGGTGGATGTGAATACGTAGGTGTACGTCTTCTGGCTGGGTTTGTTGTGGATTCTTTTACCGCTAGTTTAATGTTTTCTGTGAAGCTGTTTATGTAATGATCAAGGTCTGCTGAAGCATTAAGGGGAGGGGGTGGTTGGAGTTTGCTGTCTAGCTGTATTTGAAATTCATCCCAATCGATCTTTCCGGTAATTAGCATTGGCGGTCTGGATAGATATGCCGGCGTACTTAGGAAGGAGATCAACACGGGGAGGTGGTCTGAATCAAGTTCGTTAACAACATTTTGGTATATTGGGCGGCTGAAGTTTTTTTGTAGTAGGATATCAAGAATGTCAGGAAGTCGATTTCTTTGATAAGGGTAGTAAGTTGGCTCGCTAGGAGCAGCGACTTGAATGCCTAGCTGCGTGGTGTAAGCTAGGAGTCGTTGTCCGTTCGGATTGTTCGCCCGGCATCCCCAAGTTGTGCTCTTACAGTTCAAGTCTCCTAAAAGTATAGTGGGTTCATTAGAAAAGAGAGTGAGGATATCTGTTTCAGCTAGTCTTTTATTCGGTTGCTTGTATGCACATATAATTGTGAGTGAACTTTTGTCATTAAATGTTATTTTGACTGCTGTAGCTTCTATTGTGGTAAGTTGTGGGGATTGTAGTTCAGTCAATAAAATGTGTCGTCTGGCGAGAATTGCTACTCCTCCAGAGGCTATCTCTCCTTCTCTGTCTTTTCTGTAGATATTATACCCTGGGATTTTGAAGGTTTCATTATTCATCAAATGAGTTTCAGACACGCATGCAATATCTATAGAGTGTCTAGCTAGAAAAGCAATAAATATTGATCTTTGTAATTTGATGCCGTTAGCGTTCCAGTTTGCTATTGTTAAGTTTTGGATAATATGTAAATTATTTACCGCCATTGAAGAGCAGGGCTGGTATTAGTGAAGAGATGAATGACTTTATTTGGTCCATATAGGGAGTTATTAGTTCAATAATCATTTTAATTATACTACTAATTGGTGTATTATCAGTGTTGGATGAATTTGTTTCGTTTGGTTGGTTTGGTAGAGATCTTGTGTGTTGGCGTAGTTGGTTGGCGTATGTGTTTTGGTTGTTGATTGTGCTGGAGCGTTGAGTGTGAGGGGTCTCGAGGAGAGTGGGCTTTTGCTTATTCGTTTGTTGTCGTTGATTGATATTCGGTTGATTTCGGTAGTAGGGGCATCCTTTGTAACTAGCGGGGTGTTCTCCTCCACAGTTTACACATTGTGGCTTATCGTCTGGTTTTTTCGGGCAATCTTTATAATGGTGATTGCCTGTGCACTTGACGCATCTGGGGTCTAGACGACAGTAGTTTTTGGTGTGGCCATAACGTTGGCAACGGGTGCATTGTGGTATGTCTCTAGATTTGTGTCGCGGTTCTACAGTGACAACACAGTAGTTCAGTCTGGTGAGATTGAATATGTCATTTTCTGTACCGTCTTTTTTAAGTTCGACTATAATAAGTGGCATGGGCTTTTTATCCTTGTTTAGCATACGCACAACTTTGAGAACTGGGTATTTCTTTATACAAAGTTCAGTCTTGATTTCTTGCTCTGTTATTGATAGAGGAAGTCCTCTAATTACTGCTGAGAGATTAGCATTTTCGGGGTTTTTAAAAGTATGGTATTTGATGTTTTCGTTGTCGTAATATTGTGTTAAAAGGCGGTAGTCATCTGGCGTTGAGAGATTAATTCGGAGAAATGTCCCTTTGTACGATGTAGAAAATTCGTTTTTCGCGAGTGTTTTAATATCTTTTATTACTTCTTGATAATTGTCTGCGTTGTGCAGATAGAGCGGTGGAATTTTTACAACTGCTGTGGTTATCGTTTCTTTATCGCTGCTGCCAGCATTATTTTGAGAGCCTTCATTGGGAATGTAATATTTGTTGCGTGATACGAGTTCTTCATTGTTAAAGTAGTATTTTTTATTAGGATCTGTTTGGGGTGATTGGTTTCCCCGTTTTCTGTTTGTGGTTGTGGTGTCCATTAATTCCGTTTGCAGTTTAGGCTGGTCATGGTTATTGCTTGTTAACATTTTTGTTGTAATTTTTCCGAATCTCCCCGTGGAGAGATTCGGTTTGAAAATGTGTTTGATATTAGTTATGAGTGTGTTTGCGAAATACTCACGGTTTAAATATAAATTGTTTATTTATCGCGCGTGCACGGATATCCACTGATTAAACTAAGCAGAGGTACTTACTTGACCGTCCGCTTGTGGTCACGGCCCGCACAAGGCATTACTTTTATTTTCCATAGCCATTATAGCAAACCCTTATGTAGTTTATTTTTGAACGCACGGTACATAATTGCAATCTTTGCGTGGCTACTTCTGGGAAGCCATCATATACAAGACCAGCTGTATCGTCTGGAAAATTGCCTTTATTATTGGACTACCTATCGGGTTCTCAAGATTTATTGGGGATAAATCTTGGTGGATATTAAAGGATGTTGAATATAAATGTTGTTTCCAAGTCTAATATGGTTAAGCTGTTGTGTAGTTTCTGAGGTATAACGCCTGCTGGGAAGGTAATTATCGGAACTAAACTAACTGAGGTTTGGTGCCACATTTGTGTAATTTCGTCTGCTAAAGGTAAGTACAATTGAGATCATCCAACGGTGCAAGGTTTTTCGTTACTAGGGCAACTTCTTAATTTTTACTTCCTTTTACGATAAAGGAAGTATGGGATTTACCCCAAAAATTCAAAATTGAGTTTTCTATAGATCGTCACGTTTTAGAGCTACCTGAACCCAAAAAACATGTTTTTGGTCATTGGTCTGTCTGTGCGTGTGTCTGTGTGTGTGTCTGTCTGTCTGTGTGTCTGTGAACAGAATATCTCAAAAATGAAAAGAGGTGTGACGTTGAAACTTCATATATAAGTTTTGTGTACTATGTAGATGAGGCAGCAAGCTTTTGAAGAAAATCGCATAACCGGATGTAGGTGTTTACTCTTGTGATTTTTCAGTTTTTTTTCGATTTTTTCAAAAACGGCTCTAACGATTTTTTTAGCTTTACATTTTTATTACATTTTTAATGTGTATTGATGTGAGATAGGTGATTTTCCAGCCGAATACTTCTAAAATGGCTTTCTTTTGTTTTCTTTTCAATTTTTTTTATTAACTCCTATTTTAAATAGAACACCTGGTATATTATTACATTTTTTAATTCAGCTTAAAATTTTAGAGAAAATTGGTCTCTTCAACTAACGCTCTATTTTTTACCGTTTTTGTAGAATTTGTCATTTTTACAAATGCTTAAAAACTAAAAATAAAATTTTTGTCTTATTATAAGATCACTGTAAAAGGAAGTTGTGTGAGTGTATCACACCAGATTTTTTCCATACATTATAACCGGCTATTGTCAGTGGAGTACCTTTATTTCAAATCATTTAAACATAACGTGATGACAGTAACATTTAAAAAGGTTAGTAACGCCTATGATTAAAAGGTAAAGTTAAAAAAGATTGCTTGCACCTTTAGATGATCGTAATGGTACTTTTGTATTTTCTCGTTGTGTTTGTTCTCCAGATTGTTTGTGTTAGGTATGGCCACATCTATAATGAGTTCTGCTTTGCTTGAGTGCGAGTGTGATGTCCGGTCAGTTGTTTGTATCTGTTTCAAGTGCTGGAGGAGGTGTAAGTTGGTACCAAGATTTATCCTCATGTGTCAGTTTGTACTTATTTCTTTATAAGAGCGAGGTGGATTTGTTGGGGCACGTTGTCATGTCTTTGTATATATTCCGTATTTACTAGTGCACTGCAACCACTGGTGATGTGTTTAGTCCAGGCAATAAAAGACAACAAACACTGATTAGAAAATATAAATCGCGCAGTTTTGAAATTTGGCATAGTTATTGGGGGGAGTGTCCTGTACAACATACTAAAAGTCCCCGAGGGCGGGTGGTGTGCTAAGGGGAAAGAGGGTTTTAAATGTCGTTTTTATCAGTTTTTGGTAAATATCTCGAAAACTATGAGTTTTAGAAAAAAAAACACTTAATGTACAAAATTAAACCACATAAAATGTCTTACAAAAATGATCAGTATCATATTTATGTAGGATTAATAGTTTCTAAAGTAGGGGAGAATAAAGAATGACATAGCTTTAAAAATTCTCATTAAACTGGTTTTATTTAAAAGAAAACATCGTAACGCATAGTGAACTAGTATTGAAGTATGTATTTAGTAGAACTAAATTATTTCATACCCAAACAACACTGTAATATGAGGGCAATACGTTGGGTAAGTAGTGAAATTTGCGTCAAGGTCAAGTAATGTGAAAGACGCCAACAACAGAATGGTGTCTACGAGATATCTGCTTCCCTCACTCACTACTCTTCCAATAAACCATTGTTAAGGACTTTATAAACTTTTGCCGCCTCTCTTGCATTCTGAATTCATACTGTGCGCAGTAGACTGCCGGGCGGGCTTCCGATTCTAAAAACTCACTTAGAAATCCGTCTGTCAGCGAGACAGCACGCGAAAAGGTCCGCTCTGCGAAAGTAATTATTGTTCACATGTTTAAATGTTAAACTGTTCGTGTAAATTTATAGCAAATAAATTACCTACTTTGCTTTCAACGAGTGTATAATTCAGTGAAGAAATAAAATCAATACAGTCCATTAACGTCCAAGGCGAGCTAGCAATCAGGAATTTTCCAAAATAACGGAAAACTGAGAGGCTCACCAACATTGTTCCTTCGAGCCGCATGGATCATCGGCCCGGATTCGCAGTTGTACAAGGCAAGTAAATGCAACACGCAGTTTCAATCGTGTCAAATTCGTCCCTAACGAGAGGAACGAGAGGAAGGAAGACAGCATACGGTGCTAGCAGCGTGAGAGCGAGAAAGCCAAACGCCGCGTCTCGCGGCAACGTGCAGGTGTGCAGGCAGCGGCCAGATGCAGACGAGACGGCAGTTCAAACCACAGAAACGAAAAAGGCGGCACACACACCAATATCAATGTAAGCCTAATTTCCTTTGTGAGATTTCCTATGCATGAATATTTGGTTTTCTATCATCTGTGTTATACATGTGCATAATTTCAGCTGCGTATTATTGCGTAAACAAATGGTTTATGAGTCATATAAACATTTTAATTGCGTGAAATGCCAAGCTATTTCGTTTGTTCGCGATATCCCCTGCATGTCATATTGCAGTCGAATCAGTCACAAGTTAATAATCTCGCGTTGTACCAGGGTCGTTTTCTGCGTCGTTAGCGCCAAGTTTCTCGCGTCGTTATCAGCGCTGTCTGCGTTGTAAACAAATTCCGTGCCAGTGGCGTACGAAAATTGTTTTAATTTCAACAATTATGGATCCACTTGTAAGAGTACGAGGCTTTATCAAAGGCAAGCTTACGCGCTTCGCAAATCACGTGCAATCTTTGCAAACAATTCACGATGAAGATCAATTCTTATCTAGCGCTCAGATTGTTCAATTGCAGAAAAGATTGGATGCTATAGCCACCGTGTTATCAGAATATTATGCAGTTCATGAACAAATTTTAGACACCAGTAAGGATACAGAATCTGAAATGCAGCAACAAGTCGAATTTGAAGACTCTTATTTTCTTGCAATTTCAAAAGCTGAATGTTTGATTAATGAATACAACAAACAGTCTGATGTTGCACCAGATCGTGCTGGATCTCCTAATGGTAGCGTGAGATCAACGCATTCAAATTGCAGTTCGCATTGCAATAATCGAGCTGTACGACTTCCTACCATTTCGATTCCGAAATATTCAGGGAACGTGTCAGAGTGGTTGGAATTTCGTGAGATTTTTATTAGCTTAATTCATGAGAACCAAACGCTAACTAATGTTCAAAAACTGCATTACTTAAAGGCTAGTTTACAGGGTGATGCAAGCCAAATTATAAAAAGTTTAGAGTTTACTGCGAGTAATTATATTCTAGCTTGGGATGCATTGTGTAATCGTTACAATGATCCAAAAATTCTGATTCATAACCACCTCAATGCTATTTTTGAACTTGAATCGTGCAGTAAGGAATCTGCAACTAAATTACGTACTATTAGCGATATGTTATTCAAACATTTTACAGCAATCAAATCGTTAGCAACCGAAAGCGAGCTTCTTGATGTTGTTATCATTTATGTCGTTTCTAAAAACTGGACCCCACGACATTCCGTGAATGGGAGGTCCTTAGAAACCGGTCAAGTTCTGACCTGCCTAATCTTGACGAGTTCAAGGAATTTCTACAAAACACAGCAAATCTTCTAGAAACTCTAGAGGTAAAAAATATTAAGCTTGTACCCGAAAAGTCTTTCAAGGTACATTCGAAATCATTTGTGTCAGGTACCCCTTCGTGTCCACTTTGTAAAGGATCTCATCCCTTGTACAAATGCGATAAGTTTGTCAAGCTGTCTTCTCTTGACAGAAATTCAAAGGCAAAAGAGCTCCGTGTATGCTTTAATTGCCTAACACAGGGTCACCTTTCGAGCCGCTGTAGCTCCAAATATACGTGTAGAAAGTGCAAATCAAGGCACAACACACTTCTTCATGAGGACAAACCTGAAAATGCTTCTTCTAGTCAACCAGGATCTGCGATGTCGGCAGAAACCCCTGTTGAACTAAACCAATCGATTTCGGCATTCTGTTCAAATGCTTTGCAGGTACTCTTACCTACGGCTACCGCTAAACTCATCGCTGATGATGGTACGCCTCATGTTGTGCGAATCCTGCTGGATTCCGGTTCCCAATCGAACTTCATACGTTCAGATTTGTGTAAAAGGTTGAAGCTTCCAACTCGCGAAGTCAACGTTACTGTTTCTGGCTTAAGTAAAGCTACTTCTCAAATCAAGGCTAGGTGTGATATCAAGCTGCAAGCCCCTCACACCTCATACAGTATTGGTCTATCCTGTCTTGTTCTCGATGAGATTACAGGTACAACCCCAAGTTTTCGCGTCCAGCGAAACAGTTTCAAGGTTCCTGGTAACATCAAGTTATCAGATCTGTCCTACGACCAACCGGGCACCATCGACATTCTGATTGGTTCGCCCATTTTCTGGCAGCTCCTTTGTATTGGACAAATTGGTCTAGGCCCAAATTTTCCCATCCTCCAAAAAACTCGTTTTGGTTGGATTGTTTCTGGCCCTACAGGCCCCCCTTCTGCTTACCCTGTACAGTGCAATCTTGGCACGATCGAGGATGCTTCTGATCCCATTGCTAGGTTTTGGCAACTCGAACATTACCCAGAGGAAAAGGTTCGCACAAATGAAGAGAACGCCTGTGAGGCACATTTCGTGCAAAATACGCAACGAGAAGCGAATGGTCGATTCGTTGTCTCTATCCCTCTCAAGGAACCTGTAGAGGTATTGGGTGATTCATTGCAAATCGCTCAGAAAAGATTCTTATCAGTAGAGAATATTTCAGATTCTGCAAGTAGTAAGGCTACCACGCGTAGCATCTTGCCTGAAATATCCCAGATTTCAGATTCTACAAGTAGTAAGGCTACCAATCGTAGCAGCTTGTCTGAAATTTCCCAGATAGTTGACCCGCTGGGTCTGTCAAGCCTTTGGTGGCACGGTCCCACCTGGCTAAGCGAAAGTGAGGCATCTTGGCCTACTTCCATGTTCAATATTTCAGATTCTACAAGTGGTAAGGCTACCAATCGTAGCAGCTTGTCTGAAATATCCCATATTTCAAATTCTACAAGTGGTGAGGCTACCAAGCGTAGCATCTTGTCTGAAAGATCGCAGATATTTGACCCGCTGGGTCTGTTAAGCCTTTGGTGGCATGGTCCCACCTGGCTAAGCGAATGCGAGGCATCTTGCCTGCTTCCAAACATGTTCGTGCTGAGCTTCCAGAATTCAAAAGAGAAGTTCAGAGTCTTCCTGTAATCTCTGTTGAACCATTTCCGTTCAATCGGTATTCAAGCTTCGCTCGCTTACAACGAGTTACAGCTTATTGTTTTGTCACAAAGGCAGTGCACCTTGAATTGGTCGCTGATCTTTCTACTGAAACCTTCTTAATGGCTTTTCGCCGGTTTGTGGCTCGTCGAGGCAAACCGCTCCATGTCTATTCTGACAATGGCACTAACTTTGTAGGCGCTAATTCCGAATTAATCGAATTAGGCAATTTTCTTGCGAAACAAGGCCTTTCTATTTCCGAATCAGTCGCGAGCGACGGAGTAGCTTGGCATTTTATACCCGCGCACAGTCCCCACTTTGGCGGATTGTGGGAGGCCGGAATTAAGTCCTCCAAACATCACCTACGGCGCGTTATAGGTAACGCTAGTCTAAATTACGATGAATTTTGCACTTTGCTGGCACAGGTGGAAGCGACCTTAAACTCCCGCCCTGTCTCCTTTGTCCTCTGATCCAAACGACCTTCAGCCTTTGACTCCTGCTCATTTCCTGATTGGTCGTCCGTTGGTGTCACTGCCTGATCCCAACGTTACTGAGATAGCCGAGTCTCGGCTGTCTAAATACCAGAGAATACAACAACTTCACCAGAATGTGTGGAAGAGATGGAGTAAAGAGTACATCTCGGAACTCCAACAGCGCACCAAATGGCACACGCATCTTTCGGACCTCCAGCCTGGTTCCATGGTCCTCATCAAGGATGACAATCTACCCCCTCTGAAGTGGAGGTTAGGCCGGGTCACCGAGCTGCACCCTGGCCTTGACGGCGTTACGCGTGTGGCGTCAGTGAACACGGTGTCAGGAATCGTGAAAAGATCCTTCGCCAAATTGTGCCCGCTACCTAGTGTTGTGAACTAGTGCGTTAGCGTTCAGCGCAGTGTTCGTAAGGCCGTTTGGCTCCCCATTGTTCGGGTTTTCTTGTACTCGATTAAGATCCATGTACTATTATGCTTTGTATATGTGTGTGTTCATGTTGCATGTTTTACTCTAGCTGTTACATGTCAACTCTGTACTGTTTTATTTGAAAGGTTACCCTTTCCAAGGCGGGCGGTATGTTAAGGACTTTATAAACTTTTGCCGCCTCTCTTGCATTCTGAATTCATACTGTGCGCAGTAGACTGCCGGGCGGGCTTCCGATTCTAAAAACTCACTTAGAAATCCGTCTGTCAGCGAGACAGCACGCGAAAAGGTCCGCTCTGCGAAAGTAATTATTGTTCACATGTTTAAATGTTAAACTGTTCGTGTAAATTTATAGCAAATAAATTACCTACTTTGCTTTCAACGAGTGTATAATTCAGTGAAGAAATAAAATCAATACAGTCCATTAACGTCCAAGGCGAGCTAGCAATCAGGAATTTTCCAAAATAACGGAAAACTGAGAGGCTCACCAACAACCATCATTGCAACAAAGATTCAAGAGGATGATGTGGATCTGTTATGTTACATATTATCCCCATTCCCATTGACCCTCTTCAATGAACGAAGAATGAGGAAGTCTAGGAAGTCAGCTTCAGTAGTAAGTGATACGACAACAATAAACCTCCTAATGAGTATTAATGTTGTAGCTAGGGCTTCCGTCTTCACCGGGTAAAATTGAATATGGGAAAAAGCATCATTCAATTTGTGATGAGTATGTTGCCTACGTTATGAAGCATTATGGGGGAAACTGCACTGTTGCTTGTGATAGCTATGGAGATGTCTACAGTTTGAAGCCTGGCAGGGAAAATATAGAATCTAAATTATTTTCAACGAAACAACTGCAAGAACTTTATTTTTATCAATCCATCCTCCTACTTCATGCTCGCAGCGGATGCGATACGACTTCAGCAATTTATCAAAAAAAGAAAACCAACAATGGTCACTATGTTCAAAAGCAACCTTGTCAGATGAGAGACATTGCTGAAATATTTTATAACCCCTCATCGAGACCTGGTGCTGTGCACCAGCTGGTGATAAGACGTTCATAGCTTTAAATGCTGCCAATGGCAATCAGCATGATTTGAATAACCGCCGGTATTTATTATTCATCAAATTATCAACCGAGGTTAAAGCTGATCTCTCCCCAGTCTCTCCAACCAGAGGCTCAGCCTAGAACGCTCGTTAAGAGTACACTTCCAGGTTTAACAGTGGCTCGATAACAGCTTACCTCTTGACCGGTGGAAATGGGCCCTCGTAGAGAATCAAACCCTTTTCACAGTGACAACAAAGGATCCGGTGGTTTCCGACACCATTCTGAATAAGAGGGTGCGGTGGAAGATGTGGATTCCAAAAAGATAGCATTAAATGCTCATCCGTTTGTGGAACCTGCTACGATACGTGCAAGAAGAGGAGTATTAAATAGATGACGATGACGCAAAAGATGTCGTAAAGCTTTATGTTGAAAATGATCAACGATGTGAACGAATAAATAAATATCGATTACCTTACCAAATCTGTATTGGTTAATGGTAACTGAATATTAAAAATATGTGTAAGTAATAACATTTGATTACACTTACTGCAGATATCTAATTAATTATCAATTTAAACTTAATATTCCAAGTTAAAAAAGCTGCATTCTGATCAAATTATGTTTTACATAAACTTTAATAAAATTCAAACTTTTTAAACTTTTTATTACAAATTGTTAGGATTTTTCAGTTTTAATTTAGAAAATATGTATAATTTTTTAGTATTATATTCCAGAAGATTTTTTTAAAGTTCTTTACAACTCTTAATAACTTAAAATAGTGTAATCGTTTACGAACAATAAAGCGGCTATTAGTTAATGTTTTTTGTAGCCTGTGCTGCTACCATGCCATTTTTCGATACTCAACATCAATAATAACGGGTATTATGTGTAATATTGAACTGCAGCACTTATGTTTTTCTAAACACCTGCTGTTTTGGCATTATAAAATTTTAATTTCATCTACCATGTTTTTATTGCTGTCTAAACATGCTTTTGTTCAAATAAAACCAATATTACCAGTATTTAAAAAACTATGTCATTCTTTTTTCTTCTACTTTCGAAACTATTAATCCTACAGAAATATGATAGAGATCAATATTGTAAAACTCATACTTTTCGAGATATTTACGAAAAACTTATAATAACGACATTTGAAACACCCTCCCCCCCTTAGCATACCACCACCCTCGTGGTCTTTTAGTATGTTGTACAGGACACCCTCCCCAATAACTATGCCAAATTTCAAAACTACACGACTTATTTTTTCTAATCAGTATTTTTTGGCTTTTATTGCCTGGACTGTAGTAGCGTAAGTCTTTCTATTGCTGTAGTATTTTCTGTGTGTCACAGTTGTACTTGTAAGGAGAATGTTGGACGCATTAAGTTCCATCTATCCAGTTGATGATGCCGAAGGAATACGTAAGCAGTGGTACTGCAAATATATTTATGGCAGTTCTGTTTTGAAAATCTCTTAAATTTTGCTTTTAATTTTGATTTTTAGCTTTTCTCGTATTTTCTTGTTTTCTGTGGTTAGATTCTGGGAGAATCCTAAATATTTGCAATATTCTTGTGCCATCATCAGATCGATGGTATTTTAGTTCTGTGTTGTGTACTCTTCATGTTGCTGAATTGTCCCTTCTGTTACGGAGCATAACTTACATTTACCCAGACTAAATTTCATCTATGTGTTGTTACTAAATATCTCTGTTAGCCTAAAGCTGCTTTTCAGTCCTGTGTTTGAGTCTGCAAATAGTTTTAAGCCGTCCATATAGAAGAGATGGTTGATTTGGATGTTGTTTTCATCTGTGGTAATCTTATATCCTTTGTTGGTCGTGTTTACAGGGTTTAAGAGAGGGTTTAGATAATGCAGAACCATAGAGCGCGTAGAGAATCACCTTGGAATATACTATTTATAATATCAATTTTATGGCTTTGGTAGGTATAGTCGTCTGTAGACAGTTATAATGTCGTTCTCGATGTTTGCATAATGCAAGCGAAAAAGACAATTAGCGTATGGTCTACTGTATGTCTTTTAAGGACTTCAATGGGCCACGGGTGCTTTCTAATAAGCATAGGCATGGTATAGGCATCGTCTGCGGGCGGTATATCATGTACAAATATGTTGAAGAGTATTGGTCCCAAGACTGACCCTTGTGGGACTTCTGATGCAGTAGATTTTGGTTCTGAGAGCGTGGAATTTATTCTGACTTTAAACATATAGCGAACGAATGTATAATATTGGTTAAATATTTTGGAAAATTGAATTCGATCATTTTATATATAAACCCTTAAGCCACACTCGGTCAAAGGCTTGGGATAAGTCTAAGATAGCAACTGTTGTGTGTTGTTTGTGTTAAAATCCTTTGACGATCATTTCGGTTATTCTTAAAAGCTAGTGTGTTGTTGAATATAATGGTCTAAATCCAAACTGAAAAGAAGGTAATATTTCTTGGTCTTCAACGTATTTATTTAATATAAACAGTATTACTTTTTCTAGGGCCTTCAAAAGAATGCACAGAAGACTTATGGGTCTGTAACAAAGCTTTCAGCATGAGATTTTTTAGTAGGGTGTTTGGAATTTGATCATGTCCAGGTGATTTCTTGTTGGGAAGTTTACTTAATAATTTCTTTTACTTCCGACGGTGTTGTGGTAGCAATTTCATCATTATTATTTATAAGTGGAGTGTGGTTTTTCACTAATGTTTCACTTTCTCTAGTGTATTCGACGTTTTCAGGTGTAACATTAACAGTAACGTTTTTCAAATGTTCTGCCATTATATATCTTATATCATGCGCCATCATTGTAACTAGGCAGCGATGAGCCCACCCCAAGCTTGTAGTACGCTGGCGCATAGCGATAAGCATTTATTTTTATCGTAAACATCCCCAGCAATACGTTGGAAATTCAACTTGGTTTCTTCTTTCTTTTTTTGTCCCGCATTCTCGCTCATTTATTTGTACAAAGTGTACAGTGACGCCTATAATTGGCCTAACGGCTGTTGACGGAGTACGGAATAAAATAAAATAAATAAAATATTCAAAGCTATAAACTATTCTCTGACGGTCCATTATCATTAGTTCATTACTGGCTACCTCTAGCAATTTTGAAATCTTATGTCAGGTTAATTTGTTATATTATCTGTCTATAACCAATTTGGTTCTTTTATATAAGTGTAGACCGATGTTTAAAAATGAATGTTTTTGTTAACCTTGTTCATATCAAATAAGACAGCCGTATTGTGAAACAGAATTATAATTCGCAAATTTAACACAAATATATTTTTAAAAACCTCACATATTTACGCTTAATCTCAAATCCAAATATTGTAGTCGATTGGTCGCTTCACCTAGTATCCTTGTAGATCATGAAATAATAAAATGTACACTAAATCTTTACATTAAACTGCAATTATGTTGTTATGAAAAGCCATTTATCAGTAACTATGCCCTATTCTCAATAAATCTAAGTTCTACCTACAATTCAATTAAGCTTCAACGTATTAGGATTTCCAAATATTTTACGTTAGTTTAGGCTTCACTTCACGCATCGAGCTGCTATGGTTGACTAACTTGAATTCTTCAAGGTTTTTCCCAATTTTGGGCAAGGCTTTTATATTTTTCCACCATTTTGCCATTGTGTGCTGCTACAGAAAGCCTGCCTTGTGAATTACCTTTGTGAAGTCAAATGTAGCTTTACTTTTGGAATCTTCACGGGCATCCTCCTCGAGAAATAAATTTTAGAGTATTGCGCTCTTCCATGGAATCCTGATAGAATTCCTAGGAGAGGTATTTTTAGCATTTTTTTTAACAACCATGGTTTGGATTTATACTGAGCAAGCACGTGACTCTAACTTGGTAAAACAAACCAGAACATCTTAACGCTCTTTTTCTTGCACGGAAAAAATTCAGCACTTTGCGAACGCACTTCGTCCTTGAGTTATCTCAGCTTCATCACCTGGGACTCGTGTGCGTGAGGGTTTCCTTTGTCGAAACAATAATCGGACCTGGCGTTAACACCTGACACCGCCTTGAGGCTCATCGACAGGGTTTCCTGTTACATCTGCTTACTACTTGTTGAACCAGCTGCAGAAGGTCTGTTGCAATCCGCACTAGTTTTTCCTGCGCCAAGATATTTTTGGTCTATCCTGCAATTTGGTATTTCTTTGTATTTTAGTGTTCGCGTTAGATTTTAATGCTTCCGGTATTTTATTAGCCTATCTACTGCAGATTTTCCAGTTAATTAAATCGCTTTAATTGTAAACTGTCACATTAAATTTCGATGACAGATGTGTCCTACGTACAATTCAAGTTAGTATTACTAGCAATTTTGGCTTTTCTAAAACGGTTCGGTATTAACCGTGTATTTAGTTTTAGAGTTTTACTTCATATTAGTGACCGACTAATACAGCTGAATTAAATTCAATTTAATCTTACTTGCAAGATATTGCGTTAATTAATTCATTTTACCTATAAAATAAAATAATTACCATTCACATTCCGGGATATATAACACCCTGCATCGAACCAAGATCTTAGGATCTGTAGTACTTTTTTGCTAATTATTAATAACAACTAAATGATTCTTGCATTTTTTTAGGATTTGGGGTCACATTCAACACGAAACCCAAAATTAACCTTTGATAACGTTATCGCAGTCATACGGCTTTACCGAGAACCTCTCGGTAATGCAAATTGCTAGTTAAAGGGTCAACTTGTACTGCATTTCTCAATATTTATACTAAACTCACACAATTTGATTATTCACTTTTATAAGGACTCTTATATGCTACTGCGATACTTATTGTGATATTTTTTATGTGGTTTACCGTGTTTGTTTATTGTTATAAGTTATACTAATTCCTTATCTGTTTCTGCTAATTTTATTTGTGCCAGGCCGTTCTTTTTTTAGGGATTGGTTAGTAGCACCTTCCGAAGTGTACCTTTATTTTTGTTTAACCCACAACCAACTCCGGCTGGGAAGACGGCTGTTTTTGCCTCTCTCCCATTTACGGTCAGGGGGACAGTAATAGGAAGATTTGCGAGAAAAAGAGCTAAAGAAATAGGAAACCATGAAAACCAGTTAATACAAAAAGAAGCTGGTCCTAAAATTAAGATGTTCTGCTCTGTTTTGTCAAGGTAGAAACGTGTGCTTGCTCAGTATAAATCCAAACCATGTTAGTTCAAAAAAAAATTCTAAGAATACCTCTTCTACCTAGGAACTTAATCAGGACTCCATAGAAGAGCGGAATACTCCAAAATTGATTTCTCAAGAAGGATACTCGTAAATATTCCAAAATTAAAGGCACATTTGACTTCACAAACGTAATGCACAAGGCAGCCTTTCTGTAGCAGCACGCAATGGCAAAATGGTCGAAGAAGATAAAGGCCTTGCACAAAGTTTGTAAAAACCTTGAAGAATTAAGGATAGACAACCATAGCAGCCCGGTGCGTGAAGTGAAGCCTAAACTCACATAAATTACTTATTTAAAAAAAACCAATACGTTGACTGATAGCTTAATTGTATTGTAGGTAAAATATAGATTTCTCAATGAAAGGGCTATTAATTACATAGATACTGATAAATGACTTTTGACTCATGACAATGCCCTTAGAGAACTATTAGGAAATTTAAAAATATACATTTGGATAATTTTAATAATGGCATAAATCTGATACCCTAGTAATTAATTTTTGGGTAAAAGTTATTTATGATATTATCCTCTATCCATGAGACGTGTTTGAACCTACGAGGCTTGCCAAGCAAACCAGAGGTTAAGTGGAGAAACAAAGAACCTAATCAAAATAAGAGTCAGCTACTGCACAATCAACACATAACAGAATCGAAATTGCAGAAATAAGCAAAACAATCAAGATAAAGGTTAGAGAATATGTAAAAAATACCAAAATTTTAAAAATAAAACAAACGCTAGAAGAAATGAAGAGATTAAAAGATCTAAAAAAATGTGTGAAAGAACAAATGAGATAGTAAAACTTCTAAACAAATAAAATAAAGAAGTCACACAAAAACAAGGTATAACAAAAATTATAGTAGAGTTTCACCAAACTTAACCAAAGGGCACCACTCCATCTACAAGAAGAAGAACACCGAATATTACTATGACATGAAGGTTCAGAAGACATGCTAACAATAAAACAGCATAATTGATAAAAAGTGCTGTACCTGGTTGTTGGTAATTATTAATTATACTTTGGCCAAAAACGCTCTATTTGCATTCATCTTTACAATCAAAATTCAAGGTGTAAAAGTTGAAGTAAAGAAGTTCCGTAGAACAGAAGTGTGTAATTTTGTATCATGTCAGTTTTGAAGAGCCCAGATAACCTGTAAGCGTGGAAGGTGCCCTAAACAATTACAGCAATGAGAAACTAAGTTATTAGTTTCTCAGTGTGCAATTAGTTTTCAATTACGTACAATCTAGCAGGCAAAAGTCTTCGACTGCAGACCGCCGAATGACAAGACAAACGTTTTCGCCGACTAGCTAGCGCTCTCGTGTCAGGACTGGGAACAAATAAAAAAACATGCGGAATAGCCCTAAAGACGGGGACGTATGGGAAATGTTGGTAACATGAGAAATACGAATTCAATTACTCAAAACAAATTAAGGTCTCCTGGAAGACCTAGATGTTCAAATATGAGTAGGCACCCTTCCAAGAGATCCGAATGGAAATGTATTTTACCTGAGAATGATGGTGTTGTTCCGCTAAACTACACCAGTCCACTTACACCTAATGGCGAGAATAAACAGCTACTTATATTAGAAAGAAGGATGAGTGATACGATTAGGACGATCTTGATTGTAGTAACGATTAAATACCCAGAACACTTCGAAAGTGGTTTATATGGCCATCGGTAATCATATAAAGCAGTTGCTACCTTTATGATGAGAAATTTGAATTGAAGCAGTGGAATAGACTGATATGTAACATACTCCTTCCGATAAAGCAATTGGAAAAGGATATGTCAGAAACTCAACCCTAGATGTACGGGTTACAGAATCTATATTGAGACGCGGTGAAAATCGGAACTAATGTTAGAATCTAGTAATTTTCAAGTTTCGTATTGGTAACATTCTATCATATTGACATTAAATTGTTAACCTTATTTAAGCTAAATGACACAATAAATCAGAGGAGTACGCAACATTGCGGTATGGTGTATTATCAGTTCGTGAATGTTAAATGGATTGCTGAAATAATGGTGTTAAGTTGAACAACCAGGCTCTGCTAAACCTTTTAACCCAGTAACAGCAATTTCACTCTTTAAAACACAAAGAATCTGTCATATGACGTTAGTCACTGCGCAAACGGAATCCCTCTACCCACCGTTACTGATTACTTGTCATTTAAATTGCAACCAAACTTTGTATGTTTGACAACTTTCCACATATTTCCAATTCATCAAATATGAGCACATCGCCTTTCATGACCAACCTTGAGTGTCAATCTAGTTTCTGTGACATGTGTGTGACTTCACCTAGGACGCCGTCGCTTTGCCGGGATGCAAATTGACCCAATTTATTAATTTCCAAAAATTCACATTCGGTATTTACCAACTTTAGTATACGGTGTACATGCCCACACAGTAATTTTACAGCTGTGAAAAACTTCTTTCCGTAATTGCATTTTAAACTTGACGCTTGTCAAGTATTCTGCAGCTCCTGGGGCTGACATGGTGAGAACTAGCTGGCCACAATAGTTAATAAGAAACGGAGTTACACTTATGATTAGCGCGTTGTCCCAGTTTTTGCAGCACAAGCAACCCACCGTCTCCTTCCACATTTAGGCCACTTGTGTAGCTCTTCACCCGCCGATCGTGCTGAGTCTGTGTTTCTCCTACTTTTGATTGCTTCTGGCCGCACCTTCTTGTCGAGCGAGTGTCGCTGCCGGAAACGCCACGCACTGGCGCCTAACCAATTTTATTCAAAGTTACCTCTACTTCATGATACATACTTGTACATCTTGGCTGTATATTGCAAGATTAATGATTATTGTGCTGAGCTGTTGTAGCAGGTCAAAGGCCCGTTTCAACTTAATTTACACGAATTTGGTCTCACACGTGCAACGTACACTCTTGTTTGGACTACAGTGGCCAGTCTCTTCTTTCAGGTTATAACCCCTCCCCATTAAGCTAATTGAACCACCTTTTTGCATTGTGAGAGGTCATAAGTCTGTGTTTTTCAGTAACAAAAATGCAAAGAACTAATTTAGCAGTTTCAGTAGTAGATAGAAAAAAGAATTAATGATTAAAGAGAAACTGAAAGACCTAGAAGCTGATGAACGTACATCGTATCTAAGATGCTTCCAAAAGCATGGGCGAAGGGAATAGTACTTGAAGACCATGGGGTGGTAAACACGGTGTTGCTGGGCCAATTACCTGATAAAGTTGCAGATATAATCTGGTCAATAAAAGCACAAATACAAAAGTTTTCGAAGGATCTTGGGGTAGCTTACATACAAGATTGGATATGAAGCTCCAGATAAAGGGGCACTTTTCGAAAAATTGCCAAATACTAACTGCTGAAACATAACTACGTCTGCTATTCATTAAAATCATATAAAAATACTAATTTGCGAAAACCATTTCAAAATATACTTTTAAAGGTTCAAATAGATTGTCCTGTGTAACGATCTGCTTTGTGCCACTTTGGTATTTAACAATCACCTTTGTATTAAAACTAAACTTTATTTAGTACATTGTAGTAATTAGATTAAAACGTATTATGCATTTAAAACCTACCAGAGTCGCGCTTGAGTTTGTGCGCGCAAACCAGCTCATTTAGTCGTAGAGTGCGGTTACTAATAGAACAAAGCAAGTTATGCACGAGCTTAGAGGCGCAGGAAGTAGGTCCTGCTGTAATAAACGACGTTTGCGTACATCCAAGCAAAAAGGGACGCCACGCGAAGTATTATAAAGTGCCAGCTTGGGGAAACATTTCCGAGATACAGTAGTTCACAGTAAGAAGCTGCTATTCCAGCTGCCATTGTAGCTTCAAGGAAGCCAGTCGACTGTGCCAACACACGAAGTCTCTATGAGAGCTAACGAGCTAAAGAAGCCAAGGAGCTGAACTCTTGGACACCTCGCTACGAAATAAAGACAGGTTAAGATACTATAATTACCTCTCATATTATTTTGAATTGACTAGCCCTGATTAATATTTATGCGCCCGGGCAGCAATAAGTACTTATCCACGTACTTACTCAATGGACCATCGGATAGAAGCATTTTCTGGATCAGGCGATTTATTCGTACGACGGTTTGTTTATTTGACAGAATTCATTTATGCGAGCAGGTTTCACACTACTTTTTGGCACTGGCATATGGACTTCTGTAAAATGGCTACTTGATTTTCAAACGATGTGTGTCCAAGCTTTGTTTTTGTAGTTATGATTTGTAGGAATTTTCTTTGTCGTTTCGAGTGTCTGTCAGATGATTTTCCACATTCCTGGATCACCTGCTCTAAGATTGCTGGTGTAGCGTTGATACGAGTTTATTCGGAGGGTATCATGTTCTTTTTTAATTTTGTGACGAGTTCCTTATAACATGTACAGGGTTATTCATTATAAATTACCCACCCCTTATCATCGTTATTATTGTCTATAGAAAAAAAAGTTTTAAATAAAAGTTATGTGGTTATAACTGAATTTTGTTAAAATGCTATCAAAAGTACAGTGGGGTGCATAATTAAGGGGATACAAAAAAGTAATATATTTTTTTAAATGGAACACCCTGTATATTATTAAATTTTTGGAATGATCTTTCTTTCCTGATTTCAAAAATATACCATATGTTACCCCTACCTTATACCGTTTTTGAGTTATTAAACGTCGAATATTATTATTTATTATTATTTTGTGTAGTATAACAAGTAAATATTTGGACTTTTTCTTCCTCACTGTAAACCATTTTGATTATTTCATTAAATAAATGTCACTTATCAAACATTAGTTGTCATTTTCATAGCTTACTTTAATAATGTTAACTTTTCCATATTTACAGTAACTACTTTAACTAAGATATTCGACGGTTAATAACTCAAAAACGGTATAATATAGGGGTAACATATAATATATTTTTGAAATCAGGAGAAAAAGATCATTCCAAAAATTTAATAATATACAGTGTTCCATTTAAAAAAAATATATTACTTTTTTGTATCCCCTTAAACCTGTACGCCACTGTAATTTTGATAGCATTTAAACAAAATTCAGTCATAACCACACAACTTTTATTTAAAACTTTTTTTTCTATAGACAATAATAACGATGATAAGGGGTGGGTAATTTATAATGAATAACCCTGTACATAGGATTTTCTTGGATCTGTACTTCTTTCATTATTATGACTTGATGTGTTACAAGGTTGAGGTGATGCCTTATTGCGATTATATTTTATTTGCAGAATGTCAAGATAGTACTTGCAACCTCTGAAGTTCGCCGAGTTGTTCTCTCCACAAGTGAGTCATCCTGTTTTTCGTTATCGCAATTGTGTTACAGGTGGTCTCCTAAACATTCGACACATAATGGGGGAAGGTACATTATTTCTAGTATGTCTACAGCCACGGAATTTGTGCCATTGATGAATATTACGTGAATGTCTACGTTGTTCCACAGTAACCATAGAGTGGTGCAGTTTTTTTATTTTATATATTTCGGACGACCCCTATTCATCGGGTGTAAAGTCTACCGTACACTGGAATTGGCAGTTTATCTTTATTATAAAGCCTGGCTAGCTCAATTATTGGGTGCTTTTATTTAGATAGTTCTGCTCGTTTATCGTGTTTGGATAGAAAAGGAGAAACAATATTAAAGCCAGTTCTGTTTATATAACTTGAAAATATACCATATATGGCTGCTCTATTCACTAAAAATTACCTCGTTAGGGAACGCCAGCTATGAACACCTCAATTGAATATGCGAAACTAAGCGCCAATTTCAACTTTTGCGAATTTCTAAATTTTAGAACTATTTTGTGGTAGTGTGTTGTAGGGTATGGCTTATACCGACTTATATCAAAATAATACTGAAAGAAAGTGTGCAGTAATTTTGAATAGTGAATAGTAACTTCCAAAACTTATAAAGTGCCCTAGTAACAGCACTATCTTGTGTGACAGCCCTCCTATAGCGAATTTGGCTAGCAAATAGAACTGTTCCTTCTATAAATTTTTTGAAAATAATGCTTTGTGTATTCCTGACGGTACTTAATACCTATGAAGGGAAATTCATAAAGTTGCCAGCAACTTCCGCCATAAATAATTATTAGGCGCCATTTGCTATATAAGCCTGAAGATACCAGAAGGCTGGTCGGCCACAAGCAACGGATT
>OW679203.1:25283857-25381716 GCA_940337035.1 Agriotes lineatus | reverse complement strand
AAATGCAACAATAAAAACAATAGTGAAGGTGAATAGGAATGTTGTAAAAGAAGTCGAAAAACGAAAATTTATATGGTACGACCATGTAAAAAGTATGGCGGGGGGAACTATACCTAGAACAGCAATAATATAGATTACAATGGCAAGGGGGTATAGTGGTAGAAGAAGCAATGAAGGACAGGAATATCAAACAAAAAAGTGGATAGACTGAACATATTGGAGGTGAGAGATAAATAGAGCAAAGGAGAGCACAAGAAGAACCTGTACGTCCTGTCCTGTACAGAATCCAACCAAGAGACATTAGAATCAATCGTAGATATAGAGAGATTGATTATTCCCACAACTAAACAACAAGAATACTACGCAATTACTCTGGAGAATACTCTTAAGGAGATCGATAAAAAATGGAAGGATAGTTTGTAACGAACATCCCAGGAGTAAAGAGTATACACGTCGCAGACTGAGAATACGAAGAAGAAGTAGAGGAAACCTCAGTTTATTATAAAAACACAGACTTCGAATAGACACGAATTCGAACCTGTCGGTATTCATGCTTGAGTAAATTTGTGCTTTTATACAGAATAGAACAATTTTCATCAGAATAGAGCAAGTGATATCTCAACCCATGCCAATAACAAGTGGTATCCCACAAAGATCTGTTCTTGGGACGATTATTTTCTTCATTTAGACGTGACGTCGCCTAACATAGAGGCAAACGTTAGATGTCGAAATTAGATTATACCACTGCTGTAGGTGTTCTGACTTGCAACAAGATTTTAAACCAATTCGGGTATAATGATTGGCTTCCTTCACTCAGTTTTGGCAAATGTATGACAATGCATTTGCGGCTAACAAACCCAAAACACATGTATGAGTGACTATCCTATATATGCTATTGAGTGACACAATGATCTAAGAGCTACTATAGCGAGTGCCCTATCTGTTCTCTCTTCAGTCCTTGCTCCCAAATGGAAACATGTCCTTCAGTGTTGCGTGGGCGTTGTCAGCGGTTCTTCATCATACTTCTCTGCCATGCGCCTCAGTTACTAGTCTGTGGAATGGTTTGTTAGCAATTTGAACCATTTGGTCGTTCCGTTAAGTTGATGGGCGTCCTCTGAATCTGTTACCTTTCACTTTTTCTTGTATATGAGCTTCTCCATACCTTCTTCTCGTCTCATAACATGCCCAAAAATTCCGACTCTGAATGGTTGCGGTGAGCCTTTGTTGAATATTAGGCTCAGGGAGTATGAAAACGTTTATTCCGTGCGCGGTCCAAGGTATGCAAGGCATTCTGCGCCAGCAATAAATTTCTGTTGCATCCCCTTTCCTCCTTTCACTTAGTCTCATAGTCCGCGATTCTGATGCATATGTCAGAACCGGAAAAACAAGGCAGTGATATAGGCGTTTTTAAATGTGTTTATGCGCCACATTTTTGTTATTTTCCTCGTATCAAACTTGGCTTGCATCTCCGGCGAACCCGCCTTTTGTAGAACCCCAAAAATACTTATCAGGGAGCCAAGGTACACATACCCACTCACGACATTGAAACGGTCAATTCTCACCACTCAAGTTTGTTGTTGTATTGTTTTGTCAACAATCATTCGCAGTATTTAATTCGAGACCATGTCTTCTGCTTTCTCTTTCTTCTAGTGGTATGAAATCCCTCATATCCTCTTCAGTGTTTGCCAGAAGCGCTATATCATCTACGAATCAGAAGTTATTGACTATTCGACCATTCCCTATCTGTTACACTTAGATAATTTTAAAATTCAAATTTTTGCGTCATTTTAGCTCCTGATCGATGGCAGGGACGTAATCTTAGTTCCAATTATCGTCGCGGCTTGCTAATACGCGACACCATGGCTTCGCACGTTTTCCGAGTACCACCTAAAGGAGACGCTGAACGTCAGAGAGAGCATTTCACGTTTTTGTGGTCGTGGCTGGTGGTCGTTCTGTAGGGGATTATTCGTTATTGGCGTTTTTGAATGCAGAATTAAGCAGCAGACAGGCAATAAAGCCAGACGTGTATTAGTGGAAGCAATTCGCTTTATATAAGTAAGGTAAAAAACTTTGTTGTTATTGCTTAATCAGTATTTTACTGGATTTACATTAAACTTCGAACTGCTTCAACTTGTTGGACGGTGCCATTAGCACAGTATTAGCTTTAGCGTGCTTCTAACAATTGATTGTAGTTGGATTCTCGCATGCGCAAAACATACACGTGGTTCTTCATGATTTTCGGTTCTGCTTAGTGATCATCTCCGTGGGTCAACTTCGCATCTCTTCCGTTCAGGCACCATCTTCGTGGACGAGTGGTGCCTCAGGTCAAATCCCAACCTTGCCGTGAGACATTTGGAACCCCAGATCTGCTGAAATCTTCTTATCGTACCAGGTGAATATTTAGGGAGCTGTAGCTTTCTGATGTTCTTTACATCCAGCTGCAGATTATTTGATTTCATATCGGCACCGTTACCCTTGTCGTACATTATAGTTACCATAATCTCTGGATAGATACTGCAGATATTGTAATTCCTGTATGTATTTAACTCCCCCTTCTTGTAACTAAGAGTGGACCTCTTACAATTGGCATTAAATCTGATATTTTTATGTGTTTTTTATACGAGTGTTCACTATATGGACGTCAGGTGTGAACTTCTTTTAATCAGGAAGGGCAGTAAACGTTGTTAGTACACAGATTGTGCTATAATAAACCTAGTAGCTTTTATAAATCAGTTTGTAGCCCGTGACGACCCTGCTAGGGCACTTTTCCTTGATATGTAATGAAATTTAATAACAACCAGCTCGAGCTGCCGTAGAATTTTTCTTATGTATTGCATATAATGTAACTTCTACCTTGTGTTTGATTGTATTCCATGTAACAGTATGCACCTTAATTTCTGTACGAATTAGGAGTTAACGTGTGGCAGTTAGGTAAGTGCGCAGGGCCCCAGGTTACAACTCCATCCCTAACCCGAGGCCGCCCTTTTCTGGGATAGGAGACGTCCGCCATCTTTGAGGAAAGGATTTATAGTCCAGTGGCTTCTGAAACTTGACTCAGGAAAAAGCATCTACGCTTTCAGGACTTGGCTCGCGCCTGTGTCCCACTCTAGCTAGCTGGGTGTACCTTTGCATGATTACATACCGTAAATTATATAGTATAACATAGCGTGGCTCCATCAAACATACATAATTGTTAGAAAGCCAGACCAACACTCTTCCTTCTTAAGAAAGCATTTTGAAGCCCTAGAACTGCTACGGGTCATAAGTTATATACAGTGTACATTTGACCACTGATAAAGTTTGGAATTCCTCCATAGGCAAGATCCAACGTGCTGTAACAAACGGGTTGTTGCAAATATCTGCTCTACCATAGGACGATCGCGACACTCTCTGGACGAATGTTGATCATTAAAAGGGGTAAGGGATCAGACTTCATGTAAATATCTCCTGTGATCAACACGATATTAGCATTCAGAATTTACATATAACCTCATTGTCGAGCTAAATACTCCACCGAGAGTAAGAGGTCATTACTTAAACTAAAGATATAGCCATTCCAATCATCTCACAAGTTAAATTAAATTTTCTTCAATGAAGGCTTTGACACGTGGAATGCCCTGTAAAACGAAATTGTCCCTACGCTCACCATTGCTAATTTCAAACGCCACCTAGACGCCGAGCTGCCTCAGTTCTTTCTATATAGCTCCATACTTAATAATTTATTTAGTGTAATGTAATGTATTTGCAGTATAGGTTTTGAAGCCCTTATAATGTTTGGTTAGTAATGATGTAGTGAACAGCTTTTTGCATGAAAGAAAAATGTTTAGAAATCTAACGGATTACAGGAATTATCATCCCCAGTTTGTGTAGCTTGAACAAGCGTCCACGTTCGATCAGTAGAGTTAAGCAACCCTCTTTCTGGTCAGAACTTGGATGGGAGTTCTACGGCTGTTTCTTTCGGCGCCTCGTGGTACGGCTGCCACCAGAATAGTTGGTCCCGGATGTTATAATAACATGCTGACAGTCGTTAGTGGGGTTGGAAGTCCCCATAAATGTACAGCGACGGCTATAATTAGCCTAACGGCTGTTGGCTGAGTACGAAATAAATAAATAAATAAATATTATTATCTTTATGAAATTTGTCCCACAAGCTTCTAACACTACAACATTTGTATACTTTGCATCGGGAGAATTCGCTTTGTCAAATTTTAGTATCTTTAAAAGTGTAGAGTACGTCAACCTTCATAAAGGCTTCAAACTATTCAGGCACTATGAAGCATTCTTGCAGCTAAAGTTGTCTCGAATACGTTAAACAGAAGAATCATATTAATCAAAAGTCAACTCAAATTACCTCGGGACTCTCTGATCCGTCTTGATTGCTGAAGTACCCCACACTGGCTTCAGCAGCTCGGTGCCGCTGGCGCTCCTCCCTTTTCTTAGCAACACCTGGGCAGCATCTGCAGAGGCAAAGTTTGGCGTAGAGCCACTTGAAAGATCTCGCCATTATGTCGCCGATATTGGAGAGGTACAGGAGGAACAGCGGCATTCCGATTATGGCGTAGATTATTGTAATTACTTTTCCTAGCTTCGTTCTGGGAACTACGTTGCCGTACCCTGTAACAAAAGGCGAACTTGAGCTGACATTTTAAGAACATTAAGCGACTCCAAGCCTCGGTAAATCTTCT
Organism: Agriotes lineatus; assembly: GCA_940337035.1. NCBI lineage: Eukaryota > Metazoa > Arthropoda > Insecta > Coleoptera > Elateridae > Agriotes > Agriotes lineatus. Next base: position 25,377,031 of record OW679203.1, on the reverse strand, counting down.
ATGTGCGTAATTCGGTCGCGATTACGTGAATGGGATGTAATTAATGGGCTGATGAAAACAGTTTATCGCAAATCGTTGCCTTTGTTGCTTCTGAAATCGGCTAAATTTAGCTTGATTATTGCCCGATGAGAGGAGAGGCCAAACAAGCGTTTAACAAGTGACGATCTAGAGCGATGTTAGATATTTGGAGATTTTAGTAACGATTATGACTTTTTCAAAAAACAATAAATAGTCAATAATGCTTTAAATACCATGAAATACCATAGAAATGTCTGGTCTTCCAACTTCCAGATACTTATTGTTCTGATTTTGCATTGCAGCGACAACAGATCGGTAAAGAATTTAATAGAAATTTTGATTGTTTTAATATGTAATAGATCTTAAGGGGAATTCTAGTAACTTCTCCGTAATTTCTTTAAAACTCGACTGTACGCATGCATGGCTTTGGAGAATATGCAGATTGCAACAAGCGATTAAGATTACTTCATGACGAATTTACCAATAACCCTGCTCGCTAAACGCTCTTAAAACATCAACAATCGCACTTGTGGCTTTGCATAATAATATTTTATTAGGCATATTCTTGTTCTTCGAATTAAAGTTTAGGGACTAAATAAGGGACCGTACATAATGGAGGATATTTTTTTGTACGCAAAATACTAATAAAAGTTTTTACAATCCCTTTTCCGTCAGTGGATATACTCAGTCATAAACCCAGCGATATAAAGTGCACGCTTTCGCGGAGGCAAATGAACCCCTCAAAATAAAAGTAACGGAATTCAATAATGACGTGTAAATTATGATTCTTTGATTACCTACATACCTAAAGATTTAAGAAACGTTCACTCTCTTCGATGTTCAGTGTAAACAAAATCTGAATGGATGTTGGTAATCATAGTTAAGCTCTTCAGTTTTTTCAGTTGTTTATATTTGTCCGCTGCAAAATCTTCAGGTACATTTGTATTTTATTTAGAACGCTAAGACACTAAGAATATAAGGGCTAACTGATGAAGCAGCTTTGTATCGAATCTATACGTACAAGTACATCGTATCATTCACGTGGACCGAAAAGCCGGCACTTTTGCATGGTAAAAGAAGTGAGAGAACTTTCAGGTCAGTTTGAAAAATATACGCCACCACAGCCTTTTATGTCACCTCGCTGGTCACGCCCTCCATTGTTGTACGGCCATACCGCCTTCTTATCGACGTCGTGGTGATGCCTCGAGCTACCGCAGCTACCTATTTCCTGGAACTGAAACCATGTCACTCCTTAACTTCAAGACCAATAATGCTCGCTTTATCAAGGCCGCAGATCACACAAATTTCCAGCCAATAATAAGCCATTGTACAGCACCCAGCTCAGCAATTCATGTGGTGGATTACCGTCAATTTGAAATATTCTAGGTTAAGTGCATGTATAAAATATTTTAAGAACTACTTTTAGGGTACAATAAACGACTTTTTTAGCTCTGATGCATCCTGGCGATTGTGGTAGACCTCCGAAACAGAAAAAACATAGATCTCTTCAGATTATGCACGCCAAACAAAAGTTCTTGCTAACGCAAACAGATATAAAATTTGAATTACAGCAAGGCACAACTGTAGCAGTGGCAGGGGGGTTTTCCGCAAAATGCGGTTTTGCCAATCTAGCATTTTCTCTTGTGTGACGACTGTTGTGGTGTTATGAAATGTTAAGTGACTCACTACAAGCCGATGGCAGGTTGCATTCGTGCGAATTTCGTTATCATGGGTGCGGCAAGGTGAACTTCAACTATCGATCGCTTTGTTTTGTATTTTCCTGCTGCCAAGGCGCCGCGCGAAAAGTAATTCATAAGGGTTTCAATGTCATTGTAAATCCGAATAAGAGGCATAAACACACAAGTGTAAAACGACCCGATCAGAATTCCGGGTTGGAAATTGCTAGAATTCGATCGAAATATACTCCTTGAGAGTTTCATCAATCAAGCATCGTCAAATAGGTAGTGTGTAGTAGCTAACCAATAGGGTGCAATCATATGATCGTCCTTACTCTTCCTTTTACGAGTAGAACAAGTTGCTGGAAGAAGTTAAAGATATCTTGATGCGGCAGTAAGCATCTAACCGTAGTGCCGTGAGGCTCCATATCGGAAGAGAGGCCTTCACTTCGCATTTAATGCAGAATTTAGAAGGAATCCAGTGTGCCAAAAGTTGTTAAGGAAGTATGTCTGTTGGAACTTCCGATACACGTAGCACGATTTCCGTACTCTTCTGGAGGATTTCAACGGCGTCCCCTACTGGTCAGCAGAACTCCGATGCGTGAGGTTCTTTTATTTCCGCATCTACTAGATTTTCGTCAAGTCATTTCATAGAGGTTGGAGGTGATTGACGGCGAGTGACGAGTGCAACAGCTACGCTTTCCGAGCGTCAGCAAATCAGTAGTCGCTAGAACTACTAGAAGGTATTGTGCTGTAGGAATTAAGCGCTTATCCCGAACAGCGCATTTTAAGAATGTCGTATGGCATCGATAGTGAGTCATAAACTTTAATTCTTGTCCAGCAATAACCAATATAAATTTAGATATTTGAAAAGAGTCAGTAATTGTGCTTAGCAGTATGTAAACCCCATATGACTTCATATAGATATATGGACAATAAATGTTTAGTTGCTTTAAGTGTAGCGTTTTAAAAATTTGTACATTTTTAAATTGAGTATAATTAGATTAAACTAACCCTTACTTTTACGTTATAGTGTTTGCATGCAACGCCTCCTTTGTGTTCTTTGTGTAAAGAATATTAGAGACTGTAACAGATTAATCGTAAGGTAAGTTCCTGAAGGCAGGAAGCTAGGCCGTCGCGTATAAACCTTGTTGGGAAACCTAAAAGATTGTCCTGATTCCGAGTTCAGGGGCGATTGCTTTCTTGTAGAGAAAAGCAATTCGAAGCCGGTGGCGTCCAAATCTATTAACATCTTCTTAATTAATCAAGTAATCGCTAATTAACGAGTATCGAGCGAACCACGACCCTCCTGCTTAGCTAAGCTGGAAAACTTTTGTTACATAAACATCGTAATGTCGTTGCGGCGAATGGCATGTGCACCTTACCAAATTGCCGTCTGACAATTATCAGGCTAAGGCTGTGGCCTATTTTTGTGTCGTAAATCCCGGTTTATATTTAACAAGTGTCGGCTTTTGAAACGTTTCTGCCTATGGTATTAACCCTTCAGTACCCGTTTACGGTCTGTGAGAGCGAGCAAACACATGATGCAGTATATTACTTAATGTTCTAGCGTTAGTTTACAGCCCATTTCACTACCTTCCTATATATTGCCATTGAAGATCCGTATGCAGTTTTGAGTTCGTGGGTGCAGTGGTTTAAAAGTTATTTATAATTTCGGTTTCAGAGACCGAAGCGGGTACCCGAGTTGTTTTTATTTTTATCTTTGATATACGACTAATGTGAGGAGAAGGAAGTATTTTCGGCATTTTTAGTAAAACTGTTATACTAAAACATTATTATAGTCATGGCAGATTTTATGAGAAAGAACAGGCGCTACTAGAACAGACGATGCGAGATATAATAGCGGAGCAGGATGTCGCCAACGCGTTTTATGATGATGTGCGATCGTCTGACGAAGATAATCTATTGGAAACTAGGGAAATGAACAGTGACCATGAACAGGAAATATTTGACTATGAAGACGTTAATGAACAAGAAACTAATGCCATAAGATATCTCATTATTTTTATGGAGGTGGCAGAGGGTGTCGGACTGCGAGACCGGTGCGGGTACTGATGTCTTACAATTTTGAACGGGTACTGGAGGGTTAATAATTGTCAAATAGAGGAGTGAGTTAGTGATAATCCTTGATGTAAATCGATCATCAGTGGAAAGACCCGTATGCCAACTGTGCTTTTAACTTTGGTGAAATAATTTCTATAAATGCTCTATATTTGCTTAACGTATGTTAGACCGTTCGGGATTAGAGCGTAAGCCATTTCTAAATCTATAAAAGCCAAATACAGCATCTCCCTATTCGAATAACATTCATGGAGCCAGGTTGGTTTTCTAGTGCGTGCTTCTGCTTCGTTTTGCGTCAATGGCTTAGCTGCTTTTGTTTCAATGTATTCTACAGAATCCTCAATAACGATTATCTCCTCTTCTACTTCAGTACCCTTCTACGTCACCTTTGATACACACCGAATTACCTGCATCTGTTTGTCTTTGTTTATATTGTTAGCTTCAGCATTACCCCCTTGCTTGATTTATACATTTAGTATCGTCCTTTGGGTCCACTTCCTATCAATATTGGTAGATCTGTGTGTCGTTACCATCACATTTAATATTATGAGAAATTTCGTTGAACTTCCTCAAACTTTCATTACCGTATGTGTAGTCTTCTGCTTCCCGACCCACATGCCCGTGAGGACTGCTTCAGCAAACAAAAGTTGGTCGTCGGTTTTATCGTTGGCTAATTCTTATAATTCCTTATTGAATTGTTTTTCTTTCTTCCTTTAATCCCATGTGCGATTTGTATCCACTTCTATTCTGTACTCCATTTTCAATTATTAAAATCTCAATTTGGGTTAGCCAATGACTTTTTTGATAACGTCCATAACCGAATTTTTTAACTTCCCTTTCACGATTGTATTGATTCTATTTGTAGGTCGAGAAATTACAACAACCATTTCCCTAAATCGGCAATTCATTACTTTCCGATCTAAATACATACACATTTCCTATCTCATTGCTCTGTTCTCCTTACACTTTGTCTCTTACACATACACGTAATTGATTTTTCTTTCATTTATTACAGCACATAAAATAAAAATCTTATGTAGATGCTCTATGTATCAGTGTGAGGAATTGACTCTATGGACTACAATACAAGGTACTAACTTTAAGGGTGAGGTTATAACGAAGGGCAAAAGATCAATTTTACGTAATATTACAATCGATTACACATTGAAGTGATATCAGCTTTTATTATTAGCGCCTAAAAGATTTATATTATAATTAGCCCTATAACACTGCCATTTTTTTTAATAATTTTTTTTACTTTTTTTCTAAATTATTTACTGTGAAATTATATTACATTTTCTAACGATCTCAGTTCATTTTATTTTATATACAATTGGCTCCTATATCAGGTAGGGTAATGGACTTCGGCGAACCGCTTTACTGTATTTTAGCAATAATTCACAGGTAAATAATATATTTGCCTAGCTTCCTATGAATACTATGTTGCACAGCTTTTCTAACAAGGTTGACCACCTTTCTGTAAGTGTCTCCTTATTAGCAAGAGCTCTCAGGGTAAGTTGCGGGTTACCCTGGCGATGGATGCATAGCTAGAACGTTGTTCGGTGGTTGTGCTCTTTGACGCGGAGCTTCCTTCAGGCTCAACACAACCCAACAGCCTCGTAGTCTATAGACCTTCTTTACGTCGACATACTGCAGCTCCAGAACTAGAAACGCGTAACCTGTGTGGCATCCTTAATTGAGGTCTAAATCTTTCAAGGTGCCTCCTAGATACATGCCCGTGCTTAGGGATTGCCTTCGAGTAATCATTGCGTGTTCGATGTTTTTCTTATGTTTCGTAGAGATTATCTGAATTTATTTGCCTATTTATTTGCTGCCTTTCTGCCACACATGTATTTACGCAATAGAAAGATAAACTAACATTTTTATTGCCAACTTTGCATATATTTTCCCCAATTTGCGCTTTTCACTGCTGTCAAAACAAGTATTTTTATTTATATAATCTCCAAGGCAACTAACTCAATGATTTAATATACAAACGTAATAAATCACATTATCGAATTTACATACTTTATCAATATTATGTATACAAATCATTTTATCTTTGCACTGAAGTGGTTATCACAAATTTCTAATTAATATTTTTTCGGTCATAATTTAGTATCATTGCAATATATTAAAGAGGGCGTTCAAATTTGGGGAAACCATTTGAGCAGAAAAGGGCAGTTATATTTGTTCCATTGTGATCCTAACTGTTCTACACTGCTTTGCAATCTGCGTTTTGTTGATGCAGCGGAATATCATCTACGGATATTATCATATTTATAATTAAAACATTTGAGAAGCCGGGTAGCGCAGTTGTGAAGACGTTATGTTTGCATTAAGCAAGTCCTTGGCTCGAGTCTCGTGGGGGCCGGAATTTTTCCGCAGCCTTGGCGACTGGAAAGCACAAAATGCGCGCTCCTACTTTGTAACCCGAATCCGGGGCAAGTTGAGCATTGCACCGCCAGATGGAAGCGTATAAAGTACCAGTCTCTACACCGCAAGGTAAAATGAGGTTACCGAGAATACATACATACATAATACAATTATAACTTTTGTTTGTCCTACCCTTCTAAAGATATATACTGAATGGAAACCCCAAAAGGTAAACACACTTTATATCAGTATGCTGACTGACTTTTGTTATACATAATGCATTCCTAAATTTAGCTTGTCTTCCAAATCATGGCTGGTTAAGATCTCACCACCACTACGGGTGGTCCGTTTGACCGGCGCCTGCAATACGTGCCTATACAACCAAACTCTAAATTTAAAAACTCATTTTTGTGGATGTATGTTCGCCACTTCCTTTTAAACTACACGTTTAAGACATTTAATTGTGGATCTAAGCCTTCTATGCGTAATAATTTCGACTTCGAAGTTATTCGCTATCTCTCACACATTTGCTAAACAAGGAAACCATGTAACCATACTACATTAAAGCAAAACAGTAGCAGTAAATACCATTAAGTTAGTTTGATTACTGGCCCTAACGGTGCATTGCAGCGCACCGCGAGCTTCAGAATACGCGACAGGAATTAACTTATTTGTGTTACGGCGAAATATTACGACTCGCTTATCAGTTAGAGCCAGTATCAGACGTCGTTAGTGTTCACGTGACTCTACAGCAATCCGAAAGGCACCGCATTTGCAGCTTGCAGTCGGCATAGGTGCTTGTTTTAGCAATAAACCCAATTTCGCCTAGATTCCAAGATTGGAGTTCATTAGAACATTACATTGCGAGTAAGTAGAAAGCGCCTTGTAAATGTTCTTGAAATTCCTTCACCGCAAAGATCGTTTCTAACTAGTTCAGTGCTATGTAAACGAAATTATTATAAACGATCTGCATGTATCTGTTTTTTTTGCATATTGAATTCTCATTACTTTTATCTATAATCGAGAATGTACTATTCCTCCCCATACGAGAGAATTTCTTCAAGTTTTAAGATTGTATTACATATTATCCGAATGGAGTCCTTTACCAGTAATGTTTATATTTAACTGTTACAGGTACTCCTCAGGTCATCATTGAAAAGATCAGCAATGACACAGAAAAATATAAAGGGAGGAAGATGTAAAGAGTGTAGGCTTCAAGCGAAAGATATAGAAAAAAAGCACACCTACAACTGATATAATCCAGAAAAGATCAAAACGTATGAACTATCAAAAGAGATATGCAGACATATATGGAGAAACTAGTAAATACAGTACAAGTAGCAGCCCACGAACGAAGTACCAAGGAGCCACACAATACAATAAGGAGGCGAAACAAAAAGAGTAATATATTCGCCTGTTACAAACAAAAATTAATGAGGAGAACTACACAAACTCTCTCCCCCTCCACTTTGAAATATTTGTTTGCTGTAAAGGAATCAGTCTTTCAAGTGTGTTTAGTAAAGTATTTTGCTGAATAATTTCAAACAGAATAAAGAAAATCTTGATGCAGAATTAATCCTTCACATGAAAGCAGGAACCGTGACTGACAATAGAGGGCAATCCTATAGAACTGTTACTTCGTCCACTGTTGTGGGGTAATCATGTATTGCTTTTGTTCTGTTTTTCAATCCAAGAACTTTCGACTGGACTGAGAACCTCGCGTTTCGCCTTTTGTAAGGGATTTGTAATTGAGTGGTTGCTGTATCTCCGCGTTTCCCAATTCTTATTGTTGGTTAGTCAAATGAACTCTGAGAAAAACACCAGTTGGTAGATTTCATTGAGATAGCCTGTAAGCTCTGCGGTAAAGTACATGCTGGCGATTTGTACTTCCGCATTTTATCCCATTTCAGATGGTTTTTAATAAATCACTACCTTCCTATTACTTTACCTGGCACTGAAGATAGATCGCTAAGCCTATTTACACATGAAGTAAGCTTTCCCCAAATGCATTCCGCGTTTGTGCGCAAACTACGTTTTGTTGTATTAAAGTTTCCCTTTGTGATTATAGTTCTTTGTATTTATTTGCATTTGGATTTTATGGATTTAAGGGACTTAGGTGTCTGGATTATAAGTATGCAGTTCTAATTGACTTTTTTTATTTATTTTTTCGTTTGAAGATGGATTTAACAACTAAGTCAGAACCTTGCTTTAATTTAAACAGATATTTTGCAGCAATTCAAAATGTGTTGGTGTTAATAAGGTTATGAGCTAACGACATCTAAATGCTCCTGTTTATGCAATATTTACCAATTATTGCTATCTTGATTAGTAGTGAATTATATGAGTATCTTCTGCATACCTTGTACTCTGTTTATGAGTGCGTTAAGTGTATGTTTGAGATTGAAATGCATGCGTCATGCTGTCAACGCCATGTGTGCATGTAGTGGATTTAGTATTAGGTTCGCCTCGATTACTTAGGTACCTTGGGTTTAGATAATATAGATTTAGTATTTTATTGCGGTGTAACCTGCCACCTTCTGATACTTTTTTGAATTTATTAGAATTAAAAATCACGTTCGCTGCACCGTGTTTATGTCTTTTGAAGAGCTTGTGTCTGAAAAATTTATTTTTGGGGTATTTGCCTTCAATATAAGTTGCGATTACGAGATTACCGGTGAATCTTTCAACTTAGATTCGCGAGCTGTTAAACAACGAAGTTATTGACAAATCAAGTTGTTGACGCCGTTATTTGGTTTTGGCCATTTTAGTGTTATCACATTTCTCCTCCAAAGTTGCTTATTAAACGCTTGCTTACGGTTTATTTTGGGTATTTGCAATTCAGCTAATGTCCTTCAACTACATTTCTGTGTGACTTGTTACTTTACTTATTTAGCTTGTAGAAACTCCCTGGAATTTGTCACCTAACCATTTTGGTATTAATTTTCTAGGCAAATCATGAAGATAGGAAAGCAAAGATGACGTTCCCTTACTGCGCTTTAATTCAGGTAAACGGCAGCATCACGGAGTTCCGTTAATATACCGTAGTATGCACCTTTCTGTGTGCAGTAGAGATAAATTGTATTACATCTAGTTGCTAGCCCAGTTGAACGGCATGGTGTATAAGTAGCAAACCTAGACTTCGCTGTTTTACCTTAACTTCATACAAAAGCGTTATGATGTTTGGAAACTTAATAACTAGTAAGGAAAGCGCCCTAGTTTGCCAACCAACAACACGTCTAAACGTTAATTTGCGAGCTTTTTCAATCAATAAAAGCGTTGAGTATTCCAAGAGCATTTCCATATTAAACTGGCAATTAATTTTCAAGTAAAACCTGATAATCCCATCCAAAACACAATAAAAACAGCTAAATGTATTGGAAATAGTCTCCCAATCTCCAAGCGTTCTAATTGCAGATTTCCAGTATAAAATAACGAACGGTTTCAGCCCGTACAGATTCCCGATCTGCTCCACCAGCCTACATGTCTGACGATTAATAGGCCCATATCAACCCTCTCCTCGTAAATTCTGTGAAAATCGCCTCGCGTTACCACGTAGTGCGCCATCACATTCCCGCGCTCCAGGATGAAAACTTTGTCTTCGAACAAAGTTGGGGCTGGAAATTAACGCGAAACCTACACGAACTGACAATAGCAGAACTCGCTAATTGATTGAAATCTGAACCGATGAATATGTTCCTTTATTTGCCCCATCCGCACGGCTCTCCTGCGTCTGGCCCGAGATTAGCGCAGTTTTCAATCATAAACTGCGTCTGCTAGCTATGGGAAACAGCAGGCAGGCCAACCAAATAATAAAACTTACTTTTGCGGGCTTATTTGTAAGCAGATAGGAAATGTAGGATGGGATCAAACCGAATAAAAGGGCTTTGCAGCACAAAACCCTTCCAGATTAGTCATGCATCAAGGATACACAAATGATTTCTAGAAATCCTGTAATATTCCCGTGAAGCCCAGGCTTAACCTCCCGTCTCGATCTATTGGTGATATTCGAGTTTGGAGTTTTTCTGATGGGTCTTGTTGAATCCTCTCAATTTATATAAATTCGTTCGGCTTAAAACAATATTTAAACTGCAGAATACATTACTTGTAATATTGTTTATTGATTAGAAACATATACCACGGTAGAAGGATGAATTTAATAAATTATTTTCTAAATAAGCAGCCGGGTTAAGTATTCTGACTACTGATCTAAGGGTCGAGAGTTCGATCCCCGATGAATGAAAACCTCTACAGAATGCCATCATTCGAAATGATGTAAAGGCGTGGGTCCCATCTTACTACGATGTGTAGCATGTAAAAGATCCCTTGCTCGGAAAAATTCTAAGTAGCACCAACGTACCTGGTACTCTACATGCCTAGACCTTGTCCACGGGGTTGGCAAAAAAGGCCTTATGAAGGCCTACTTGCTTGACATCAGGCTCCCCACAACTAATACTAACTACTACTACTTTTAAATAAACACATGTCCTTTAATGTAGTTTCTATATAGCTTCACTGTAACGTATTTAATATGTTATATGGGTTAATTGAAAACAGGTGACACATCTACGCGAGGAAGAACAAAAAGAACTTTAATACCTCGTTTCTTCTACGAGACTTCCATAAGAAGATGTAACACCAGTGACAAAGTATCTTGTCATTAAACTAACAACTATTATTGTTCAGGAAGATATACCTAGATAATTAACATTCAATACGCAAACCTAGTCCTTTATAATCTAGACAAAGAAAATTGCTAAAAGGAATTATAATAAATAAATCATAAAAGCTAAAAGAATTGACCTAGAGAGTAAACCATCGCACTACACAAAACATGTGCAGGCAATTGTTCAGTTTATTTTGTTGTTTATCTTTACTAAGAAAATCCATACAAGGTATTATTTGTAGTACGCTTTATATGATCCATAGCCGTCTACCATAAAGAAAGAGAAAGGCAAAATAAGAATATGATTCTGGAGAAGAGCTTTGAAGAAATGCTCAACCAATCCAGTTACAAACCAGGAGGAGGTTTAAAATACCGGAAAATAATTAAGCTTATGCAAAACTCTACAAACCAGAAGAGACTGCTAGATATGACATCTTTACATAATAAATTACCTGTAAATATTGTATTATATACGGAACTCCACGAATTTAGGTTACCACATACTAAATTTCTTCCTGTTTTCTGACAATTGTATTAAACATCACAGTATGAAATACCATTAAGTGGTTCTACTTCTAATGTATGAAATTTTATGCCACTTTTTCAAAAGGTGGTGTAAAACTGTACATTACAAAATAAACAGAAAATGAACTACCACCGATGCGAATTACCACCAACATAGATATACATCCGATGCGCATTACCACCAGTAATTTCTTTCAAAATATCAGGATGGCTAAATATCAACATTTTCACCTATTTAGGTATACGCTGGCTGAAACTACTAAAACCATTTTATAACCCTATATTCAAACAAGTTCGTCTCCGGGATTGAAAATCTTCGAGTAAAAGAAGGTAGCCTTTTTGGACAGCAACTTCCCACCACTATCAATTATTCGACATAGCCTGGTAGGCATTAATAACTGCAATTGTATGGTATTTTTTCTGATGTAGAAAAACTCAACGTTCCGCCAACATCAGAATAACCTGCATCAACATTCAATACAGAAGCTTGTGCACCGTACTGTTTTCATAACTCAACACAATGATGTCAACGCTAAATTTGGTAACATTTGGAAGGCTCCTGTATACACTCCGCCAGCCATCCAAACCTCGTAGATCTGATCCCCTCCACACCCGCCAGCTGCTCTTTCTTTGTTATACATATAATCCGTTCACGACCTTTTTGGGACAGAGTTGGCTATGATTCTTTTTTTTCATGTTGGACTAACTGATTCGGTGATGTAGCGGATGCAACTTTTTTTCTGTCAGTATCAGTTCGACATTTTCTTGACACCACATTGCCAGATTTATTATTTTAATATTTGTGAGAAAATAAATGATTTATCAAGTGTGTAAAAATAATTTTAATTTCCGTCAAAGGAAAAGTCGAAATGCCCAAAATAATTTTGTTACAACAAAAAATTTCCATTAAACGATGCTACTTCCAATTTAAAAAAAAAAGACCAGATTTAAAAGAACACGAGTTGATGTGGAGACTAGAGAATGTATTTGCTGTACGTAAAAAAATGAGATTTTGGAAAGGAAAAGCAATCCAGCGTAATATATAATAATTTACTACCTACCTACTTATTACTATTTTAGTGTTGAAATGTTATGTGGCAGATGTGAAAATCACCATGAAGTAAAAGCAGCAAGCCATCCATTTGACAAGACATTTACATTTTTCACATGTTAATTTCTATAAGACCAATATTGCTCAATTGTTTTACTAAATTTATTTGCCATCAGTTTGTGACGTCTTTACCTATTCTTTCACACCAGCAAGCAAGCAAAGTAAAATAAAGTGGCATATTCATATCATGTACACAATTCTTATCCAAATTGCAATAAACATTAATATTGAATGCTTTTCTTATGGATTAATTTTCATTTTCGTTTCTGTCGTCAATTGTCAAATCATTTCAATTTTTCATCCTCAATTTAAAGAGAGATCCGGCAACAATGTACCTATTCAGATAATATAACCTTAAACTGAAAACAACCTAACCTAACACAAAAAGTGTCAATTTTCATTAGGGAGTTTAGTTGCCACAGAGGTACTGCCAACAAAATTACTAGATAGTCATAGCCTCAACTGGGCCAAAAAGATCGTGAACGGCATATATATAGTACATACTAACGCCGATCTTATAAAGACCACTAATATGAGGTTCGTTGTTAAAATAAATATAACATTTTATTCATTAGTAAATAAATTTTGATGCGCTTTTGTTAATTTTAACAACGAATTAAAATTAAGTTCATATTTGTGGTCTTTATAAGACCGATTATAAGTTACCAATCGCATAGCAACACTTTATTGAAAGCAGAACATCAACGCGATTTTCAAACTTCCAATCATATTCTCCCTTTATGTTATCGAAAGGTATTTACAAAACCCCTTGCTCCTGTAACGCTGCATACATGGGTGAAACAGAACGTTCAGTAGAAACCCGTATCTGTGAACACCAGCGCTATCACAAGTCAGGTCTCAATCAGCATCAGCCGAACACCAACGTGATACTGATCGTCTAATTATTTTTACTGTAGCTTCTCTTATTTGCAACTTTTCTCCCTCCGAGCCCTGTTCGCCCAACCGCAACGACCATCGAGTTTTCGCCTTTTTTTATTCTATTGGTAAAAGAATAAAATTTATCCTCACATTACCTTAATCCCTTTGCAATATTAGATTAAATTGTAATTGACAGATTTCAATACCGAGCACATTTTTTCAGTTTCTAGATGTTTAAACGTATTACCAATATACACAATCGGTGTTCTCTAAAATCTGGAATTACCAGATATTTTAGAAGATAGGAATGGCTGAAGGCATGATAATAAATATACTGTACCAGATGATTACACTAACAACAACAGTATGAAAATGAGTAATATTGGCAACAGAGGAGAGGTAATATAGAAATGAGAAAACTGAAATGTTTTGATATAAGGAAACAAGTAGAATCACAGCTTAAGACAAAATGAAATTAAATCAGAGGATAAACGATTAATATCCGAGGAAATCACGTAGGAGTGAGAAGAAGAACAAAAAATAGGGATATCAGTCTTAATGGAAAATAGAAAGATTAATAGTTAAATAGCATTAGCAAGCAGGAAGCCAAAGAAAATTATGTGTGTTACAAATGCAGAAAAATACAAGTGCCAAGGAAAATATAGTACTTTCGACGTAGATAAAGTCAAAGAAATTGCAGGGACAACTGTTAATACAACTCTTAAAGATGGAGATAAAGAAGTCATATTGGGAAGTTCGAAGAGACATAAGAGATGAAGTAAGTATGTCGAAACACTGTTACATTTGCTTTCTTCCACGTAAAGTTTTCAGCGCACCCGCTGATGTTAGACTATTTGAAAGGATAATTTTGTACTGAACGCGAGACAGGTAAATCATGTCTGCATTGAAAGCGCTTGGTAAATGTCAAGCCAACCGCACGCCACATTTGTGGCCAGTGCCGAGTACAACTGTTTGATACCGTGATGCCATAGCAGGCTGAAGTAACATTGCGATTGTAGAGACACCGCTTGTTCCGGATAATCAAAACTTAAACCTTTGCGGTTACGATTTCCATATTTGAATTACCGTCGGACCCCGAAAATTTATTTTATTGGATGAGCATTACGCATCGCTCCTAATCTTCCTCTTGGCTTTGGTTTCTTCTCGGCACTGGCTGATTTCCAGCGTTAGGCCAAACTCTGCAAACCGTGGAGAGCACCCCAGGTCCGCTGTGGACGTCCGTGGATCATTCCTTCAACTTGCTATGTGGTCTTTCCTGAACTAAGGTTCCGACCATCGCCACTCTTTGCTTTGTCTTTAGAATTTGATTCCGTCAAATACTGCCTATTACACCAAAAGATGGTATTAAAGGAACTGTAGCAACCCCTCCTCTTAAACATTTTATTTAGAAATAATACTTCTTAAGGCTTTACGCGACGCAATAAAGGGAACTAAGTCAATTGAAGGATTACTAACGACTTCTCGCATGCAGACGTCGTCGGTAATGTGTGCGTTTTTTTAAATAAAGAATGAGCTACTACTTTTTAGAATACTTTATATCGTTGAGATACCGTGAAAAATTTCGGCACGCATCAACTGCAAGCAGTAAATAAGTGCTCTACCGCTTCTATCTCGCACCCTTCGCGAAGAAGAAGGCTGCTCGAGAACCCAGCTGAGTCATGGCTATTTATCTTTTCACAGGAGCCAATCGTTATTGTGTTTGGTGGCCTCCCTGGAGGAGGGTGTTGACGTAGACATTTTGGGCGCAATCTGAGATGAAACGAACGGCAACAGAGTTAGACGCACAAATACGGCTATCATGCATTACCTCATATACGCGGTGTTTATGTAATGAAGTTATTTAGTGATATACTCGTATGGTAAAACGGTGGTCTGCCATAGATTGCTAATAAAACCTTGGATCTGCTTAATTTTCCAGTATTTGTGTCATGGTGACGAACATCTAGAGTCACTTGTGCCCAGGTCTGGAAAAAGCCCACCCATCCCATCTTCTGAGAGCCAAAGTCTTTTGAACTTCGCTTTAAACTGCAAGATCGCTGTGTCTTCAAGCCTGTATAGTTAAGACCATGACCATGAGATAAAAATGTTAGACCTTTCTGAATAGCTTCTACGGGGCTTGTAATCCTAGCATGTCGATATCTTTATTTTAGTAGCAGTGTATTATTTGAAAGTTCGCTTTACGCACACCAACTTGACACCCCCCCTTCCCCCCCCTTACGAAGAACATCGAATATTGTCAATCGGCAGGTTGAAATCTGACCAGCGTATTAGGATTAATAAAGTGTTGCTCGTAACCGCGACGTCACCTTACGACCATTTTTCCTAGGTTGCAATGAGCTTCATAGCGAAAAGTGCCGTTTGCAAGTGCATATTTTGCCTTGCAGCCTTGTGTCTGTTCAACATATGTATTGCTTGTAATTGCATTTGGCTGTAATCTGTACCAAAGCGTGCAACTGACCTTATCAGCGGCTTAAACGGCAACAGGTGCAGTTTTATCAATTTTAAAGACCTTTTTTGCTGAAGTCATTCATCTCTGATGGTGAGGATCGTAATCCAGTGGCGCCCGAATAATAATAATTACCTACTTTCGACGTACCCCTGAATTGATTTAGACAGAAACACCGACGTTTTCAGAACAGATCCGCGCCCATATCCCATTCTAGCTAGCTGGAGGCACTTGGTTTCATTACTTGCCGTAAATGAAATTTAGTATTTGCCACACTGTATAATCAGCAGAAAATATATCTATGCGTCTAGCATAACCCAACGAAGCTTCCTCTTGCACCAAATTAAAGTCCAACTGTTTAAAATTCTCTAATAATTACGGGAATAACTGAACTAAGAATAATCAAACATTGCCAATTGCATTCGTCTATTTGTCTATTTAACCTTTGAGTTACTATGTTAGTTAACTAAAAAGATCGCTTAGTATTCGAATTCATTCATCCAGTTCAGTATTTTTCGGCAGATAAAATTCTAAATTCAATCAAGCGTACGACTGAACTACAACATTTAGGAGAACGTTTAATAGTTTCCTTGAGGATTATGAGAAACCGATATTTATGACAGCAAACGGATCGTTAAAATAAACTATCTCGATGAGCGCCCCAACTCATTCGTAGATTTAACGGAGCTTCAATGCCCTGTGTCTTGTCAACGCTGTAATAAATCATACCAAGAATGACCTGTTTTCTGTTGCTGTAATGGTCAGCCGGCAGTACATTTATATTTTACGTGTTCAATCTCACACTTCGGGTATATTGCATTTCATGGGAAACGAGTAGTGGATCTTTATTTGAAGACAAGGTCTACGAAATATAGAAGGTGAAGTATTTTCAAAACTAAATACGTTACACAGAGATCTAATTTTGCCGGTCTCTTACAATTATATATACATATTTTTATTAGAAAACCTGGCAGTTGATTACCACAGTCATTAATTAAGAAAAGTAGCGATCGATATCACATAACTCGATAAGATGTAGTAAATTCGCTACTAAAGTTAAATATTACTACTACGCTAGCATCTCTAAGTAATGAATACAATCACATAATAAAATAAATAGCTCCAATAAAGGCTTCTCTTTTTCTTGCTCTCAGCGTATACCGTCAACTAATTTTTAACTGATCTTGCTAGAGACCTAAAGATAATGCAATATTTTTTTAATTTGTAAAACTAACTGCCAGAAACTTATAACAGAATAACATATAACTATATGATTTCATTTTGCAGAGTACAATGCGGTTTCACGTGTTTTTAAGTCAAATACGCAGTTTTAGAGATTACGAAATCAGGTAGGTTGATAATCTCGGAACTGGGCATCGCCCACTATGTCCTATCGTCGAGGAAGTTTTTCATAGCGGAAGCCCCAGTCTATAACTGGCATCCAGAACACCGTCATGGTAAACTAAAGTAACACGAATTCTTCCCCGTATCTTCCAAGGTTCAATTATTTTAAAAATCGCGATCAAGCCCCCCTTTCATTCCGGTGCGACAGAGGTTGCTGCATCATCAGATGTTCGTCCGAGAGACAGTCTCAGCTTTGAGCGTTTCTTCAACAACATGGGGAAGACAATCCGAAGCATCAATTAAGCGAAAGGAGGGGGGGAATGCAGTCTCGATATAATTCGAAGTTGCCCTACAGCAACATCCCTTCTATTTTAAAACAACCGACTAACAGTTTAACATGAAAATACCATGTCCTGGTAATCTGTAAACATCGGATACGCTGTAAGTTAGCCATTGACAAGAATTAATCTTTAATCTAGAGGTGTGAACACAGATCAACAAAGTTGCAGCAGTTTCTAAGTAAATTACAAGCAAAGTGCGTGTATATAAAACATGCGTGTATCCAATTCCATCATACGATGCAGAAAAAAGATCAGAAACAGCAACACACAAAACTCATAATAAGAACATCGGAGATTCAGACCCTTTGTGGGAAGGAAATAGAAGTAAGGTAGGTCGAAAAAGTTGTCAGATAAGGATATCATCATATTGAGGAAAATATGTCCAGAGAATAAAAGAGAAGCGATTAGGGATATGGGTAAGGCCATAAAATCTCAACCCAAGAAGAGTAGGCACATATCCCACAAAACGGAGAGAATGCTAAATCATAAAAAAAAACATGAATCGAATCTGAGACAACTTATCGTAAAAATTATAAAAAGAAATTTAGCTGCAGTAAAAACTGAAGTTTCCAATATATCTTCCCAACAATTTGCAATTGCCAAATTGTCATATTTTTTTTTATTTTAATATCTTGTTCCATTAGGCCCGCTATTAGCTATTACAAACCTAAATAGGACCTACAAAGGGGTGAAACATAGAGCAGATCGGTCTATCTAAGTATGCAAACTAATGTGTACATTTTAATACCCCATCACTTCGCCCATCTATTTCCTGACCGGAGATCATGAACTTGTTCAAGAAACGATAGAATAGAATTAGTTATTATATCAGCTACCTCTTCCTTAAGTGATTTTCAACTCGTTCTAGGAATGTTGCAACTGAATGACTATCAGTTCCCCATCTCTTTCCTGATGAGTATATTTTAACTAGTTTCGGGAAGTTTAGAATGGCATTACTGATCACTTCGCTTATCTTTTCCCTGTTGAGTGATAGTCAACTCATTCCTGGAAGGACTGATAATTTCGCCCATCTCCTCTCTGTTAAGTGATAATCAACTTATTTCGGGAATGTTAGAATGGAATGACTGACCACTTCGCCCATCCCGTTCCTAATGTGATTTTCAACTCGTTCCAGGAATGCTAGAATGGAATGACTCACCACGTCGCCCATCCCTTTTTTGAATTAATTTTAAGAATGTTAGAATGGAATGATTTATTACTTCGCACATTTTTTCCCTGATTAGTGATCTTCAGTGCGTTTCAGAAGTGTTAAAATGGAATGACTTATCATTTCGCTCAGCTTCTCCCTGATGAGTGATATTCAACTCATTCCCGGAATGACTGATAAGTTCGGCCATCTCCTCTCTGATAAGTGATATTCAACTCATTTCGGAAACGTTAGAATGGAATGACTGACCACTTTGCCCATCCCTTTCCTAACCGAATGACTTATTACTTCGCACATTTCTTTCCTGATTAGTTCAATGCGTTTCAGGAGTGTTAGAATGGAATGACTGGTCACTTCGCTCATCTTATTCCTGATGAGTGATATTCAACTCATTTCTGGAATGACTGATAATTTCGGCCATTTCCTCTCTTCCCTAACTAGTAATCTTCATTGCGTTCCAGGAATGTTAAAATGGAATGACGGATCGCTACGCCCATCTTTTTCCTAATGACTGATATTCAATTTATTCCTGGAATGACTGATAATTTCAGTCATCTTGTACCTGATGAGTTATATTTAACTAATTCTACGAATGTTAGAACGTAATAACTGACCAATTTTTCCATCTCTTCCCTGATGAATAATATTGAACCTATTCCAGATATGCGAGAATGGAATAACTGATCACTACTCCAAACTCTTTCTTCCTGAGATACATTAAAATCATTTTAGGTATGTTAGGTTGAAATAATTTATCTCTATGCTTTTCTCTTTCCTGATAAGTGATTCTTCTGGTTCCAGGAATGTTAGCTTTCCTGCAGACTTATCTTCAACTCGTTCCAGGCATGTCAGAATGGAATTACTGATCACTTTGCCAATTTCTTCTATGATGAGTGATATTCAACTCATTCCGGGAAGGTTAAAATGGAATGACTGATCACTTCGCCCAGCCCGTTCCTATTGTGATTTTCAAGTCGTTCCAGAAATGTTAGACGGGAATGACTTATCACTTCGCCCTGCTTTTATCTGATGAGTAATACCCAGCTCATTCTACAAATGTTAGAATGTAACGACTGTTCAATTTGTTCATCTCTTCCCGGATAAAAAATATTTAACTCATTCCAGATACGTTAGGATACAATGGTTTATCACCACGCCCATCTCTCTCCTAGTTTCAGAAATGTTAGAATGAAATGACATTACTTTGCTCATTTCCTCCCTGAAGACTGATCTTCAACTCGTTCCAGGAATGTTAGAATAAAATTACTGATATTTCTGCTAATTGCTTTCGTGATGAGTGGCATTGAACTGGTTCTGGGAATGTTAGCACGTAATGACTGATCACTTCGCCCATACCTACTCTGAAAAATAAATTTCAACGCGTTTCAGAAATATTAGAATGAAATGATCATTTTGTTCATTTCTTTCCTGATAAATAAATTTAAACTGGTTCCAGAATTGTTAGAATGGAGTGACTTAGAAGTCACTTACCCCAGATGTTTCCTGATGAGTAATTTTAACTTTTTCCATTTCCTCAAGACTTAGGGCAGGTTTGAAGAAAATACTTCTTAAGCAGGACCAGCAATACTTCGTAGCCTATGAATATTGTCTTTTAAAACACTGTTCGTTTTTCGAACAAGAACTGATCAAAGAATATTTTATGTCGTCATAAGAAACTGAGATCGACAAAACAATACAAATCGTATAAATTCGTTCTAGATACAAATTGACATTGTCCTAATTTTTTAACGGTTCCTATTCCATTCCCACTGAGTTTGACTGATACCTAGGTACCGTAATTTGCTTCATATCTCACCACCATAAACCCATGAACTGATTATTTAGTTTTGTTCCAACAATCTCTTAATTGAAGCATGTGCAGTGAACACCAAAAACACCATCAGAAATACGAAAAGAACATGAACATCACCGGCATGAAGTTGCGGGAAATATGCGGAAAACTTAATGAGGCCAAATACGAAATAGCGAAATTAGAGCGATTTATAATGCTGGAGACATTGCAATATGGACCAGACAAAGGCTCAGGTACTGAACTGAGGACATAACACGATTGAGGCCAGTTAATTTAGTAAAAATAAGCAAAAAGGGAAACCACCGGCAAGATCTAAATAGTTGACACTCCTTGTCTCCAGATATCATGCAGACGTGTGATCACACCCTAAGGAGTAGAAAGAAACCTTGAAAACCATAAGATATATACAATGGATATAACCGCAGCATCTTCTACGGATATCTCTTCGTTGAAGCACAATAGAAACTTGACCTGGCTCGCCTGAGTGTGATTGGAATGACATTTTGACATACAATCCCTTTGTACCTATATATATTTTACGGTTTATTTGTAGACTATAAGAACTAGTTCTAGTATCGTGAGTAAAAGTGTTTTATAAATTTTCGTGCTAAAATGCCTACGTTGTTCGGGTAAAAAGTGGCGGAAACGAAGTTTTATAAGGTGTTTCCGTTGATGTCGAAATTCCTACGATACCTTGGAGAGCTTCAAGAAATACAATGAATTAATTTAGAAACCATATTTAAACTGTTGAAGAATGGAAGAAGATCGGAAACTGCAAAAAATGAATGGAAAAATTAGAGAGAATTACCCACGATCTAATGCAGTCTATCTAAAAAGTATTCTCAATATTAATTTGCAACAAATTTTTCTTCTATTTCCTTTAGCCTTCCTTTATCCAAATTCGAAATTTTCCAGCTTCCTCAATTTTCGCCGTTTCTTGTCATCGATTTTCATATTGCATCGCATCATTGCGATTGTGGTGTTCTTACTGGTTGTTGTCTGCTCTGTGATTTACAGACTTGTACACACTTACATACCTACTATTTAGATTCTTTACATTTCGGTTGACCATTTATTTCACACAAAAGGTATATCGTAGGAATTGCATTGCGCTTTCAGCAAACCTTTACCCTACTTAACGAATGATTGAGCAAGCGACGGTAGACTGCGGTATAGGCAACAATGTACACAATACTTCCCACTTCCATAAGAAGGTGGCGGATTTTGCAGTATTACAGAGGACGAGGAAACTCGGAAAGCTTATTGATCATATGGAAAACTTCAATATCGACCTCAATTAGCAACTGGAAATGGTGAACCGATATATAGAAGATCCTTTCGAAGCACGACATACCGACCGTAGTATTTACAACGCTATGCTTACCATAGAATAAGAAGAAAATGTGATTAAGAGGGCGGAAGATGGGGCGGAAGATGGGGCAATAGGTCCAGGTGACCACTACACAGAACTGCTACAGCTGCTATGACACAAGGTGGTCTCGCTGGTTTATTGACTGTTTTAACAAGGCGTATAACAGAGGCAACATACCTCCCTAGTAGCTGGAATCAATTTTATTAACCCTTCTGGTCATCTGGCACCTTTGCCTGTTATGCTTGTTTTCATACTAAAAGACAAGAAGCAACTTGCATTTTTTTTGTGAAATAAGTTTAAGCATTGTGTTTAATATAATCCAATGGGACTGAAGTTCGGCCCTGCACAATAAGAGTATTGTAAAGTAGATTTTTCGCATGCAGCTTAAACGCCAGTTGAAGCCTGCTTGTGGTCTTGACCGATTATGTACGTGCCCCTCTGCTATTGCGTGACTGGCAGCAAAGTGAATATTGCCGTATGACCACTATTAATTACCAGCGGCAAGAAGCCTGCAGCAAATAATTGCTGCACACAGGTTTAAAGTGCAGCAAATAAGCGTTTGCGGGTAAGCAAACGCATTTTCTGAGTGTACCAGTAAGTACACCAATTTGTACCATATTCAAAGGTGTTCATTTTGGCATACTCCAAATTAATAGTTTTTGAAGACCTCCCAGCCATCGGCGATTCATAGTATAGCGCCATCCAAAACAACCTGGAGAAGCGAAAGTAATTCGATATAGAAAAGTGATGCACCTATACGATAAAGTCCTCATCCAGCTGCGTGGGACACAGACTTTAGGAATTTTAATTCTTTTTCATCCTTGTATGATTAGAATGATGATATGTGAGCTAGCATTTTGTGTTGTTGGTTATATAAGTGTTTTAAACTTCTTGAAAATTGTTGAGTTAAATACATTACACATTAAGCAAACGTCTGGCATTTCCTTCGTTTAACTGAGCTAGTAGCTGAGATCTTATACTAATCAAAATTAATGAGAAACTGGAAACTCCTTTCCTTAAGGTATCTGTCCAGATACCTTCTCTCTAATTCATCCGTGAAAATTCACAATGGAGATGCTTCATACAGAGATAATTGCATTATTTTAAGTGCAGCGACGCTAAAAGTAAGTGTGCCTGCTTTTTATTGACGTCGACGTGTCCTCTCGTTCGCTCTGTTTCAAATTAATGTAATGGCTTTTAACACTGAGACTGAATAATTTATAAGGGCTGCCGGGAAATATTTCTAACTGCATACAAATTGTTGCAGTGCCGCGTGCCGGGCATAACAAAGTCCTATTAATATTTGCCTTGCTGTCAAATAATTGTTGGCAGCATTGATAACTAGGCACATACCATCTCACGTGAAAAATGAACCCGCCACAAAGCAGCGGCCAACCCAGGGTGACAGTGTTCCTGCATTTAAGCAACAAGGTGGATGATGAATTATTTCGTATTAATAAATTTTAATTACAACAAAGCAGGTTAAAAATAAAAGCATGACAAGGGTTGAACCCGCATATGTTACCCAGGTAATAAATCATCGCATATACTCATCATATATGGCCAGGCTCTAGTTCGATTCACTAAAAGTGAAAACCTACCGAAGTCATTGTTTCATGCTGAAGCGTGGATGGGCAGCGGAGGGTAGCTTTTCGATTCTGAGCCAAAGATCAAGGAAATGGGTTGTGCACAGATTTATTAAACAGGGAATTTGGACCGACACGCAGAACTTAATCGCGTAAGTATTAATATATGCATGGTCTCGTGTGAGCAGGGTTTTTAAGCTGAAGAGTGCAGACGCCGCCATTAATAACAGATGTAATCATGGACCTCATAGCTTTATTGGTGTTTTATGAGGCCATCTTAGTGTAACACTTGATGTAATTGATATAGTCAAGTCGTGGTCCTTCCTATCCGCGTTGGCATCTATTTTTCCTTCAATAACATTTACATCATATTTATTGATCTGTGAAAGTGTCGTATCCAATATTATATTCTAGCTTATAGAGTTTCGCATACACTAATTTTTTCTTTGTAACTCTATCGCTTGAGTCGATTTTCAAAACTTATTTGAAGCACTGTGCTTCAATAACCTTTTTTTTTACTTTTTCTCCTATTACTTACATCTCTGACGCGGTAATCCATATAATACTTTTAAAGCTACTGTTACGAGCTCAGTATGATACTGGCAATAGTAACTATGTTACGATCCGTAGATGTGTCTTCAAATTTCCTCCTCATTTTGTTGTAGACTCTGTGTCGAGTATTTTAGGTTGCCTAAATAGTTCTTAATAAATATTGATTTTGTGTTACCTTTTTTTAACTTTCCGTCCGCAGATTTAGGGTTAGGCTAATTTCCGACATCCATTTTCTTTTCGGAAGTTTCGAGCATTATTGATTTCACTTTTTCACTATGCGACGTGCTAGTTCGCGTTTTCCTTTCAATAGCGTTTTGTGAGCAAATTTTCCCCCGAAGAAGTCTTCAATAATATGGGGCAGACTTGGTGTCATTAGTTCAATATAATGTTACCTGTACTCATCTGGTTACCTTGATGTGGAATTCTGGAAGCAAAATGCCGCCCGCAAAACGAAGGTAGAATTTGGATATCTTCGCTTAGATTTCACAATCGTCACAGGGACAAAACGGATCGTGAGCCCGCACGAAACAACCATGTGTTGTTTACCAGATACCATTTTCTTTGTGTTTTCTTCTGTTTAACTAAGACTAAGACTACTAAAAGAGTAATTTCTCTGTTATATGTGAGCTACCCGGCGACTATTCGAAGAATTTATTTGTTTCTTGATGATCATTTGGTACGCTACTGTATCATTAGAATAGTTTCTTTGAAACACCTGATGGTCTTCCTTTCAACTGGTGTTTTTATTACTTCGCTAAATCGATTCCGTGCGCTCTATCAAATCAAATCTATTTACTTGCAAGGTCTCGTATACTATTTGTACAATAAATCCCTTGCCCTATATCTTTTAAATTTGAATAAATGTATTGTTGATGTTTAGTACTAACCACTGCTTTCTTGGGTATTTATTTTTCTTGTTTTTCGTTATAGTTCGACTACTCTCTATGGCTTAGCAGAGTGTGATACGCTAAGTTGTTGAGCTTGGTGCTCTTGTCCATCGAATTACTATTGCTTACGACAAAACAATTAGTTAAACTTACAAAGCATTCTGCATGCCTACAGTCCCCTTCCGGAATTTAGTTTGAGCTAGTTTCTTAAAATATTAAGTTATGACGTTGTTCTTGGTTACTTCCGTCTTCAGTTATCCTGCTACCCCGATGTCTAAATAGTTAAGTTTATTTAATATAGTCATCAATTATTTTAGTATCTAATTACCTTTGCACTTATATGGTTTTTTCCATTCTATAAGTTTGAAAACTTTTGTGGACAATCATGGCTTTGTTAATATACCCGGAAGTGTAAGAAGATAGAGTTGGTGGCAATCTGTCAAAAGTGAGATGTTACTATTACCTTTACGTTTTTTCAACATCATCCAATAGTTAAACACTATGCTTGAATTACACTTGGAGATATGGTATAAAATATACTATAGCAAAGATATAGACAATTTTCAGAAGAAGCAAATTTACAGCAGCCACAAGGAGATGAGGTGTAACAAAAAAATTGTATCAAAACGAGCACTACATGTACAATAAGTAGTATAAACGCTTAAGCAACTTGATTATTAAAGAAGCGCAAAAATATAAGGCGGAGTAGATACACCAGAAGTGTGATCACATCGTGTTAGGTTAGTTTGAGTGTTGACGATGCCACTGCTTGTTGTCCTCAAGCAAGTGGGGTCAGCAAATGTATCTCGTCGAACTGATTCTTGCGTCAAGATGTGGGCGTTATCATCTCCTGAATGTAGCTGTTTGGGAAAGTCTTACAGTGTTTGCCGAACAATATCAACTCCCAAACGCAACTTGTAAATATGAAATTTTCATTCGTGCTTGAGTGCAGCGAAATTTTCTCATATCGGATATATTTAAAGAAACCCTCGTAGATTTTAGTTCAGCACCCGGTGACGCGGACTTGCTGTCGATTGAATTCATGCGCAAGCAACTTGTTTTTATTGCATGCATGTGTGGTTTGTTGCAAATATGTTTTACTTACTAAACGAAGTTTGCATGCGTCAATTATCGCGAATTTAGTATATATTTATAAGTAAGTAAAGTAGCTGTGAAGTAAGTTTTGAGGCGTCTCCCTCAAAGAAGCCCTGTCTGTGAATTTATTCAAAGTATTTTTCATTATGGAATGGCTTTCTAGGAGAAACATGTATTCGCGAAACCTGACGTCACGAGGAGGTAAAATTCTTAAAGACTGTTTTGCCATCGTTCCTTGTTACGGTTCTTGTCATCCGTATTTTTATTATTGTTATACTCTTAGTAGAGTTCCTGGTTTTACCAAACAATCTTCCTTGTCGAAGCAAAGTACAATTGTGCTTATTCTTGCATAACGATCGGCTTTCTGAAGTCAGGAAACAAGGTATGTTCAAATCTGGGTGGTAACTATATACCTACTTCCCAACGCTGAAGGGCATTTACGAGATTGAAGTTATTACATCAGCAGTATACATACGCACGGTGGCGCCCATAAAATTAACAGCTAGAATTGGTTTGACTATCGCGACTAATCTCCCTTACGCTGTGTTACTAGATGTAATTGAGCTTGTTACGTGTCGTAAATAGGTCTTTCCCTGTAACAATTGATAGAAAACTACAAAATAATATAATTCAAACAAAAACGAGACCAAAGTATATGGAATATGTAAGCTAATATAGAAGCGGAGTTGTTACATCCAATGGATGAAAAAATATTTAAAGGCACATTGTGAATATGTTACTAAAAATAAACTAATCAAGATCGTGTGGTGATGATAGAAAAGAGCTTATTGAACAGATATGATTAGCTCGGATGCAACTACTAAACTTTTACGTTGATCTGCTATTAGATTTTTCCAAAGGCATCTAACGTGGCTAACCTTCAAGGTTGCTGTTTTTGATCAGCTACTCTTTTAAGTGGAAAGTTACTATCCTCAAAAGAGGCTATTAACTATACTTTCATATTTCCAAAAATATATATATACTCGTACTATTAGCTGTATACATCTTCGTGATGTACAAAAATGCATTGCTGTGGTCTTATAGCTTTTATTTTATACTATTTAAAATAAATATTGTTCGCAAGGTTTTATCAAAATTGAGCTCTAAATCTTACCTTTTTGTCTACAATTTAAGCATGCAATTCTAATAACTTTAATTATGATACTTTGATATTTCTGGGTTACCGTTGAATGTAATTAGGAAGTAAACAATAAAATCTATAATGCATAATATGAATGAAAAACCTTGTTTATTCTCAACCGATAATACAGATCTTTTTATTTTTAATCTTTATGACTTTTCTAGTTGCCATTAATCACACTTTTTAGGTTAACAGTTCTCAATTGTGTCTGTCTCCAATTATATGCTGATATTAACCTTTTTATAAACCAAATATGTAAGAACTAAAGTTTGGTGTTACATTTTTTGGTACTATTTACTTCTCTCAGAAAAATCCTGACCACGGAATAGCCTTGAATTAACTTGAATTACTATTGCAACCACAACTGGGCTATTTACAAATGAACTGCAAATACCGTTGTAGGAAACAGCAATTCCAATGATAAAACAAAGTTATTCCAATGAATATCCTTTTATGAACATTATTATTAAGCTGCTTTATTATTATTCAGATTTAAAATGGCTTGATCATACCAGTATAGATAAATTATCTGGCGAAATTGGAAGCTTTTACTTACTAACACGTGTTCTGCATAATTAAAAAAATTTAAACGTTCTCATCGACGTGACATTTTCATCGAAAGCAATATGTTACTCAAATATGCAATATTTATTGGCGATTGACGCCAATCTGTGTGCTGAATGGTTGATTAAAAAATTAAGTGTTTCACCACTCAAATAAGTGATCAAATCACCTGTTCACGTGACAGATTGATTGATCACAACAATACCTTTCGCTCTTCAAATCAATCAAGTTATTTGTCACAATGGGTGACATCGTGCTAATGGTGCAATTAATTAGGCCAGTTTGCAGTGTTTGGCGGCGTTTAAATTTTACTCTTTGTTTAAATTTAATTTTGTAGAACGATAGCCCGTGTTTATTCTTATGACTTAGCAACGTGGGCTCACTTGCCAAATGTACAAATTAGCAGTTTATTTTAAACCTAGCCACATTTTACTAATTGCAGAAGGACAGTAACGAAGTACGCTGGAGCTGTTACAGGGTGAGCCATAATCTCTTCTTTTTTGCATTGAAGCAAAGTTTATATCTGTTAAATGAGTGCCTTAATAAGAAATATTGACATTACAAGACTACAATTTGATTACTTGAAGACTGCTGATATCAACCAGTTTTCCGATTCCGTGGATATAAGTACAAAATGGAACAAGCCGTACAAAGCATCCGTGAGCGGAAGAGGGTTAAAGAGGTACAAATGGATGGCCCTATAGAGTAACTAAGATTGTTCAAGAACAACCGCCTGATATACAAAAACTCTAGATGATGATTGTTAGCAGTTTTAAGGGAAATCCTCAACCAAATTTTTAACAAATTTTTTGTAGCAAAATTTTAATAGCTTTTACAATATGCAATGGTACGGCAAATTTCCAGATTTTCTCAAATATATGCATGTGTATCGTGACCGCATATTCACAGGCGATATTTTAAAGTTTCTTTTTTCGCGTATCGCAAAACGGCTCGACCACGAAGAAGAAAACGCAAATAGTTAGCTGGGAATGTTCAATCCTAGATGGCCAACGACCACGAAAACACAGAAGCTGTGGAGTAGCTGACCAAAACCGCACGGTGGGTCGAGCGAGTTTTTTTCCAGAAGGAAGTGTGCAATTGCATGGGAAAAGGGTGCATCAAACAGCCTCAGGAGTTAGGTAATTGCAGGCTTGACCAGAAATTCACAACCGCTTATTGATCTGTTCTCTAGGTGCTTCACGTGGTGTGCACCAGACCTCAAGAGTAAGAATATTGGACCTGAAAAAAAGACCTCAAATATTCCTTGATACACCACTAAAGGTAGGAAAGCAAACCCATATTAACGTACCGAATTTGGAAAGACGTCACAGGTGAGATTTGCTTCTAAAGTACTATCTAATCTTGGCATAACCAGTTTAATTTCAGCAACTGCATATAAACACATAAATGATGAACTAAACTTTTCAAAATATTGGAGATTTTAAATCCATAGTCAAACTTCGACAAATTCAGTACACACACAGTACCAACAACAATATATCAATCAATTTCCCAAGACGGACACAGAATATCACTCTATATACTGATTTTTTAATAAATCGCGTCCCAAGGACTATTTAAATTTATGTAGAAATTGAAATGGAGGTTGGGAAAACAAATGCACACCAACGAAGAAGCGGCGATCTAACTCAAGATAATTCTTGAACCCTAAATAGATTTTAATTAGTGCAAAATGTACACGTAACCGCTGCTAAAATTTTGGAGAAATTTAAATATCATGGGAGGCACGAAAATTAATGAAGTTGGTTAGGGCTTTAGTACTTCTATTTTTATATATACCTCTAACACACGACGTTTTCGCATAATTCATCGAAAACGCATTGACGCTTTTCAAATTTGGAGATTCTTCTCCAGCTCAATATAACAAGAAGTGAGAGGCCGCATGTCTCCATACCAGAGAAAATTGAATCTCAGTGACCGTCCAGGTAAGTTTACTTCGGGATATTCACCATTTTTCCCAGATTAGGAGAGGAAACAGCATGGTGAAAGTCATATGTAAGTAGCTCTCTCTGACGTTTTCGTAAAATAGCCTTTTGGTGGATTTTCTGCAAGATATAGTTAGAATTAGATCACTTTAAGATGCTGTGTGTAAACCAAGTTGCCAATTTTCTTTGATGGCTGAGGTTATTTACGAGATTTCGGATCTTGACACTTGTCTTCAGGTGTTCATAGAAAGCGGCTTGAAGCCGGGTGGCTTAGGAAACAACTTTTTCCTTAAACCGTCGCCATAATTTATTGTGGATCAACTACTATAGTGCAGTTAGGCTAATCTGAGAGTGCATTTTCATTATTTTTGGGCTGCATACAAATTGTCACCTGACTGATTTGATGTACTCATAAATGCGCTTCGTTATTTAAAGGCTTTTGTTATAAGCGTGACGTCCGCAGATTACGTTATGGGCATATACTTTTGAAGTGCCTTGAGATACCTCTGTAATAATATTCGCTTCGGATTCAAGTGCATAATTATTTAAATTCTGTTATTTGTTTATATAACCTGCAAGCCATTTAATGTCAGGTTTTTGTAGTGAAACATAATGTTTTGATTAATAATTCATATATTTTAGCTTTTTTTTGTTGTATGAGCGCAACGTAACTATCTGTTTATTATAACAACAACCTTCTATGCTCTTTTGCATTATCGAACTCAGCATCATGTCCGTATTATTTTTAATTTATATCGTCAACGACAACTTCCGATCTCTATTTAAACCATTTCCACCAGAAAGTGTATATATTTCGTCAGTTTTATATATTTTTTAATGTTTGTTGACTCCTGGCTTAGACTAGTACCTACATGATCTCTCTGACTTACAGTTTTATGGATTGGGAAAATCTCTTTGCTTTATTTACTGTTGAATGTGATACTTTCGTCTTTTGCGAAGTCGATTGGCAGTATCAACAGTGGTTTGTTCTTTCATAAACAGCATGTTTGTAGCCTAAAAACTATTTTATAGTGTGTTAGTATACTGTAAAATACTGCACTAAGGTAAGTTATAATTTTCTTGCTAATATGCATGTAATATTATACGTTTCTTCATAGACTGAAATTTCCAAGTCTTGTGACTTCTATACGAGTACTACTTTAAATAATAAAATGTTTGTACTGACAACATAGTTGGATTATTACGACCAAGAAAATTTTATGTAAACCTCATTTTGCACTTTCCCTTTCTACTGGTTATGTTACTTTTTGCACGCTCCAATATTGATGGTTAAATAAGGAAAAAGCTGTCGTTAAAAACCAAAATGCTCAAATATATCAATAGTTTATTGTAATTTTTAAAATCTGACAAGCTAAATTTCTAACTTTCAACTGAAATAAATGTTTGATTGTGATTCGGTTAAAAGTTTTTCAAATAAATACGATAAAAGAAAATGGAAACTGTATGAATTATTTTAATATGAGCCTATAAAATATATTTCAATTAATTCGCTACTTCATATTTAATATTATCTGCGTTCGAACATAATATAATTAAAAACTACAAACTAGTTTGCTTTAGTTGTATAAACGTATTTTGTTGACAAGCTAATGTTAATAATACGCCACATTAAGCATGTAGCATATTTCATTTATCAAACAAATGCAAATTAGTTACAAAATAAACATTGGCTGCTTTATTGTAGCTACTATTATGAACCTAGTATTGAACGCAAAGTATTTGATTTCCATACGCATGTTTGCGAAGCTAAATGTGAAATATGTACTTCTAAAATGGCTGAAATTGTTTCATAATCTGTACTGCACTTTACCGAGTCGCCATAAAATGCTGTTGCTGATGGTTGAAAACCAGTAAATATTGAAATACGATTAAATTTTCCAGTCGCGAAAAGTTTCTAATGTGAACTGCGGACAACATATTTCAACTAACAGGATAAGCGGTGGAACAGCTGTACCACGTCTGCTTAGCATACTGAAGGTTCTGAGTTCAATTCCCGCGGCCGTCTGCTCTGATTTAGTTTTTAAATGATCTCCCTAAGGTAGCAGAGTAGCTTCTCAGTAGCTACGTTTTATCAATGTGACGGAGAGTCACGTTCTGTTTGAGGTGCTATTGTCTAGCAGATTATAATGATTTTGTGTCTTCTCCTTCTTCTTCTTTTCCTTTATACTATGTTACGACTTAATCCTGCTTCTTCCATACATTTCCTGTCAAACTATAAGTAAAGAGAAGAGTTGAAGTAGTGGTTGGTGAGATTCTCAGAAGATCTGAAGATCTGCAGGTATTGTGGTGGTGAAGCAGTTAGGTTATCAGGTGACGCAATTATAAAGCCATCGCCGTGGGGGGCTGTAAAAATCAAATTATAGGTATTGCGCAACTGGCAGTTTTTTGGTCGGCACTGCAGGTGGGTGATTTTATACAGTAATTATTAATACAAGAGTGTTAGTTTAGAGGTGTCCAGGTGAATGGCCTGCTTCATTTCAACCACTATTGATGTACGTGAGGTAAGGGAGATCTCATTGATATTGAGCTAGTTTTCAATAAGAAAGAACATGGTGAGATAGGAAATTCCTAGTTACAGTATTTATTCCAGTACAATTTGGTGGTCAAAACCTGATACTAGAAATGTAAGTTTGTCGATTTGTTTGCATAGTTTTGGTCTACATACGTGGATGCTATCCGCTACAACTGTATTCTGTACCTTTTCTAAAACTGAACGGCAATAACATATATAATCAACATATTTTTTTATAGATATTCGTTCTGACATGCCGTTTCTGAGAAAATACATTCTGTAACTAGTGGTTCGTGCAGAAGTTTACCTATAGCAAGCATTCTGTAAAGTGATGCGAGTATCTTCCATGTGAAACTTGTGATTGCAGAATGACTAAATGCCATCTGTTAGATAGAATGGTGAGTAGACATTAGTTACCGTGACGACAGACGTGAGTATTGGACCGCTTAGTAAGTTATTATCTACTTTTAACGAAAATTCTTTGTGTATACCTTGTCATGTATTGACAGAAATTTCTTCTCTGCACCATACTGTAGACCATTTTGTATTATTACTCTCTGTGTGTCTATCAAAGAACTCCCTCTTCTTAAAAGGAGAATTTCACAATTACTGACACACCGTTGCGATATGTATTTTTTTTATTGATAGAGATGATAGCAAAAGCAACATACAATTTGACGGATTAACTGCGAGTATGTGTTATTATTCTTGATACAGTACGAGGAATCACTTTGAAACAAGTATTATTAAAAGAAAATTGTCGGCTTCCGTCTAGAAACAACTAATCTGTACTCCACATCAAAAGGCTTCTGAAGCTATTTTCAAAGTTTTATGCTTTTAATGCTTCCACCTTTGAGGTAATTGTATTATGATAGTTATTATCACTTGCTCGAACAGTGATTGTAATACAAACAAATAAAAATCACCAATCAAGCCTATAATACCCTATACCGGTTGATCATAAATGGTTGTGATTTTTTTTTCTTAGGTTCGCACGGTTAATATTGGTCGCCCTGCTGTCAATTTGGTGGCACTGTAAGTCTATGTTAAATTCAAGGTTCGTAGGTTACGTTTTGCGTCAGTCTGTGTCAAAATTAACGCTGTGATAACGGCATCCTAATTAGGCTGGTCGCAATTCCGAAGCATTAGCGAACTTGTGTAAATACACACATAAACACAGTATCAGTTTCAATGCTAACTCCGAAAAGGTACTATTATTCCAGTTAGAAGGGAGGGTCAACAAAGTGTAAGCAATAATTGGCATGCAAAATTAATACAATAAAACGGTACTTACAACATAATGCATTATTACAATAGCGATATGAAAGCAAAATCAGATTGCAGTGTGAAGCGATAAGGTTAGAGATGGCTTCAGCTCTCAAAGGTTTACCTAGTGCGACATGAAAGGAGCTAACACCTGGCCTGGAGCGAAGCTGGCACACGAAAAAGGTACTAGCGAGGAAAACCCAAAAGCAACGTATTGAATTGTTTAGCAAATGCGGGAACACAATCAATCGTTGGAGTCCGACGGGGCTTAATTATTGACAAGAGCACCTTCCCACAGGTCTTAGTAGTTTATAAGTAGAGAATATTTACGATCTTCGTTTAACGCCAAAGCGGTTGGTGTCATCACAAGAGTTATGTAGTTTGGTAACGCTTATGTAACTTTGAACTGGTCACGATTGAGTGAGAGGTTGCGGTAAAAGTTGTAAATTTTTAGAAATAATACACGTAAAGTTGTCTATCGTGAAAACATCTTCCATTATTACAGTACGTGATTTTTAGCGTTTAATATTTTTCGTTGTGTCCTGGTAAAGGACTTGAAATATAGCCCTGTAATAAAATGCAAATAGACTGCAATAAATCCTACTACCAGCAATGCTAGTTACAAAATATGATCAGATATAGTCAATATAGTGGCATTAATTATATGCCTTGAAAATAAAAAAATCAAATCTGAATCATATCATTGCTTTAATAAACATAAATTATAAATATGGATAAGTCGTCATGTCAGCATATCATTTATGTCCAGAAACATGACACGAGTCAGTTAAGCTGCGTTTTCTAAACATTTTGCTGCAGTTACTGTCAGAGTTAAACTTAATTTAACGCGAATCGCAATATGAAATTCCGAGAGTATCTCGTATCAGAATATGTAGCCTGAAATACGTCGGTTTTCAGGCAGTGACAGTGCCAAGGCTCGTTTATCAGGCTCTTTGTTTGTGGGATAACACGAGCCTATATATTAGCAGCGTTCCGGAGCATTGACAGTCGCGCTGTTCGAAAATTCACTAACGTCACATTGCGAGCCATTATCACTATCACATCTCTTCGGGAAAATCCGCAGTCGGCGTATAATTCAATTATTTTTATTTTCTGCCTTGGGAGATATGATTTATTCTCGGGTTAATAAATTACTACAGCTCCGGGTTGTTTATGGAGAGCATATTCAGCGTGGACGTCCTAGGCCTACAGATACGGAGATAAAGTTCGATATTATTATTCGGCTCGGTGGTTAGGGCTTCCAATATCTGAGATGAGGCTATGAAAAACTATGCGTTTGAACTTGACATAGAAACAGCAACGGTTATGGCATATTTTGTAAGGAAGCTCATAGCATGATAAGGAAATAATCTAGTTATCCTGCTGTGTATAAGGGTTTGTGTGCGTGTATCAAATCATCAAACTTGGCATCAACTTGTGGAAGACATTACAAATTAGAGCCCTACACATTTTCTGAATACGATACTTAGGCTACTATCGAGAGATCCAAAAAAAAACTGTTCCTCAGCGGGCTGTGGAAATTCAACGTATGAATAATATGTTGGTGACACTGTACGTCAATGTCAAATTCGAGGTTAGCAGGTTAGGTTTTCCGTCAGTTATGACACAAAATGACGCAAATCCTAACCTGCTAACCTTGAATTTGACATTGACGTACAGTGTCACCAACATATTATTCATACGTTGAATTTCCACAGCCCGCTGAGGAACAGTTTTTTTTGGATCTCTCGATATAAGCAGAGAATATCAATGTTTTGCTAAAATAAAGCAACGTAATATTTTATACACAACATTTGCTCTATTTTATGTATCGATATCCATGAAATAACGAATTACAAAGGTTATAACAAATAGCAATAAGTCAACTCTGAGATAAAAAAATTTACATTAATACAAGGTCTTATTAGTATAAAAATAACCTTACAGCATCGGACAGCGACATTCGCGATTTCCTATTGTCAGGTAAATCAGGCAAATAAACCTAATACCTAGACTAGACAATGGGAAGCACAGTATTGCATTGCTCTCTCACTTCTTCGGCAGTCGCGCTAGCGTTTACTATGTTTGTTTTGTTCTGTGGTCGTTTAAATATTAAATTAGCAATTGATTCTGGTTTTTTATTTATGCACGTATGAATGAAACAATAAACTAAATTGCTTAAGACGCTATTTGTTAATTATTTCTAAGGTAAACCTACAGGGAATACTTGTATTTTGTGAAATGAATGCAACCATTATCAAAATATTAGCATGGGACATTCAATCAGCTACAATTTTATGCCAGTGTCATTCTTCAATTTCCTTATAAGAGATCTATGATGTGTTTCTCTATTACATTGTACCAGAGTATGCATATAAAAATATATTAAAATAAAGAAAACCGCTTGGTGCTAACTATTTTCCTCATTTTTACACAACAGACTATAAGACAAAACCCGCAAGACCAACTTTGATGTCATCTAGAAGCAAGCGCACTAACCACTCATGCAAACGAGCACTATTCGCGCTGCATAGGGTTACATCCATCCTACCTTCAGTTATACCTATTACAAATGTATCTCCACTCCGATTTTATTATTAGAACAGCACAGTCAGTGATACTTAATTTGAGAATACAGGGCAGTAGTTTATAAAGATTACAGTTAGTGAACTAAGTCAAAGCTGTTGACACATTACGAATTTATTATTTACCCACAATGTTAGCTGCACTCGAGCAGGAGGAAGGTGTCAGGAACACCTTCACTAGTGCTTCGGTAGATTGATAACGAAAAGATTCATGAAGACCACTCGAACGTTAAGGAATAAGTTGAAGGTAACCTAAAACTAACAGGAAAGTAACCTGAAGGCATAAAATAAATCCAGTAACACGACAAATAACGTGCACAGAAGACGAAATTATTTTGTATTTGGCACGTCATGGGGCCAACATATTAGTTGCTTCTTAAAAATAGTTAGATTCTGATATTACCAGTCGGATTGCAGCAAATGACATTACCATGGCCCGCTGAATCAGAAAGTACGGCACGAGAAGCAATCTAAAGACTCAGTCTTGAAAGGAGAAAGTAGCTTCCTTATTAACTGAAAATTTAGAAAAAAAAGTCGCAACTGTAAATCAAAAGAGCCAAAACATCCAACCCCAAACTCAAAATAGGAGCATCAAAAATACAAAAACCAATCACAAGTAAAAAATCCAAGTAAATCCATTAAAAAAGTGCCACTCAAAAATAAAGAAATCTAGGAAACTAAGCGAGAAACGACAGTGATCTAATAAAAAATAGTAACTATCTTCAATATCCATAGCAACCGAAACTAAGGCAGTGAGAATAGTTATCGCCTCAAAAGAGAAAGCGACCTACCCGGCAATAGCCAACCAACCACTCTATATAAAGTACCTAGACAATAGAAACTAACCCGCTAAGGTATATATCCTCCTCATGCTATGTACTTGTATACAACAACGTTTAGCATATACAATCAAAACCATAAAACCCAGTTAGAGGAATACCTAAAAAGATTGAAGTATTTCCCAAGTAATGTCTAGCTAAATTATTCCAGCACGCAACCTTTGTTTTTACTCTTTATGTTGTTGTTTCTTTAAGTTTGTACTTTCGTTAAGCCTATCCTGTATCTTCTTTTTTAAGTGAACTTGTTAGAGACAAAAAGAGACGTATTTGGAGCTGGAGTAATTTGGCGTATTATTTGAAATGTTCGCACTACGTTTGCTCACTCTGATCATAGGGTCGCGGCAAGCGCACTTTCTTGTTTTCGCTAGTCTCTGCCGCATTTCTGTTTACTATCTGACCACGATATCTGGCAGATCTTAGATGTCTCTCCTTATCAACCCAACCTCAATCGTTCAGGTAGGTTTTAATTGGCCATTTTAGTCTGCTTTCTTGTTCTACCGTATTAGTTTAACTTTCAAGGTATTTCTAGCTGTTTTGACTTTGTAATAATCTGCTCTGATTCCGTAACCAGATGTTCAGATGTCGTGTTTTCGTCCCGTATCTTGCACGTGCTGTTTCTCCCGTTAGCTGTTCTCGTAAACTGCCGTTGGATCGGATTTGCTACCCGACTTCTTTAATCATGGGATTTGTGGCGTCAGACCCTGGCGAGGGCCGTTCGTGAGGAGGCCTTCATCTATTGCGGCGAGGGCAGTTGCCGATTGTCAAAGAGCTAATAATCAAGCCAAGGGGCCTGTAAACAACTAAGAGTTTCTCGAGCTTTATCTGTGTTTATCTGTTGTGGTATTTTGACTTTGGATTTCCCGCGTTGCATCTTGCATTGTGCCTTGGAGCCAACGCTTCCAATGAGTGCACCTTAATGCACTTAAAGAACCTTAAATTGCGTTAGTAATGATATTCACGCTAGTAACCTGGTTTGCATTTAGTAGTAATCATATTTTTACTATTGCGTGCACCCCGATTAAAGCTTAGCCTAAAGCTAGTCGAATGCAGGCTTTCACGGCCTGTCCATAATGGTAAGTTTTACCGGGATATGCCGTTGTCGTCGATTTGAACTTGACGTTTCGCTACTGCTACTGTTGTCAGCTCCTTCAGAAGTTTTCTAAAGGCAGCTGACAGCATGAGCAGCGAAACGTCAAGTTCAAATTGACAACCACGGCAAAACCTGCAAGACCCTACCAGTATAGCTTAAAGCTAACTGTATTTTAATGATATATTATTAACTATGCTATATTTTACTATAGTTCTGTTGTTTTAGTTTCTGGAAACTGACTTATCACCTATTTAAGGTGAGTTTACCAGTACTCATTTCTATTTGAGCGCATTCGCATCCTTCACTGTTAGCTGGCCAGCCATCAAATGTGCCTATGTAGTCACTGCAGTGGCTTTATTTTGGCTTAGGTTTCCTATAAAATTGTTCTTCTTCCTCATGGTAGTGTTTTCTCCTAACACAGTACTTGTGAGCAATGCTTACTCCAGCAGGACTACCTTTCTTGGATATGCTCCTCCACCTTCCTCGACCCTTCACGTTATTATTGCACATTATATGACAATATATTTTTTTCTTTTGAATATTAGCGCGTATCTCCCATGTCTTCTCGTCCTCAAGCCCTTCATTTTATTTGAATTAAAGATTTCTCAAGTTATTTCCACAACGAGAACGAAGCATTTGATTATACATTTATAAATTATTTAAGATAAATTTATAGCTTTCTTCATCATTTTGAAGATCGGTGTCTTGGCTCATCAATGAATAATAGGGATTACTGGATGTGTTACTGTTTTGTTCCTTATGTTCGGCTTAATTATTCTCCCCGTCTATGATAACTATATATCTCTTATTTTATTGAGCATTTATGAGGTTAGTGAGTATAGCATGTACATAAGAGGAGCTAAGAGAAGATTCAAGTTACGAAACAAACCTTCCTCAAGTAAAGTCATTGTGCTAATATCAGCTAGTAAATATAAATTATCAGGCAGTAATTGTGCAAATATATACCGAACTCTGTAGTTAGCATTCGGGAGGTCATGGGTTTGATTCCCGCGACCGTTTGCTCTGATTCAGGTTTTTAGGTGGTTTTCCTGAGTCAACACAGTACCTTCGCTGAGACAAATTCTGGGGCAGTACTTCTCCACCTTTACTAGCCTCTCTTCCATTCTCCACCTTTCCTTTCTCTCTCCCGTCCTATAAGTCCCGTTCTTGACAGAAGAGAGAAGCAAGATCCCTATAGCAGCCCTCCCACTGTTGTGGAATTGAAATTACCTTGAACCTTTGCCTTTTTTACACTATGCAAATATGATGTCTGTATATGTCTGTACATTCAAAGGAAAAAAGCAAACAAATTAATTTAAGAAAGAGAACAAATTGGAAAATGTTTACATCAATTAAAGTAGTGCATTTGCATCAGTAGTAACTAGGTATCTCTCTCCACTCAAAATAATCTTCCAAGGAATATATCTCGAATAATGTACCTTATTGAAAGGAAGAATTATTATAATAAATATTTTTGAAAATTAATTCATGCAATGAAAGTGGTGAGTCTACTAACAAATTTGAAGAAGTAATTTCATGCCCCCCCCCCAGAACATTTCGGAAAATAAGTGAAGTGGGATTTCCACTGCAGAAAGCGGCAAATAGGTTAACGCTTTAACACAGAGGTGGTCCGAGTGCAGCTTATACTAGTTTAACAAGCCCTTTTGAAAATACTCTGATCGGATTTAAGTGCATTACCACGAGATTATGTTCGTGCTCCAAAACCATTTAAATTTTGAACAGCAGCCCCGTTCGCCTATTTATTCGTCTAGTCCACCTGATTTTATGTGCAATAGTGCTAACGGTTTGTAACAATCAATTAGACTGAATAACCATTGGATACAACAAGCAATTCCTTCGGAATTGCTTCCTGTAAAAGCTGGCTTTAATCAGCTCCCAACACCCGGCGCAGCATTTAACTTAAAGAGATTGCAACCACATTTAGAAAATTAAACAAATTTCAATCACCTTGCGCTCGGGTGTAACAAAGCGTTGTTTATTCCTGCTGCCTTCAAGGGTATCGTCTTTAAAAGAATTCGCGGCTTCGACTCGCCGTTCGCATCGTAAAACCCCCGCGGTTTAACTGTAAAGCTAATAAACTTTACGGAACTCGGGTTTCACAAAGTCAACCTTTTTATTGAATCTGTAGAATACCTTCAGATTATCCATTTAGTTGTATAATCTACAACCTGTCGTGTAAAGGGTCCTAATAAAACGCGACGGCTCTTTTACTGCCAATCGGGGCAATGGATGTTTTCAAAATTGTGGCAATAGTGGATCAAGTTGCTTAATTTGCAGTGACTGGTTGCCTTTCGAGAGTGCACGTTAATGCGTATACGTCAAAGCTTTCACGTACGTCTGAGTATGTGGATTATATGCGAGGGTGAACCAAATATACGCGCAATGGCGCCTCAAGGTGGTCTCGTTGTGCTAATGGGGCCACTACTTTACCACATAAACCTTTCATTTGCACGGTAAGAAATATTTTCAGTTGCCTTGATGCCTCGATTTTATCGGAAAAAAGGTATTTCATTGTCATTGCAGATTCAACTGTAATTTTATATGTTTTAAATTACTCGTTGCTCTGGCATCGGATGGTCAAGCT
Organism: Agriotes lineatus; assembly: GCA_940337035.1. Taxonomy (NCBI): domain Eukaryota; kingdom Metazoa; phylum Arthropoda; class Insecta; order Coleoptera; family Elateridae; genus Agriotes; species Agriotes lineatus. The sequence continues at coordinate 25,336,507 of OW679203.1, read as the reverse complement.
TAAAAGTCACTGTCCCAGTTACTATAAGCAGGTTTCAAATTTTAGGATGAGTATCTCTACTTGTTATTATTTATGTACACAAGTATTTACACAAATTTTGTCAATCGGTAAATCATGGATGTTAAGCAAATATTTATTCAAAAGTATTAACATGGTTTGCGTACCTCCAGTAAACCGCTACATTAAGCCTTAGTGTAATGGGTCGTTTCGTATCACCCTATATATTTCATACTTGGGTATTTAACCCTATACTGCTAGTAATAAAACTGAACCGTATTTCTCATATGCGCATTATGAGTTTCGCGGGTGCACATGAATGTGCGAAGACAGCTGATTGCAAGCAGTATAGTTATAAATAGAACGAAGCCAGCAGGTGCAAATGACCTCGAAGTCAGTCTCTGGTAAGCCAGTGAACAGTGTGCGTGTCGTCCAAGCAGCAAAGGACGCTGCATGAATAAGTGACCACTTGGGGGGAGCATCTCCGAGGTTACTTGCAGTTTACAGTCCGAAGCTGCTATTGAGGCTGCTGTTTTAGCTTCAAGAAGGCCAGGCGATATCGTTACCATCGTTACCACTCCTGGGATCTGTGCAACTAAACAACTGCAAGGTTGGTTCACAATTTACGAGTGAATGTATGGACCAGGAAGATTGGAAAATCTAAAGCTGTAATAAGCAATTAACTGCTGTTGCAACGCATTGCGCAACAGTTACACTCGCCTAAAACCGACGTGAGCGTAGGTGCTGAATTCGCAGACCCGAAGAAGGCGCCAACACTGAATTAACGTTCGTAGTACGCGCTGAAACGTATTCCATCAGCAAACAATTACATTTACGACCCAGAAGGAAACAGGCCCGGATTCAAGGAATTTGTGTTTGAGACTTAAACATTTTCACAAGGTTTGTGTTTGAACAGTAGTCTCTAATTAAATATAAGGCCCACCTATATTTAATAGGTAAAAGCGCGAGTAGACACAGCTTTTGCCCGTAGATATTTATAGTAAGAAATTTATATTGTTGTGTTTTATGTAAATGTATTTTTCTGTATTTGTTTTTCTCTTAAAGATTATATATCTTTTTATGTAAACTGTTAGGTATTTATTGCTGGCACTGCTTGCAGGAATAATTGCAGTATTCTAGGTGACAACGAGCAAACCCAGAGCAATATTGGGTTCCCTTAGCCATACTGAAGATTTAAATAGAGTTTTATGTTTCTACGACTAGCGAACCCAGGGCAATATAAATTAATCGTGCAGTAGAGTATATGGCTAAGAAAAAAAGCCGTATTACATTAGTGATGTAATAAGGTAATTTAATATTCTTTGGTATCTGTGTTTCTGTATTAGCCTTTAAAATTAAGGCAGAAAAAGGCAGCAAAATAGCAGAATTTGAACAAAATTTAATGATTACATGAAGTGCAGCAGCAACCAAATAAATGATGACAGCATTTGAAAACTAAAAGTGAAGGGGATATCCATGGAAAATTTGCTATGTCAGGTTAATAATTGACACCGCCACTGCCTTTTATGCACGCGAAGCGTTACAATTCGTTAGATCCTTTTGCGCGGACAAGGTAGTGGCAAAAACGAGACAATCAAATAACGGGTATCAACTGAACAGGGCGTGTGAGTGTTTAATTTTTGAGTATGTCAACACCGGTGAAAGCCTTAGAAGCAACATCGACGTCGCAAAACGTTATTTTAACCCCAAATCGAATTTTAGAAGAACTTTGCTTCTTACGGCCTCTACCACCTCGCAGCTATCCTGCAAAATAATCATATCGATGCCGACACAATCTTAAAAAACGTCCTTATCACCAACGCCCGTTCCCAACGCCTTAATCGTAGTCGCCTATTCTTGTTCCTTCAAGCTTCGGGCTTCCCATTATCCGCAAATTTTCGGAAATCATCCCAGCCATATCGAAGTTTGAGGCGAGAAGCCTTGATTCCTGCATCTTGTGATGATAATTAGTTACTACATGTAGCTAAGCTGAACCTGTGTCATTAGTTCAGCAATGCATGTAGTGGATTACAGCCAATAATGAATATACTGGACTAAGTTAAATAATAATTGCGGTAAAATATTTAGCTTGTCGCTTAAGTGGACCTCTAATTTTATCCTAAATATCAATTATTACTTGCATTAGGGGCGACAACCAACGGACGCGCCAACAAAGCCACATGCATAGGCAGTGGAACCCATATAAGGATGTTGTTCGATTCAAATCGACCGAGCTATCCAGAGCAGCTATATCCCGACATGTATTTTTAGGTGTGTTGTTTTACTATACCCCTCCCAAACTTCATAGTGTGTTATTTGATTTGTGAAGCGAAATGAACCAAGCGTATTCTTTCAGCGAAATTGCGATGCAAGGTACGACATATTTTAGAGCAAAGTGCACATTTCCAGTGCCCAAGGAAGAGTTTCCTAGAGGGGTTCTCCTTTCCATCCCCGACAGGCACATCGAGTGCTCCTCAAAATATATCACATTTGTTTCGACTATCGTAAGCAAATCTTTTATTTCAGCGTACGACTTGTTTCTTCCCATTTAGTTTTAGCACTTTTAGACTTGGTGTGTGTTGTAAACGGGACATTCATTGTGAAAAACTTCAATGTCGAAAGATTTTATTTTATGTTTATGGTACATAACTAGAATGTGTACTATATTTTCTTCATTGGCCGGCTGCCTTCTGTTATTATTCAAATGCAGTATTACACCTGTACCATTATTCCAAAAAGCTTCTGAGTTTGTCGAATTTTCGTCTATTTGTAAGACTTAATCTACCTCAAATTTATTATGCCGGACTTAGGTCCATTCCTATACATATACTGTAATTACATTTTCGCGATTTTCTATCACATTTATATCTTTCTATTCAATTAATAAGTGTGGTTTAAATCTAAAACTTACTTGTTTTTGTTTTTCTTTCGGCTTTTCTAATGGCTATTGCTATTATCTTTATTGTATTGCTGCACGGGGAATTTATGTACACACAAAAATAACTAAAATGAAATAACTGGTATTGCTGTACACGGTGGTCCAAGAATTGTCTCGATGTGTAGCAAATATTTCCAGCTAGTTCCTCAAAATAATTTGGGCAGGGGGTTGTTCGTAAGAGCCAATCGTTCGAAACGATCCAAACCATAAAACCTTCAGGTTTCAGCGTAAATCCCTAAACCACATTGCTGTTTCATAAAAATTATGAATAAAGGAAAATGTCCGAAATGTGTGTAACCTAAATGTTTATTTACAGCATGTAAATCTGTGAATGATATTCAATAGGGAGAAAAAACGAGTCTGCGATATGTTATACTTATTTCGAATTAGGATTGTAAGTTTAATATAGTTTCACGTATAGTAAAGTACAGTAACATGGTTGATGTAATAAATGGAGTGAACATACAAGCTATACGATTTTTTTCGCACTCCTGTCTCGAGAACACGTAAATCAACTATCTAGTGGCTTAAAAGACTGATAGCGAAAAACTGGAGACTCATCAAGTCGCTTAAAGGTCCCAACTGCTAAGACACCTAACCTTGCGAATTGTAGAATGCGCCCACAATTTATTGCACACTTTAATTGGTGTGTTTCAGCGTTAATAAATAGTTTTTAGTTTGATCCAGTAGTCCCTCGCATGAGTATTAATTCTAAACGTTGAGGTCCGTTAGAATTCCCGAGTTGAACGCAATCAAAAGCACTAACAGAACTGCCACTCTAGTATATAATACATATAAACATATAAATCGTGGCGACCGATTCCCTAATTTCTTTCTACGATCAGCTAAAAATTCCTCAGTGCAACCGTAAGTAGAAACGCTTACAGTATCACAAAAAATACACGGATTGGAGAATCAAAACACGCGAGCTTTACACGAAGAAGGTAGCTGTAGATTATAGCAGAGTAGCATCTTTAGAGAAGCTATGGAGGGTTACGGGCTTGACGGTCTTGTTTAAATGCCGTCCAAGCAAATGTGCAAAGTAGGGTGGAGCAGGCTTTCCTCTAGTTATCGCACAAGAGAGAAGCTGTGTGGGCTAAATCTCGGAAAGAGCCACATGAATTGAGGGATTCATAACCGCCTACAGGAGGGCACATATGCAGTGTGGCATTAATGAGCTACTAGGGGGTACGCAAAAATACTAAAACAACATCGAAATCGATGTTCAGAACGCAATGACAGAAACCTACCGTAGGTTGCCACGCGTTGGTAATTTTACAGGAATAAATTTATATCCCAGTTTAACCAGATTTATTCTAGCAATCTCAGACAGAATTTTTTAAGGGTGAGCGACGACTTTCATCATAATTCGGGATATCTAATCTGCATGAAGCAAAATCCCAGAAATCACAGGTGCACCCAGGAACAATCTCAGGAAATTCGTGCCATAAAGTGGCAGCGGAAATCATACTAGCAATCTATATTTTAAATTTAGTAGAATCCCCTAAAGCTCAAGGATTTTCAAAATAGCCAAACATGAAAAATGAAGAGGGTATGTAACCAAACATATCGTCAGGAATTGCGGGCCACTCGAAGCATTTCCCGATTTAGTTTACCAAAAATAAGAATTATACGTAACAGTACAATTACTTGTACTTATTGTATGTTAGTTCAATTTAAGAATTGTCTGAACCACCGCCTTTTATGCATACGGTAAAGGGGCTCATCCACGCTCAGGGCAGGGAGTGCAAACCATTAATGCAATTTACTTCAATCAAAGTGGTTGGGTCTGATGAGACTCTTATTGTTCTGTGAATGTAGCTGTTGTGATAACCCTAACGTGTTAGTTTTAGCAAATAGGATGTACGGAGCATCCACAAGCTTAGCCTATTAATATTTAATTCCGGTCCCGTCTCGCTTGACTGCCGTGGAACTTCATATCCACCCCTGTATCAAACATCCTCGAAGAAACCCCCTCTATCATCCCGCTACTAACAGTTTTTCCAACAAACCAGTTTGAGGAGGCTTAGAGAAAAGCTTCTCGTTACATCACGTGTAGATGGATGCTGGTACAGTTTTAATGTCCAAGGTCCCAGCAAGATCACGTTTTTGCACTCAGCTGAGTTACACCTGCTTTTTGCATGAGCAATTTACCGCCAACTTTCTATACGCTATATGTACCTATTTAGTTAGGTATTACATGCGTGAAATCAACCGTCCCTGAGTAAAGTTTTTCTGGTGAAATTCATCGGCAGACACATCAGATAGCGCCCATAGAAGTAACATAAATTTTCCCCCATGTTTTTCTAGATATAATTGTTTGACTACCACGAGCGTGTCCCTGCTCTTTCAGACTACAGCTGATTCCATCCCACCTAGGTAGTTTAAGCAACCTTTAGACTGGTTATTCCTGTCGTAAAGGGATTTCCCATGTTATTCATTGTTTGGACTGTCAGTAGAAGCACCCTATCCACGCAAGTCTTTTTCTATTTTTTCAGTGATTAGAGTGTGAAGCGTCTACTTAGTATTCAGCCGTCTATCCTTATTAAGCTTTCTTGATTTTTTTGCTGCGTCAACAGAGGAACTTGTCTAAGACGAATGTTGGGTAAGTACTTCTCCACTCTTTCTAACATTCTTTCATCTTTTCCGTTCTCCACCACTTTTTTGTTGCACCCATCTTTTAATTTCAATTCTTGGTTGGAGAGCAACGACTGCAAGGCATTGACCAACCATACGCTATATACCTGACTTGACTTTCAAAAAACAGTTATTTCAGTTTAATGAAGTATAGAAAAAATTGTATTCCAGTTTTAAATACAGGTTATCGTCCTTAACAAAGGAACCTTATTACGAGGGGCAATGGGCAATATGTATAATGTACATAGATATAGAAAATGCATGTAGCAGTTTACCGCAGCACATATCTCATGGCAGGCTGTGGAAGATGAGCTATAAGGAACATCTACAATGAAGAATTGAAACAGAGTTGCATCTTAGCTCCGAATATCAGTGGTAAATGGTATTACAGCTAATAGGGCAAAACTGTAGGAGAAGTACAAGAAGAAAGAATTTGAAGTAGTCGTTTGGAGTTGTAGCCCCTCGAGACTTACTGAAATATCTAATACTAAAATAAGGCGAAATAGAGAGACACCCCAAATAGCCAGGGTGAGCGAAGTAGAAGAGAATAATAAATCTACAATAGGACGAATGCAAATACAGAAAGAAATCTAAATGATGTCATACAACAGTACCACATTTAACATAATTTTTGAATCACTGATCCGCTAGCGTAGCATTTTAGTGCACAAATAACCAGCAAATCATTATTGTGGTATAACATAGTGACGATAGAATATTCACCATCAAGCGACTCCATTGTGAGATCACAGAGATCACTTAAATGATGAAGCAGATATTATGGCTTTATGGGATAGAAACACAAAGTAAGCGTAAGGAACACTTTGTAAACTTCTGCAATATCTGCAATAAATGTACACCTTCACCGTCATATAATATTAAACAGTAAAAAATTAGCACTATAAAACAATTTAGTTAAAACAGTGATGTCAGCTTTATTTGAGATTAAGGCTGACAAACAAACCCCAGACTAACATTGGAAAAACAAATAAATGTAATCAAGGAAAACATACGGAACCGAAGTCTTTCTCGTCTTTAATATTTTCCAATGTGACGCGCCGCTTTCCTGCAAATTGCATTAAAAATGCGCCCATATTTCAATTTCTACAATGCTATCTCCGTCACAAAAGCCATCTGGCCGTGGCGAGGGACATCCGATTGCACCAAGCGATGTAAGGGGGTTCCAGCAACCTCTGTTTATCTCACTTTGATTTCCCTAGCTGAGCGAAGTAGAAAAAGCCTTGAACCAGTATAACAGAGCTATATCCGAGTAGTTGATGACGATTAAGTCCAGAACCTAAGAACATTCGCTCCGGGCTCCAGCCGGTAGCAGCTTTAAGTCTTGGATGGCTTAAGGCTTTACTACTCACGGCTGTCGAGAACTCGAGAAGCTCCGAATCCAGGATAACTGACATCTGGGGACAGCCACGTGTGTTGTATGATCCGGCAAAACAAACTTCCTTTTGGGAAGATAAACTGTTTGCGACCCTTGACCTGACCTGAATCTTACTTCCTGCTTGTGGTAGTCGACCTACACTTAACAAACACCTGTCCAGAAATTCTCATTGCTACATTTGTGTCCACGTCACCGAGCGCACGGATGATCGTGTAGACGGGTTTTGACATCTTCCTATTGATGTCTTCCCATTTAAGTCAAAGAGCGCCACGAAGTTCGTGTAGATAGGCCGTAACGTAATATTCCGTTTGATAATTAAATATTCTGTGGCATTTATTACGGATTCGTATCGATCTAATTTATTCACTCCATTTTCTTGCATTGATCGCAGCATATAATTAGTTGAGTTTGCTGTACGGGGAACCCACAATATTTCTAACATTCTTCCATTTCTTCCATTTTTCATTTCAAATACTGCGACTTATTTTTCTTCACAGTTTATAAACCTTAAATCTGGATAGGAAATGACCGGTACCTTCTTCCTTATTTCTTGGTTTCCAGATATTAATGAGCAGTTTCCTCTTTAGGACAGTTCCTGGAGGTTCCATAGTTCACATGTACATAGTTTACGTTATGATGCTAAAGTGCACATTACGAGTGCATAGATATTCCACAGTCGAAAGCCTTGATATATTCAGCTATACTGTAGAACCTACATACTATTTATTTAACAATGAGGAGTGGATTTACATAATTGTTACTAAGTATAAATATTACTTCCTCAAGGGACATCTGTAGTAGACGACATGGCATAACACGTTATTGAGGTATAGAAGATGTTACTGATTTGATCCAAACGTTTTACAGTTTTGCGGTGTTATTTTTTATAAGTAAAGAAAATTAATTTTGCAAAAATAAAAAAGCATCGCCGAAACCTTCGGGGTACCAATGCAACGTACGCTTTCTTTTGTTGACATTAGAGCAATATGTGTTTATTTCTGGATATTAAATGTATAATCATTAGTCTATACGGTAATACTACACAAATATCGCACTACAAAACCAATAAACAGTAGTTGTGTTAATCCCTCGCCAACTACACTGAACGTTAAGCCGATGTATTCATTCTACAGACGCAATAAATGTTATAATCAAGTGAATTAAAGGGGCCTTAATAAATCACGTAACCGCATTCAATAATAACCTGCACATTGCAATGCGTCCATTAAATTCGATTAATGGACTGGCATGTGCGTTTTAATGTAAATTGAATATAAATTTTATTCGGACGCGATTCATTTGGCATTGTGCGGTGCGCTAAGCGGGAAACAAATGTTAAAAATCCCACAAACCGCTAAGCTGCGGAGTTTAAAAATAGTTGGGAGATTTTAGGCGACACAGTTCATCCCTGCAGCGACCGTATGGGGACAAGGACTACAATTAAAGTTTACTAATTCGAATGGTTTAAAGCTGCACTCCTCGGAACTGCGGAATTAAATTCTCTATATTTCTTCCATCCTCGGACGTAAGCCTCATCCGAAGCTCAATTACAATTCAAGTTTATTCGTAAAGCTTACTGTTTAAGTTTGATTTCTTGGCATTACGGGATTAACTTGTAAACTACAAATTTTGCCCAGCATTAACTAAGGTTGATCTAAGCTTTTTTACATTTTCCTCGTATTATAAAGTTAGGTTTTAACAGCGTCTGTTTGAGATAAGCATCTGGTATTTTCTGTCACTTTACCTGCTTATTCTTTTGAGATTAGTGTTATGTGTTCTTTATTTGGTATTATTTGCAAATAAAAGGATGTCGGCGTGTTTGTCCCAAGAAAAAATAAAAAAAAGTACAGAAAAAGATGAAGAGATGAAAGAACCAGTTTAATATCCAAACAAAGGCAGACTATGAACATGATAGGTTACAAAAAACTAAAGTTCAAAAAGTTATAAAGGCTACCAGCATACAAGAATTTGGAAACATAAGAACAATATTACTTAATTAAGCTAATTATCTCATTATTGTAATAATGTAGCATGTGCATATTGCCGTCCATTATAGATAAAATATTTAAGATGCAATTGTTTGAACTATATTTAACGAATATACCGCTTAATAGGCTTTAATTTTAAATTTGGGGTGTGCAATCACTACTTGGAATCGATGCCTGTCTTTTACTTTTATTAACGTCATCCGTCAGGTAGCTTTATTCCATACTAAATGCGCCATTAAAAACCCAATTGGAACACCAGTCGAAATAAGCATGTCGCAATATTTACCATTACAGAGATTTTGGAGATGATTGAGTACCATCCAGCGGAAACCTTATACAGGACGTCTATTTCCAAGAAAGGAATAAGTAAACTAGCCAATATCGTAGTGTACAAATATAATTTCGTCTTTATACCCGCCTCTGGGTTCAAAACATGGTATTTAAGCTCCAGACAGAAGTTACAAATAATGGAAATGGAGATAACGTATTTGAAAAATGTCGAAATCAAAACTACATTATACATAAGAAACACGAACCCCCAGTCCATTTAGCAGGGGTAATTGCGGCCCTTTGGACATGTCACCCTAATAGACTAAACAAGGTTTCCAAGACTCGTTTGGGAAAGAAACAAGATTGAGGGGGAAAGAGGAGATAATAGAAGTTCTTAGCAATCGCGGTATCATCTAAGAAGAAGCCACTGACCTTGGAAAGGTAGAAAAAACTGGAAAATTTTGCACCCATTTACCTTGTAAGGAAAAATAACAACTAAGTTAGTAAGTAACTAGAAGTTTCTTAGAATAAAAAGCCCTCTGTCAATAGAACATAAAAAAAAAGTCATAAAAAACCTTTATCAAATTCTAAAAAAAAAATTCGCTCCCATTCGTTAGGTATAGTAGTGAAGATTGAACAATAACCAAAGAATCAGAAAACCGACTACAAACATGGGCAACGCGACTTAAAATGATTAGTAGACTACACACGATTAGGTAAGAAATGGACGTTAAAATAAGAACGTAATTGAAACTACAACGTATCAGTAAAGCAGTAAAGGAATACTGGAATAATGAGAAAGCGAACCTTCAAAGAATATAAAACTGTAGGACGTCTAAGTTACTAGGGTTGCATAGAACACAAGCCAAAATAGTTTCCAGTAATCTGACGCAGTGCTCTACTTTCAGAATACTTCAAAGTCCACTTAACGTGGGACGAAGGTTGTCGAGACTTGTTTAACGACAAATAAAAACAACACGCCGTTATTTCAATATACCTAAGGAAATCAGGAGACGACATCCTTTCCCTCGAAACGTTACCTTACCTTCTGCTGCAAGTTCAAGCACCATCAATACGTAAATTGAACTTCAATACGTAATTTGAGCCGAAAGGAGCGGTAACGCGGATCGACGCGCGCTTACTTGGATGTTAAGCCCCCAACTGCCATGCAAGACGAAATCTGGAAGCGCTTGAAGCGCATGCACCATGCCATCGTAAAACAACAAGAACTTGGAAATGCCCTACAAATTTGAAATATCGTGACAGTACTTCAGTTAATCCAAAAACCGATTTTAGTTTCCTTGTACGTAACGATCCTGTTAACTTTCAATTATGTCATTGCTCTAGTTACTTGGAAAACAATTTGTATTATACATTTATGTATATTGGTTTAGAACTGAAATGCAAGGTTCAACGTTTCTGCGATCGGATATATTTAAAGGAACCCTCCTGTCGTCCTGGCGAAACTATGAATTACCTGTATGTAGATCAACGCCGATTGCTCGTGGATAGTATTTGAATTGCCACTGAATAAAGAATGGACCCTGAAATGATCTAGTAATATCACGCGTAGAACGGCGCCAATACACCCGTTCACAACCTAAAAGCTGCCCGTTTTGGTTTCATAGAAGCGCAGCTGTTAGGTACGGCTTTGCTTCCATCTATAAGCTCACATTTCTCGATCAATTTTTGTCCGCTACTGTGCAGTAACGCTTTAAGCGAAGTTCCGTCACGAACAGAAGCTAGAATTCTTAGCGATTGCTTGTTAGCAGTGTTGGTTGCTTAAATGTATTTTTTAGACGTTATTATAGTAGCGCTAGTCTTTGGTATGATTTTACTGTGTAAAGCGACCTGCAGTTACGCGTCCCATTGCTGTGAAATCAGTGTTTTTCAAAATATAACAAGATAAAACATAAATATTCGGATCTCTGCATGCACATTTCCTACAAAAGAGAGGAGCATTCCTCTGGTAAGAATTCAGTACACTGGAGGAAGCAACAGCAGGTGGCGCCCATAAAAATAACACGAATAAGTCTTCGTATCTTTCTAGGTCCACCGTTTTGGTTATCGCGAGCCCCTTTTTAATTTAGTGTAGAACCCGCTTCTTACGCTAAGCTAAGGGACACATTTAAGCTTATTACGTAAGCGGGAATTCGACTGTAACAAAATCCTCAAGAAAGTTAAAGAGGGCGATATAGCTGTGGGAGATGATAAAACTGTAAAAAAATCAATGGTGGGACGTAACGTGAAAATAAGCGAAAAAGTATAACACATTCAAGGAAAACCGAAAATCAGCAGCTTGCATAGTATGGGTACCTAGTAGAAACGCTGAAGTATAAAAAAGAGGAAGCGTAATAAATCGCTACAAAAATTTACAGAAGGTAAAGGTGGGGGCATTAAAGTTACGGAGATAACAAAAGAAGTAATTTGGATTTTAACAAGAAAGACTACCTACAAGCTCAAACTTAATCTAAAATTAATAGAAATAAACGTAGAAGACCTGTTACCAATAGCATGGAGAAACAAAGAACCAAAGCATAGATATGGAAACAAAATGGCAACAAAATAAATATGTGACTAGAGGTAAAGCTAGGTAGAGTAGAGGGAGATGAAACAAGGTTATTAAGAGAATAGCGGTTTTCAACTAGTATTGGGTAGCGCATAATATAGAATCGGCTACAAAATTAGAAGGGATCCTATATTCAAACAATACATAAAAACTACGCAAATTAAAAGAAGAAGAAATTAAGACGAAATCCCGAAGCAAGAAAGATATTGACTCTATACTGCAAGTAACAGCAACCAAGCCAATTTACTTTGATGCCTTCAAGGGAGGATTCCGAAGAAATTGATTGAAATTGTTTATATTTTGCATTAGAAAATCATTTAACCAACACACTTACAACTTTTCTTTAGAAATATCTAGAAGGAAAAGCAAGAAAAGTTATAAATATTTCTTCCATACATTTACTGCTCTTTTTCTCACTTTCTTGTACACCCTATTTCTGGACAGAGTTGATCGTAAGCCTTCCCATTCTCTTTCCAATTCTCTATTGATTTGGCATTTTACTAATTTTGGCTATACCATTTGACCATCTCATTTTGGATGTCCTAGATTGCGTATTACGTTTTTGGGCCGCCATTTTGTTATTTTTATACTCCATATTACATCTTCCCGTCGTACTAAATGTAGAAGGCAATTTTAATTTACAGATTCTTTTATATGTGTCTTCAAGTTTTGCATGTTGTCTTATTCACATGTTATTCTTACTGTATTTTAGCGCCATACTCAACGTAAATCTTTCCATTTTCCTCTGTGAAAGTTTAGTGAATACCCATAACTTAGAATTGAGAAAATACGTTGATTATATATTGCTATGAACTTATTTTAAGCCTTTATGACCATAATAGTAATTAATAAATTTCAAATAACTATTATTTTATAAAATGTTTCACAAATGTGCTCGTTTAATCTTTGCACATTGTATAAAATAGCATTGACCTTGATAATAATTTTTAAAACTGTATTATAAACAGCATTAGCCTTGATTTGATCAACAAAATATAATCAGAGCAGGCTTGGAAATAATGTATAACAATGTAAGATCGACGAAAAACAAACAATTGGGGAAAGAAAGTCAAGTTGTGAAGTGGAAAGCAGTTGTAGCCCAAGGTGTGTGGCAACAGCTAAATTGGAGGTGGCTTCGGAGCGGTTGAACTACTACAGTCATTCTGAAAGACATCAGCGGTTTGTATCTCCAGGCCAACGGAGAAAGATGGGCCCAGGCATCGTGGGACTTGCTGGGGGCTCGAGTTAAGCCCTAGTTTCCATCGGAAAGGTAACATAAAGCTCAGGAAAGTTTATCCTAAAAGGATGCAAATGGCGTCGGTTTTTTGTACATTTCCATCAGATGCGTTATTGAGTGGTTTCTATTCTTGGCGTGTATTTACTTACTTTTGTTGTTATCACCTAGGAAACGCTTTAATCAAGTAATCACTGATAATTTGTCGAAAAAACTAGCGAACTGGTTTTGCTGCGGAATTGTGAGGTTGGATTGCCATATTTGGGTTTAGTTCCCGTTAGATAAAATATCCAGTATTGTAGAGGTTCCAGTGGTTAAATGAGCATTGCTCAAGGTATCTAAAAGTAAATTATAAAAAGGATACCACGATATTTAATTTGATAGCAAATGCATTTCCAATAATTTATACTAAATCAAGATAATACTTGCTAGGGTGTAGAAATCCAACCCTTTGAGGTGATGGAGTCATTTATTTAAATAAACATAATATCAATAAACTTATTTAAATAAACAGTTTACAATATATTTGTTTTCAAGTGTTAGGGTATGTTTGATTTAAGTATGAGGCTTGTCATAATGTCATATCCTGCCCAGCCCAATCTTCTACTTCTGTGTACTTCCCTTAATTGTACTTCTTTGTCGAACTTGAAATTTTGTTTGTTGTGTATGTCGGAGTTAACAATATTTTGGTTCTTTCTAAATTTATACGAAGATCTATTATTTTTAAACCTTGTGTAGCTGGTTTATCACAGCTGCTAATTGTTTAGGTGATTGTGTCATTGTGATAATATCGCTCCCTGGGAAACGTATAAATCCGAATCGTGTAACTCCCGGTAGTTACTCGTATACTTCCCGCAGACTAACAGGTAACACAACGACGAAAATCGAAGTACCTACGAGGGAAAACCGTTCACGATGCTTAACATTATAAGCCGTTCCACTCCTTTTATTTTTACTAACTGTATCGAATCTTAGAATTTCCTATCACTTCCTCTTCTTCCAGATATTGCTACCTGCTGAACTTGGTTCGTTGTTTTTTTTCTGCGTCAATAACCGCACTATCAGATTTGATGTGATTTTAGAACATTTGGTATAGATGGTTACCCGTTACGTTCTCATTCGCCCTTCTTAATCAGTTGTCACCTACTTTCTTCCCTTCGCATATTCTTCTTAATATATTTTTTCAAATGGTTTCATTTTGATGGTTCAACTTCACTTCGAGATACAGCTACTGGTCTATTTATAATTTCCTAGTTTTGGATATTAGTTCTTGAATTTCAGGTCTCTTTTTACATTAATTCATTTCTACTCTTTTACAGCTACGTATCTGTTTTTTCTTACTGTGCCCAATATTTCATTCTCATATCTACTTAGATTTTCTTCTAATAGCACATATTACTTTATCTTATTCTTATTCATTAATCATCGTTTATTCAATGCTGATCTTTTTATCCATTTGACTACTTTTATTCAGTCGCCAGGATTACTATGTCGATGTTACCTGCATAGGCAATAACCTCCACTAACTGAGTGTATGTTGTTTGTTAGCCTCTTTACACCAGTCTCTCTGACAGCTAATTTTAAAGTGGTATTTACCAGCGTTGGCCATGTTTATAGCTACTTCATACTCAATCTCCTTTAATGTCATTCTTATTTAACGTATTAATTTGTTCAAAACACCCACTTCTCTCTTTGCCCTATCAAACGCTTGCTTGAAGCGCTCATATATCTGAGGAAAAACATCTCGCCCTGAGATTCAAATCGAACCGAGAGATTTTAAAATGTAAAAAGCTTTTACATGTTCAGGTACAAATTTACCTCCCTTCAAGGCCCCCAGCAAACCACGTAAAATATTTCGTATAAATGCGAATCGAAGACACTTCCGTTTATTGGCAACGGATCAAAACAGTAGCTAGCATGATCAACAGTTACGAAGAGCGGTAAAGTTGGAGAATGAAATAGACACTAGTTACAAAATACTTCGTACGAGATACAAAGCCCTAGAATGCTTGTAATAACCCATGGTATTATCGGGAGCATTAGAACCCCTTAACTGAACACCGCGCGTTAACATGAGCTTCTTGCTGTAATTTCAAGTTACCGCCTGTTATCGAGGAACAGTTAATCTTACTTAACACTTCGGTTCTCCCCTTCAATTAACAAAGCAACTACACATATAAAATCGGTCCTGACTGTTTAGGCTGAGCGCCTGAAATATTTATTTGCTCGCCCCACACTTAATTCAATTCAGAAAATGTTAGTGTAGAGCTGAACACGTACTTGGCTTGAGGTTTGTAAATTATTATCGCTCTCTTGTACGTTTGATTAATGGCCCTCAACGCACTTGTTAATTAGTGAGTACAATTGGCTAGTCGTCTCTCTGCCCCGGAGGCCCAAAACAATATTTTAGCAATGCAAACCGATTTGTTTTCGGGTTAAATAAATCTCCACTGTCTCCAAAGAAAACTTGACTCTACGCTTGACGCTGCAGAAATATTAAGATATTCACCATTTGGCAGTAAAGCTTCAGATAGCTGTCTTTATTGACGGATCATATTTTTTCAGCATATCAGAAACATCAATAATGGATATAGCAAAAATATCGCTGTTTTGTGAGTGGCACAGCTTTTGTGGCGGAAATATCTGACCTTTGTATTAGACATCCTGTAATTTCAAAAATATATTACTCAATATATTTTTCATGTGTTGTTGAGATATCTAAGTTAATTCCATTCTCCTTGTCTTTTTCCTCCCTGCTCCTACACTTTGTCATTGCTACGTTGATTTGAAATATGGACGCCGCCACTGCTTTCATATCATTAACTTAGAAACCTTGTGACACGAATCCTTTTATCGTATACGTAGAAGCTTCCCAAACATTACCTCATTTTGAAGTCCAATTGACGTTACGTTGGTGTATCGGAGAATTTTATTTTTGATTACGGATTGAATAGGCTGATACTCCAACCTACAAAACCTGTTGCAGGTTGTAAACGCAGATTTACCTGTAACATCCTGATGTTTTGCTTAAAATCATTTACTACTTTATTTATTGACGTCCTACAATTCTTTCTGTAGTTTCTTCTACTTTATTTTAGCTTGTATCCCAATAGTGGCAAAAAAATTATACTGAAGAGTTTCAGATGTCAATTGTCTATATCATCAACTAATGAAAGGCTCTGGCTGCAGCCCGTATAGGTATGTATCTCACCGTTCAATCTGTTGTAACACGGTTAACGCAACTTCTAACAAATACTAACTGTAAGAAAAGAACGTCAGACAGTAGCAGCCACTGTATGTGTGCTTCGTTAACTTGGCGAAGGCCATCGATCGTGTGCCTTGGCACGCCTTATGGATAGTGCTTAAAAAAGTAGGTTGTACTTTCTATCTATGGTGCGGCAATGCACCCAGAAATGAGATCTGCAGTTTGTATAAATGAAAAGTTAACAGAAACTGTGCCTGTGAGGGAATGAATTAGAGAAAGTTCTTGAAGCAATACACATGAATTACGGTTGTGGTAGTGGTTTATTCAATCTACAACGGCTTCGAGCTTTCACTAAAGTTACGCTTGCACGGGTGTATGTTTGGTTCCCAACTAAGAGGGACTTCAAAATTTTTTTACAAGACTCCAAAGCGTTCATATTAATGGAAACCTTAATTGTAAGTGCATTAAACTGAAATAATTAAGTTGATAAGCTGGGATAAAGGTGCTACAACACAGCCGCTTAATGTAGAGATTGATGAGTAAACTTCTTTCAAATTGTTTGGAAGTACCATATCAGCTAAATGTCCCAGTCGATGTGCACAAACATACCTCTACTGCATAAGCTGCAGCAACATATCCGTTAAGGTTCATGATAAAATGCTCGCGGCAAAAAATTGCAGTATGCAAGGTACCAATGCTTTTACGTGGTTCGGAGACGGTGTCTGAGCAGAAGTCATATTGATATTTTATACAAAGATGAATCATGCATATTAAGTGGCAGCACTGAACAAGAAACATTGATGTACTAAAGAAGAAAAGAGGTCCCCAGCACTGAGGATAACTGTGTTATACGAGTATCAGCTTAAAATGCAAATAACTCCATCGAAAGAGGGTATTCTGCCGGCAGCTTGTTCTAGATAACGCTATTGGATGAATGTGAGTTAAAACCCAGTAACCTAGGCTTTACATCCTCAGTCGATCATAGTGGACACCATTTTTCGTTCAAGTACGCTTTTTGTCGAATACTAAGTGATAACAACCAAATCTAGCCTTAGGAATTTGTCATGGGAAATAGTTTTTGCATGTTTTCTTGCACCTACCTTTTTTAAGATTTCAATATGACATTTAACAAAGATACTTTACTGCAATTGATATATTTTTATATATAAGCCTTTATAATTATACAAATTTAAAACATTTCAAGCATATTAAATATTATTTTATAAAATGTTACAGAAACGTACTAGTTTAATTTTTGTAAATAGTATAAAATAGCATTTCCCTTGATAATAATTTGTAAAACGGTATTTAAAACTATGTTAGCCTTGATTTGAGTGTAATCAGAGTAGGCTTAAGAATAATGTAAAACAGTGGAAGGCCGACGACAAACATATGTGGAAAGGAAGCCAAGCTGTGAAGTGGTATTAATTTAGGCTTCCCCAATAAATAATTACCAATACGTGAATAAATACCAGTTACTAATTCAGTGTATTTGAAAATCAGGTCTATATCCTTTGGGTGTGCTGTAGTAGCTTGCAATGATTCGTGGCACATCTGCAGAGTTTTAAAAAAGTGTTTAATTTGTGCATCAAGTTTTTCCGAGATTGTGTCCGGGTTTCGAGCAGTGCAAGTGGAGCCGCGTGCGCTAGACGTAGGCAGCAACTTTCATGGGAAGTTGTTGGAGCCCTAGGTTGAGGCAACGGCTAAATTGGAGACGTTTTTTGCAGCGGTCGAGCTACACGAATCGTTCTCCAGGGCACTCAGTCGCTTGTATCTGCAGACCAACGGAGAAAGGGGGCCTAGGTATCGTGGAACTTGCTGGGGCTCGAATTAAGCCCTAGATTTCATTGAAAAAACAAAGGAACGGTCAGGAAAGTTTATTCTAAAAGATTGAATTTAGTGTATACCAAGTGTGGCGTCGGTTTTATGTGCACTTTCGGAAGAAGCGTGATCTGATTGTTTTTTGTTTGTAACGTGTATTTACACGTGTATATACACCCGAGACAGTGGAAAAAGTCTGACAAAATAACTCATAATAGAACAACGTTAAAAATGAAGTTCAGAGAACGTGAATTTAATTACTTTTATTGTTATTACCCATGCAACGCTTTAATTACGTAGTCACTGATAATTGTGGAATAATGGGCAACTTGTTTTTGCGGAGTTGTATCGCATTATTTGAATTTAGTTCTCATTAGTTAACTAATATCCAGTATTGTAGCGATCCCAGTAGTTAAATGAGCATTGTTCAACGCGTTTACAATTTTAAATTATTCAAAATAATACCACGATAATCAAGTTGATAGTACTTCCTTTAAATTATACAAATCAAGATCATATTTGCTAGGATGTTGAGACCCGACCCATATAAGATTAATATTTTTATTTTAAGTTATTAGTACCAAATCAAGTAATATAAACCATAATAATACATACTTCTAATGGCCGGGCATGGTGGTTATCACAATCATCTCCCTACAGCTAGATGTGCAAATTATAATAGCGTATATAAGCTTCCCAGACTATTACTTGAGGTGCAGTTCACCTTCCGTTGCTCTATCGTAGAACTTCAGTTTAGACTTCGCACCGTATTCCACAAGTGCTCTAGTAAATTCCGCCGTCATGCATTTTTATTCCACTTTTGTGTCGATGCCTTGTTATATAATCTAACGTGGTCAACCCATTTCTTTGCTTTGAAGGCTTGAGAGTTATAAAGCCTGGTAATCGCCCAGAATCTCACTACCGATTCACATTCATTCAATGTTTACTGCAGTCAAGCTAAGTACATCTACGTTACTGTGTAATAGATTGCATGTGTATATTATCACCTATTTTGCATATTAATTAACTACACTTTTTTTGGAGAATAAAAATGTTTCTATGAAAAAGGAAAAATAGGCGTCTGCCCAAATTGTAGAGCCATTTTGACAACTGAATATAAGATCTATTTCGAGCTTTTAACAACTAGATACAGCCAATGGCAGAAACATTACTGAAAGAAGGACATAACGGCTTTAGGAAAGGCAGATCGTGCATCCATGGAATTTTAACACACAAGTACTAATACAAAACCGTCGAGAGTATGATGTAGAATCCCATATCGCCGTTGTCGAATTTTACAAAGCGCTTCATAGTGTTCCGGTCCAAAGTATGGGTAATAATAGAATGCAAAGGGTCTCTACAAAAACACAAATATAATATGCGGCGCTGGTGATATCACCGAACTAAGACTAATTAGCATCAACCAAGGGGCGAGGCAAGGATGCAGGATGTCACCAATGTTGTTTAATTTATATATTGAAGCCATGATAACGGAATGGAAAAAAATAGCCCCCACCAGGTATATGCATTAACAAAAACAAGTCCATCAATATGCTATTCTACGCCGACGACCAAGTAATTCTAACAAATGAGGACGAATTGCAAAAGGCATTATGTTAACCATGGTCTCAGAGAAATACAACTGAAAAATTTTAACTGACAAAACCAACGTTACGGCATTTCTAGGAAAAGCGAATGGAAGAAAGGCCAAGAAAGGTAGAAAGGTACTGTCCGGGATTTTCCTCAGAGAAGGTACTCTGTTGACCCAGGAAAACCACCTAAAACCCCGAATCAGAGCAGTCGGCCACGGAAATCGAATGCACGACCTCCATAATGCTAAGTAGGCCTGCTAACCACTAACCTACAGAGCTCGGTATGAGAACAAATACAGCAGCATCGACAAAGATGGGTAGGCGATACGCAAAGAATGAGCAATAATAGAATACTTAAACAAATCTTATATTATAAGCCAAAAAGAGCAACGAGATGTGGGCGGTCGAGTCACAAATGGCGTAGGAAGTCAGAATAAGCCATGAGAGCTAGCCCTTCAAAGAGGTGATGATGATGATGCTTTTGAAATATTTTATTAAACCACGGTTTACTGGAATTAAATTTTGAGTGTATTCCCATCCGTGGTGTGTAAATCGATATTTGGAAGAGGTGGCTGACTTATCGTCAGGTCATCAATACTAAGTTTCTTACTTCTTTCTTACTGTATTACGGCGTGACGTCACGCCTTAGGTGGATTATTTAAGGATAATTTGACACACGTTCCAGCTCTCACAGCTGTGCCCGATGTAAGTGGGATGTGCCATGGTATACTTAATGTATACTTTTCATGGTGGAATATTTTTATTTCGTCAATGGACAGTGATCACCTTGGTGGCGCCCGTCCCTATCGGCCTGTGGCGCTAGTATTTTTCGTTTGAATCAAGAACCGTCCTTTTGAAACACATCCTCGTCTGAATGTGCCGATTGTTATTTGGAACCGTGGCTCAGTTACAGTCAGTGTAGCAATATTACTAGTATTAGATTACTCTCTATTTTATTTCTTGTAAAGCCAAATGCAGTACGCATTTTCAGAAAAGCTAAATTATTTTAGATAAGACTAGAGGCAAGCCAAGCTTGTTAGCTGTGTTCTGTTTGGCTTCCCAATTAAAACTAAAATTATTATTAAATAATTACCCCAGTGTTCAATGAAATTTGTGTCTGCTGGAACTTGTGGAAATTTGGCGGGTGCATGAAAGCGCTTCCGTACAGATAAAAAAAGTGCGCCGAATTTGGTCGGTCAATAGTTGGCGGTTTCGGAAGAAGTTTTATGTCGAACAGGCAGCGTAATTCGTAGATGAGGCAAGTGTAAACGGGGGAGGGGATTTTTCTGGAGCAGTTTGGAGCCCTATGACCGATCAAAAAGCAGTACAACAGCCGAGATATCCACCGATGGCAACGAAGCGGAATATGTAGACCGTTGCAGTCACATTCAACAGCGCATGGGCCTACAGCGACGAGGGACTCATTGCGGGGTTATTTACAGCCCATATTATTCAAAGCTTTTAGTTTGGTGGTACCATCTACCTAGCCACCACAGAAATAATGCATCGATTTAACATCATCTTACCGCTGTCTGGCTTGAGAATTGTCCAGCCCACTTCCATTGTTTGCTACCACCTCTGTTAAATCAAGTATCTAGCAGTTCCTCGTATAAAATTGGGCAACTAACAAGGAGAAGGCAATATTAGAGAAGCTGATATTGTACCTTATAAAGAAAATAGTTTAACGGACGAAATACGAGGCAAAACGAACGAATGGACCTAAAAAAACCCGAAGCACTATTAGGGGCAGATGTAACTAGTTCCAAAATATCTCATGAAAGGTCTTAATTTTAAGAATGCAAAAAATATCGATCGGTTCAAATAGAGCAATAAATGCTTTCATAAAAATAAATAACTAAAGGCGAATAGAGATTCGCAAAGATGCTATTATAAATTTAGAACAATATTAGTGTTTGAACTGAAATACACCTTAAACATAATCAGAATAGGTAAATAATAATGGAAGTTGAACTAAATAAATCCAGAGAATGTGTTAATTGTAAATAACATCAAATACATTGTATTCATAAAGAACTCGGAAATGAAATTAACTGTTTGGTTTCGAATTCTTATGTTCAAAGCCAACCCACAGTTGAAATTAATAGCTCAGATTCAAATTATTGTTATTACAAAATATTTAATAAAGCAATGGTATACGGGAATTATGCAGGCACAAAATAATTTTACAAACAATTTAGCACCAAATAACTATTACATGACGACAGGCTCGTTATATTTAAAACCAACCCAGAAATCAGATAAATAATTTAGATCGAAACAGTGCATGCTACTATATGTAAGTTCTCATTATCTTTTTACCACGGATTATCGTATAGCTTTGATGTCGACCTTCTAGTCTAATTTAAAGAACGATTGACGCCCTTCACTGCAATAATCTAGTATCATTGCCGCATGCCCATGCAGCCCTAGAAATACGTCTCGTCTTGTAAATTTATGCCGTTTATTCATTATCGAGGGCCGACCGCTCGCCCTACTCACCCGAAGTTGGACTATCTCCGACTTCTTTGAATTTCGCATCTGTCAACCCAGCTAAGTCACTTCTAATTTAACATTTCATGTTGTGCGTTATTTACTGACAATTTATAGAAACACACCATCGATGAAGTACTTTGAAGCAGGTTAACGTATAAGACATTTACTTTAAAAATAGAACCAAACAAGCATATATACCTAAAAATGGCATTTATGCAAAAATATCACCAAAATAAGCATTTTCTGGAATTTTTTGCATTTTTCCTAAACTTCCGGTCTTTAGTCATCGTAAACCTTTGAAACCTTCAAGAAATATACTCACCTATAGTAGTTATCACAGTAAGAGCGTATAAGAAGGCGCCTGTAAAGCTCCAGGATTTGCTGAAGTCAACGTCGTCCGAACCGTCGTATCCATTTCTGATGGCGTTAGTTATGAGGGCCTGGTACGCTATGAGTTCGTAGGTGACACTCTCTTTCCACTTTGTTTCCTCAAAAACGTTGCAATTGTAGGTGATATTCCATATTCTCTCTGCCTCGGCAATGCGCTTATCCATTATTCCGGACTTGAGTTGCTTTTCTTGGTCCTTCTCAATGGCACCAAATATGAATGCTCCCGCTATTGTGTAGCCTAGCTGAAATAAAAGTCACTTTTAGGTCGATCTAATGGATTTTATTCAAATGTTACAAAAGTATAAATTATTTAAAAGTTTGTATGTAACTATTCTTATTGATCTGGAAGTGCTTATCGCATTTATTTAAATCCAGTATTTTTTAAGTATACCAATGAATAACTATAAATCTTATTTTAAAATTTCTTAAATACGTTATATTTTTAAAGGAAACGACAGGTTCTTCACTCTAGGCAATCAGCGTCAGATAAATGCAACATGTGACCACCATTTAATGATTAGAGAAATAAGTACAGTACTATAATTAAATTCACATGCTTATAAAAAAAATCAGCCAAGTTACGACGCACGACACACAGAGGATATAGACGATATGTGGAAGAAAGTGAAGTAAATAGTATATATAGTTATTACTCTTCGTCGGCTCATCTGTTAATTTCTATGTCTGGGATTCAGATTTCGAATTTCGCGAGGATGAGCCACGCCAACTTTTTCGCTTTGAATCCGCAAAGTGTAAGTCGGCAATTTTTCTTTCTTTCTGGTCCCGTCTTCACGCCGTCATAGAGTCAGCTTGAGCGTTTTGTAAAGTGACCAGCGGATGTATGGGCGTGCAGTTGACTATCGTGTAGTATTTGCCCTCACCATTGTCGGCGGATCGTGGCATTCCTGGCCTATTATTTAGAAAATTTTGTCCCACGCCATAAAGCCGGATCCAACGCTGGCTGAATTATTTTTGGCACTTGCCCAAAATCAACTTGGTTCTCAAGTGTGGAGTTCGTAAAAGCATCCAGGGCATGACCTTGCCCCGATCTACGCGCGCTGAGAACACCTGTCAACTACGGTGCATTTCAACATCAGCTACGTAAATTTCTTAGCACACAGAAAGAGATTTGATAAGGAACACATATACAGGTTAATTTTTCCTTTTATGTAACATTTACTGGCGACCAGTGCCACTCATGCATTTGGTGAGCTCAGGTTATACAGTTCGTCCCACAAACTTTGTAACCGAAAGCATCAAACTTTTCCTTCCCATCCACGGAGCAGACACCGCTTACCGTATTGCCTTGTAACTTTGTGTCTTATATTAATGTGTGCCATAAATGAAATCGCTGTACTGTAAAGTCTTAAATTTTATGTGCTTTGTGAGGTGCCTCTAAGCTTACCGGATTATACTCTAATCACCTGTATTTTGTACCATATAGTATTGAAATTGTGATTAATTATATTGTGATAAAGTTTTGTGGCTTTTGTTTTGGTTACTCCTACCTGTGCATGATTTGAGTTTTTCTTTCAGCAAATTATGTGCTACTTGAATTTACGAATTCTCGTTTAATGCCTGGATACACTTGTCGTTGATTGGGCTTTTAATAATTTGTGAGTATTTAAAGAACTGAACGTCGGCAACTGTATTCAAGTAGTCGTAAAGTTTTTTTTTTTTAGAGAATTAGCCGACGAATCGATTTTGATGCTAAAATATTAGCTGAAAAGGTAATTGGATTTCACTAAATAAGTAGGAAACAATGGATAAGTAAAATTATATCCCCTTAAGGGGAAATTGAGAAAATGATCTGGTGAAGAAACCACACGAAGCAGCAGCAACCAATAATTTAACCAACTACTTAGAGAAAAAAGCGATGAATTTATAACTGAAGCCGAAGAACCACTATCAAGATGGTTGAAATATTGCCAGCAGTTTTTTCAAATATGTGGCCCATGACGAAAGGGAGAAAAGTTAGTATGCAACGATAAATAGTGTAGAGATACAATCAATATTGGTCCTAATAATCCAAAGAAAATGAAAATCCAGCCAGCAGATAACATGATGTCAAAATCAGAAGCACTACGACGCGATGACAGCCCGTAACAGAGAAAATGTGGAGAGAAGAATGTATTTCCAAGAATAATAATTACTAAAGAATAGTGCTTTCAAAAAATAAAAGAATTGGTGGAATTTTTTAATTTCTGAATTAAGAATAAACCAAGCTTACGCACATGTATAACGCAAGTTGGTTTCGTTATGATACCTAAACCGGAGAATTATCGTGGTATGGCTTAATAAAATAAAACTATTTGCTTACATCTTAAACAATGATATAAAAATCAGCAAAGGAAAAATTAAGAAGGAATCTTTACCCTGCTTTTAGTATTCATAGACTTGGTAAAGGTTTTGAATAGCACTAAGTGAAAACTACCTCTTTAAATAAAAAGTACTGGACATGATGTACGCAAGAGCATCATTCCAGATCCTACACAAAAACATCCTAAGGGAACCTACTAAAGAATGGGGTTAAGCAAACGTGTATACTGCCATATCGCTAATATATGTATCCGAGATACATATCAAAGATACATTTGCATCTTATATCAGAGATACATAAAGTGGAAGTATTATGTATTCATACTGGTTTCCAATTTTAAACCATTTTCATTTTGTACTAAAAATGGAAGTGGAATTTTAACTTGTTTAAGGTTATCAATATATAAGCTATTTGTTCTTTTTTATCAGAAGCAAGAACCCCAACCACAAATGAATGTCAACGCTAACCAAAACCGTCGCAGTAATTGAGCATCTGCACGTTTCATGTTAGAACCGTAGCAACGGAAGAAAAACTAATGAAATTAGAAAAACCATTAAATAAATTAAGTGTAAAGTAAGAAAAACCATCCTAGAAATAAAGGGCATATTAAAAAAATGCATAGTTTTACAAAGAAAAATAGTAAAAACAAGACCATAATTACTTTCGAAATGTTCACGGTTACCAAAAATGCACTCGAAGACGAAATTGATGCAATATAATACAAAATAGTAGAATGTTTGCAGATATGGGCCTGTTTAGTGGTTGCAGCGATAAACACAACATTCAAACCGGATCGCGGGGAACTCAAATCATTGGCTTGACGGCTTGGCCCAAGGGCGCAAGTTTGTAAACGGTTTTCAGTGCATTCTGCTTGCGGCGAGCAAAATTAGAAACGACTGATGCTCTGCACTATCAAGTTTCGGTGCCTCCAATTGGGTTAGATGAGGTCTACCGCCATAACGGCACCATAGCTAACAGCCAGAGCATTCCTCCACATTGCTAGTACGCGTCGTGCCCTCCAAAGCCGATGAGGCAATCCCGGGCGATTCAAATCCGCGATGTTGCAATTTTCAGGCAGCGGCACTACCAAGGCAACCTAATGTAGAAACTAGGTGCAGTTACGCAATAGGTTTTTGCGTTGAATAATAAGTACGCGAATTGGGGATACGGGGCATTAAATCCGACAGCAAGCTTTCGTGTTTTTTAACCTGCTCATAATTGAAAACAATATTATTAGGCGTATTTTTTTAAGTATATACAAAGTGTTGTAAAATTGCACAGAACAGCAGTTAAGGGCGTTATTTTGCACCAAAAATAAGAAAAAAAATTCTCCTAAAATCATTCATTTCCAAGATATCCTTAATCAAGGAATTAACGATAGTCATTCGTTTTTAAATCGTTCAGATTTAGTAAGCTGGTGTTTTGTCTTCATTACTTGTTTCTTTTATTTACAATTGTCAGAAGTATTATGAGTGAGTCAGAAGAAAGAGATTACTTAGAAAAGTTACTATACATCCTACTGAAAAAAAGAAAAGGAAAAAAGAAAAGCTGAACCTAAAATAATTTATTTTGAAACTAATGGTTATTATTTTTCTACGTTTAACTATAGAACAACGCCCACATATTGTATGTAAACAAAACACATGTGTTGGAAACACCAGCCTACTAAATCTTAAGGGGCCGAAAAACGAAATGTTATCTTTATTATATTTCATCCATCTGCAATTTAATCTTACAGAGGATAGCTATGTGAGCAAGATGACTCGTACCTCAGGGTTGGATTCACCGGTACATTAATATTAAATTCGTGTGATACGCCACTGGAATATAAATTTAACTCGAGGGCGCAGACGCTATTTCTATCAAAATCCTATTACAAATCGGTTTATTTGGTGCGATCCGTTTTGTGACTTAAACTAATAAAAGGTGTTTTATGAGCGATTTATCAGGTAATTTTTTAATTATCACGCTATTAGCGTCACTGATCCTCATTTGTTTGCAGGCAAAAACCTCCACTTTGTTGTTACAACATTAATTTGTTTTTTGGAGCGTCGATATGGGATCAACATAGCCTCAAACTTGATTATGGCAATTACTGGATAATTGGTTTTTAATGGATACTAAACTCTGCCTGCGTCTCGTTCATGAAGGTCATGCGAATTTCCGCTTGCTAACGCAGTTACTCTTAGTAGAATTTGGTACCTGATCGATAAAAGCTGCGGCAGCTCATTTGGGCTGTCTCTCCTGCTGATTTCTGCCTTAAGTTGGACCCCTGGGATGCTGTGGCTGCTGTAGATGCTTCCTACACGCTGTGCGGACACGCTGCAGTCGAAATCTTGGGCTCAGGGACCTTATCTTGCCCGTGGCTGAAGTTCGTAAGCTGCGCTGGTGCTGTCGGACTCCTCGTAAGGTGGCAAAGATGAAAAATTATTTTCATGTGAGGAAAAATTTTCGCCACATTCTCACAGGTGCACTGGTAATTATTTAACACACTGGTGTACTATTTATCAATAAATTTAATGATTTATTATGTAAAAACTGTAATTTTTGGAGAGCAGAGGAACTGCATGTCATTAAATAATTTTATTGTCTCCCTATCCGGGTCGTTAATAACAATTGCCTATCTAATTTATACAAAACGGAAATTAACCAAATTCAATACACAATAACTTCTTATCCTATTTAATTGTCTTTCACTCACGTAATTACACTGGCTCGTTCTTTTTAATGTTTAGTTCCTGCACTACTTTGTTTCACATCCTGTTGTGTCAATTTCTTGTAATTTTATTTTAACTGTTCGCTTTTTACCAAATTTTCGACTATTGCCGTTTCATAATTATAATCGCTATGTTCTGCTTGGTTTATGATCGTTGCAACGTATTATCATAATTCTCCTTCTATTACCTTTATTTAAAATGCTCATAAACATATCCTATATAATTATTCTGACATCTATGCTTCATTTAACACGCACCTATTATAAACCTTTCTGTGGCAGTTCTATTTATTTTTTGGGCTTTAATTTTGCACAAACCTCTTATTTCTGGCTAATTTAAAATTATCGATTCCAATCTATGAAAAACGAGCTCTGCCCCTTCGCCTTTTCTATTCAGTTCAATTCATTACTACCAGCATTTCGTTGCAAATGTAATTACGGATTGAAATTTACGTTAAATCTTGCAGTTGCATGAACTACCCCAACTCTGTGCTATTTGACTCGCTTTATTTATTTGTTGTGCTGCAAACTGGGTTGAGTAGCCGTTTCAATACCATCTCAATATGTTTAGAGACTTTTCTTATTTTTGTTGCAGAATAACGCCCTTACATTCTGTGCAATTTTTAAACACCTTGTATAAGGCAGATAATATTATCCTGCCGTTGCGTAAACGTAAATGAACGTATCTTCGAGCTGTGGCGCGTAGAGTATTCATTCTTATTTTTCATTTATGTTTAGGACTGGCCTTTATTCTTCTTATCCGTGTCTTAAAGTCAATATATTTGCGTAAGCAAATTGGCTTTTCTAGTGAAAATGTTTGCAGTCAGTTTCAGCCAGAGAATACCACAAAACCGACCAGCTTCCTGTTTCTGACAAATAGTGACCTTTCGTAAACAAGACTGGGGTATTTAAGAGTTTCACGCATACTGAGCTAGCAAGGTGAACTAACAGAGCACATAATTTATAAGAATGGTAAAGCGTACGGGACGCCTCATTTCAATTACGACATACATAAAGGAGAAAGGGCATTTATAAAATTAAGCAGAAAATAGCATAACATTAATTATAATGGAGGAGAAAGGGTAAAAGGGAATACACATAGCTGGTAAACCACCGTAAAACTTTGCAGATAACTTCGTACGCCTAGCAAATAAGTCAACAGAATTAGAGAAGATGATCACCACACGTAGACAAGAGTATAAGAAAACAGGCATGAAGATAAATAATGAAAATCCAAAGAAAATAAGGAAAAAAGAGCAAATATACTAAATGAAACCACTTTAAAATATATGGACCAAGCTATACACTTAGGTCAATTTTCTTTAATAAAAATCAAGAGAAAGTCGTAAAGAGACTGGATTGTGAAGAAAATTAAAGACCTCACAAATTGGAAGGAAAAGTGAAGTCGCCAAGTGTACAGTCACTATTATATTATAAAACGGGGATGTGGCCTTCCTTGCATGGATTTTTTATATTAATATTTACATATAGCCAGATTGTGTTTCTATGCGTTTTCGTTGTCAATTAGGTTAATTCTTATAACATGGTCCTGTTCGGTTTGTGAAACGGTTGGTTTTGCATATCCAGCGATGGACAAAATGGCCGCAACAAAAAACGTAATCTGTGTCACAAGCGTCCGCACGTTCCTGTGTCAAATTGCTGTGAGCTAAATGAAAGGCGGTTCAAGCCGCGCAGCAAATACAATTTACTGCCAATAGTGCTTGTATACCACGAGCCAGTGCTTACACTTCAAGCAAGTGTAATTTCAATGGTATACAGAGCACGTACACAATTGCAAAGCCACCAGGGCTTTTCGTGACGTTCCGATTATACAGTGATGGCAGCCGCCAGACAGCCGACAGCCAGAAGCTAGCTGAGAAGGTCCCATACCACGAGTCATTCGAGGGATGAAGTGATTCAATTCGAGTGCTACTTAGCGATATCCAGGCTTCGAGCGTAGGTAAACTGATACAGGGCATTTTTGCAGTTTCAGTGATAAGCGTTCGCTTCAGTGTCGGAAGATTTTGCAACCGTATAGAAATGTGCTTCATAGACAAATAAATTCGTACGCGCAGTCATTAAATTCTGACGGCGGATTTCGATGCAGTTTAATGTTCGCGCATTAAGAGCAGTTGAGTTATATTGGCGCTATTCTAATTTTATTTAAATGTAAATGTACTTCCGCTGTAATTACTCTGCTATTCTTTCACTTGTAAATGAGTGTAGCCACAAGCTTTTGCGCATTTGTGTTTTAATCTGATGTGTTTAGGGATGGCCATTTATTTGAGATATCAACATTGATTGTGCTTATTGTCTTATGTGTGATAAAAGTTGTATAAACAAATGGGTTTTGCTTGTGGGTATTGTTGAAGTTGTTTTAAGCACCGCGTTATACCTATGCCAGTTTCCTGTTTTTGACAGATAGTGACCATTTCTAGACACGAGTTGAGTTTCATGTATGCTGATCTAGCTATATGAATAACAAGACAATCTATTTATAAATCTGTTAAAGCGTACAAGACGTATCGTTTGAATTTAACGTTTCATTTTTTATTGTGGAGCCCGCACCTGGGCAACTACCGAAAATAAACTACTCAAATCAAAGACAATTTAAACAAAATTATGAGGAAATTCCTAAAGTTCAAAATAAAAGAATATACTACCATCAGCTATTTAAGAACTAAATTGGGAGTAAGCATTACTGAGACATGTAGAATATTAAAGCGGAAATTGGCCAGGTCATGTGTTCCGTCAACGCGATAATAAATGGACAAAAGACTTACAATGTGGAAACCAAGCATATCAGGTAGAAGAGCTGAAAGATCAGGAAGAAGATGTATAGACCATCTTACGAAGGTTGTAGGGCAACAATCGGAAAAATTGATGCAGGACCGAAAAACAGAAATATATTTTTTAGTTTAATTTAAGAAAAACTACGTAAATTTAAGTTTATATAATCATGTATCAGTAAATCAGAAATTGATAAGCGGGAAGTACAAAAAGTAGCATATCATGTGCATGGTACCTTTTAGGTCATTACTGGATAATTCCTTTGCTGTTTTTCTACAAATACAGGCACCAACTACTGTTAATTACCTTTATACATTAACTTATCACCACACCAGTTACTTCATAAACAAATACAAAGACGAATAAGAAGTACTTAGATTGTATTATATTGCAATGATGGTTATTCACTGCTCACTTTTTATTGCCCAACCCGGCTAAATTTATGAAATGAACTAATTCCAGTCAGGAATCAAAGGTTCCATCTTGTATTATTTATCCATGAAACTCAATATGGAAGTATCGTGTATCGTGCAACCCGAAAAATATTATGAAACAGAAAAATTGTACTAAAATTATTTCGTATATACAAAGTAAAGATTAGCCGAAATAGAGTAGAACGCAGATGACATTTTGTCTAATTTTGGAGAGCATCAGGAATGTGAAAAATACTATGTAAAACTTACAGAAGGAGCAACGAATGTAAAACTACAAACCAAAGTAGGCAAAAGTGAGGAAATGAAAATGGATAGGTTCACCATAAAAGACACAGCAAGTCGAAGAATTCTGCCACTTTAAGAGTATAGCAAATAAAAAGCGCAAAACAGAAAAGTAGATGTTTAGCAGATATATGGCCACGTGCAGCATCCATAAGCTACCCAGCTCAAGGCCTACAAAGGCAGCACAGAAAATCGTAAAAATAAAAGACGTTCGATCGACAAGCTATCCAGCTTGGATCAGCCGGTGGCTCACTGTAGACACAACGCTACGCGCGAATTCCTGACTAGTGCCATAAATTTGATAAATTATAGCATATGACAAATTCCATAGGCAGGTGCAATGCAAAAACACATAGTTACAAGATCAATCTTTGCGACCTCATGCAAATTGCGAATAGCGCCGAGAACTACAGGTAGTCGCAAAACCCTTTTGGGACAATAGCGAAAGGATGCTCGAGGGTCGAGAAAACTCCGTAACTATATTGGCAAATATGGGGCCGTAATGAAATCCTTGTTCTGAAGAAATACACGAAAGCGAGAGCTCCAACCGTCCGCCAAAAAACGTAGAAGGTGTCAGGTCATTTTGTATTTTAATTAGCCACCTAGGCTTTAAGGCAGCGTGCCCGTATGTTAAACCCTTTTAGTTACTTATTTGGCTTCATCGCCATATCCATAATAATGATTTTGCACATATTTGGCCTCAAGCGCAGTATTTCTCGTCATCCGGGGCACCCCTTTGTTGGTACTTTGACAATCTGGTGTTAACGCTCGCAGGATTTCCGAACCTTCTAGAATTTACGCTGTTGGTGTGACTGCGAGGCCTCGCGCTCTCTTTGTTACCGGAACTTATTTGTTTTATTGGGCGCCTCGCCATTGGCTGTCTTTGTCACCGGCACTTATTTGTTTTATTGGGCGCCTCGCTATTGGCCGTCGTAGTCACTCGTTTGGCGGTTGAATCCCCAGATGCAGTATTTTTAGCGGTCGTTTCGGTCATTCGGTCTCGGGTTGTCGAAGAAGTCAGTCGTTGCAGAGTAATTCCAAGGCGGCCGGCGTCTCGCCCTGTGCGGGGCGCCGTCCCTTCCTTTTGTGCCGTTATGGCGGCGTGTCTTTTGTCCATTTGTGCTGTTACAGTGTGTTTCCGAATCCAATAAACTATATTTGTACTTTTGTACCGTTGCCGAGAGGCTATCTTCGTATCAAGTGCTCCCGCGGTCAGGCAGTTCGCAGAGACTTCAGTTTCGGCCGCGAGAAATTTGTAGGTGTTATTTGACCCGATTGTTAACGGACGCTTTCGAATACCGTGTGCCTTGTCGGCGTCTTTACCACAGCCATAGTGGGATTATAACGAGAGCGTGCCTTGTTTACCGTCTTCATGCAAGTCCTCGCCGCCCCTTTGGGCCGCGTATCGTGTCCTGAGAGGGATTCCTTGGTAGTGTCGTTTGCACCTGCAGCCGTGAGCTTTGCGACCTTCCCTACGCTGTTAGACGAGCCCATTGCAGTACCGAAGTGTAGAGCCAGGTGAAACTAATACAGGTCAGATCATTCAGTGTGTGTTGTATGTAGTTACCGCTTTATCGTCACCATTTAAAAGTTACCGACTTATTTAGCAATTTACATTGTAGCGCATTATATCAGGCGATGTTAGAGTATTTGTGTAGATTTAATTAGATAATTTTTCAATACCAATTTCCTATTAATTGCTTTAGTACAGTTAAGATGCACCAATTCAATCACTAATCCGGGTACTAATTAAGCATTTCATTTAAGAATTGTTGTTAACGTAATATTACTGCTCAGTGTCGCTTGATTTACAGCTTTGTGCGTGACGTTTAGTTATGAAAACCTTTGTTTACGATTTGAATAATAATGTTTGCTGTGAAAGCCCTTTTTACATATTTAATAATGTTTGTTGTGGAAACCCTTTCTACCTTTTGTTTACCAAGTTTGTTTGTGTGCGCAGACCAATATACCGGTTTGTTTAAATTGCCTGTTGTTTTCTTGGTGCCGTTTGCATGCTAATTTTCAGGGTTATGATATATTTTGTGCAGATAAATGTAAGGTGGAACCTGGAAAGCAGTTTAGAGCCATCAAAGGTAAGTCGGTACACTCGTAGCTACAGCTTGGGAGTCGTCGGCTTTCTCGAAATAGTTATTTGTGTACTTCTCGCCCCGTCTAACCGTCCAGGTCCGGTTTTACGGGAATGTTGTAAGACAGACTTGGTGGCGCCCTATTTACTTTTATCGATACCTACCGACCCTCTGGCCGTTGCCCTTTTGGTAATCTCGTTAAGGACCCGCCCAGCTCCACTGATGCTTAGCCGGCCTATCTTGTTGCGGCATGGGTAGTGGCCTAGGAGAACTTTCGACCCGATTTTGTCAAATATCGCCCGCGCCGGCCGTTTCGTTTTTATATGAGCGGGTGCGGTGTCGTAAAGTCAGTTTAAGACCGTAACAAAGGCTAGAACAATTTATGAGAAGCTGCATAAGAATAGACAGGAAGGCACCAGGGTGAATCATTCAGCATTTATAATTCGGCATTTATTAGGCTTATTGCATAGGAAAGATGAAAATTGCAACAAAATTCTACATTGGAATGTACAAGGGGGGGGTACGTTCTGCAGTCAATGATTCAAGGCTGAAGATAATGGTGAACTTCCAAATCAGATGCAGATTCAGCGTGGATCTCACCATGGTGGCATAATACGTCCCAATTGCTTACTCTCGTGATAGAAGATATATTTAGAAATCCTTGTTGGCTGCAAAATGCATAAATATAAACGAATCCGAAAGAATTAAGAGATACAAGGAGATTTAACTTAATATGGCGTTGGAGTGGGCAAGTTAGAAAATAAACTTCGACAAAACAAAAGCTGTGAGCAAACACCAAATACTAATAGTTGTTGGAAATCAAAATCTTACTCACATGAATAATTAGATCTCTCTCGAAAATGTAATTCGATTAGCAAGGAAAATCCAGTAGCTGAAGTTACACGGCAAAGTTATATTTTTAAAAATTCTGAAATTCTGGACTGGAAACTGTGACTAAAATTTCTATTCAATTAAGAATTCTTCAACGGGCAGTCGAGCGATCCATGCTTGTTTTAAACTTGAAAGATGTATTTAAAATCGCTAAATTAAGCAATGTTCTTCGACGAATATCTGAATTTAAATCTGTAAGCTGCAAGACTATCTACGATGTAATCGCGAAAAAGTACAACGGTAACATATTTAATTTAGTAAATATAAGTTTAGCAGCTAGCAATGAACTTCTAAAAGGATTCCGCAATAATTAGCGTTTAGCGAGACCAGCTAAGTTAGCTCCGGAGGAGGGAGTGGATTCATGATAATTCTATATAGTGTATATAATTTAATGATATTAAGCTATCTAACACTTATATTGGAAGGCTGATCTCAAATTATTTTTACTGGACGCTGTCGTATTGATAAGCAAATTTATCTGTTGATTTGAGTTAAACAAAGATGTGTCACGATCAATAGAACACTTTACTGTTGTCTTATATACACGAATGCAACGTTCTTCTATCAATAAATAATAGATTTGTTGAAACGATTATACTATACTTATGAATCAAGCCAATAAGATCACATTTGTATGGCCACACTACGGATTTCGTCGATCAATACATGTGGTATAAGAGTTACACTGGAGAAATTCTACCATGCAGTTTAACATTTGACATAGCAATTACAATAAATGGAGTAATTTAGCTTATCTATAAGTTCGGGAGAACGACCGCTATTCCCAGTTTCCACACACGTCCAATTGCGTTTGGCTCATTACTCCTGGGCTCCACAACAGGAAAAACGATAACTGAAGATCACTTACGACTGACCATATCCATAAATTCAAAGAGGGAGAAACATTTCATGCATAAAAAACGATACGATAAGTTTTTCAACCGCCATAGAAAACTGTACGTATAACGATTCACTATTCAAGCCTCAAGAAACGCATTTGAAAAGATCTTAGTAAGCTAGCTCTCAATTAACCGTCCCAAATTAACAACACTAGAAATAAACAGCTCTAAGATAACTCTCGTTCTTAGGACTTATTATGGTTCGATAACGGCTGCTAGTTGTGCTCCCTACGGAGGTTATTTCCCTAGTTCGACTATAAAAATATTAGGATACCTAAGTTTTATAAGCTATGATCTGTATAAGACGTTTACCCCAACAAATAAGCTAGTAAATTCCACAGTAAGAGTAACTAATAAACATTGATAAGGCTATAAAGCATGATTAGCTATAACTGTAATTAATTAACAGAGGTTGGCAAATGTAGCTAAGTTTATGATGACTGACAGGTTAATTGTGTAACGTTAGAACCCGATAATGAAATCGCTATGTTACAAAGTTATGTTGAAGCATTACGGAGATTTAAGGCAGCGTTTGCATTCATGTTGAAATGCCAACAACCGATGACGCAGCTAAAGTGATTAAAAAGCAGTGCAAAAAGGCACCTATTATACAAAAAGCATATAAGAAGTAAACTGACAATACTGAAAATTAGAAGAAGGTGCTAGTGGTGTGTTACTCGGGATTAACTAAAAGTGAAAAAGTGCGACCCAATTGTGAGGTTAGAGTTTCCTGAATGAAATTTACAAAAACAATTATAAATTAAGATCAAAGAATGTAAACTTACAGATAAATAATTGCAAATCTTGTTGCTATGCTTACCTAAAGAGTCGCTTGTTAATATGTTTGTTGGGGAGCGCAAACCGAAAGCTTGTGTGTTATTTTGGCTCCCCGATTTTGATAAGTTTTGTTGACCAACGATAATATTGCGTGCCCAGTTGTGAGTTTTTGTTATTTGCCTGTGTGCCGAGGCCAGTTGTGGTTAAATTGGTAGTATTCCGGAGTGAAGTTTTAAAGTAAATTAAACCTGGAGCTTCGCCTGTGTCAGATCGTCTTCGAAGCTGAGATTCAACCAAATTGGGAGAAGAGGCAGGCAGCAGCAGCTAAAACCTTTCCAGGAAGCAAATACGAGTTTGGCGTCCTTTCGCGAAAACCGGAAGCGGGAGCGCCGTTTCTTGTAGGAAAAACGAATGCGAGTTGCACTTGAAAAACAATTTCCAAGTTAGCTAAATTACTGGATTATTAGAAAATCATTGTTGTAATTTTACCTGAGGTGAACTGATTGATTGTTGGTTAATTTGTGTTTAAAATAAACTGAATTTTCTGTGTTTCGAGCATCTCCGTTTGGGTTTAATATTTTGAGGTCATCTGTCATTCGTTAGAATAGAGCATTTGCTATACAATGGTTAAATTTATCAACAGTGTAACAACCTAACCCTGCAGATACGAGTCTTAAATTGCTAGCCGGAGCAAACGTTTTCATAAATTGAAGATGAATAAAATATAGAAAGAGAAGCATACCTTTTCTTACAGTAAAGCAGAGTTAAATAACAGTATTTTTAATTAGCTACAAAGAAAGGCAGTACAATTCAAAATAGGCTATGTTGTTGTAGTGCGTACTCAAATTTGTATTTATTTAATATAATACAAAAACATTTTTAAAAATAATAAAGAGCCCTGTATAAATAAAGGCTGATCAACATAATATATACTCTAATACTATTGAGATAATTGGAAAGATGTAATATCATTTTCATGTTCCATTTCGGCTTGAATCCCCAAATCGATTTCTATTATGCAGATGTACCATTGTTTTTTTTACGTTCAATTCTTGTTTTCCAGCACAACCAATGAAATTGACCGGTCGGGTGACTCAGGTACCATTATATAGATATTGGAAGAAGAAAAGAAACGAATAATGGGCCACGCACTAGCTAAAAGATAGCGATTAAAGAGGTCCACCATGAATTTACGATTATCCTTCCACTACGATTCTGATCAGTCCTATACGTCCAACAGTGTCTTACTATTCCATCGTTGGCAGTACCATAGACACCATCAGTTATCGCTGAATTTTCTCTACACCAGAAATGTCAAACGTGACACATCGTCTATACTAAGAGTAAGCTTAAACTTCGCCGATGAGGGAAATGTTAACAGAAGTGCTGTAGAATCAGTGAAAGATATGAATACGTCTACTAAATTGCTACCGTCACGTAACAATTGTGTAGGGGACGAGGCAAGATTCCGTCAAATGGCCAAATCGTATATTAAATGTGCGCCCAAGAGTGATTAAATAGATAGCATTAAATAAACTGAAAAGGTAAATTTGTACGAAAACTTAAAGATTGTGAAATGAAGGACACTAAGGGGTATATGTATAGTATATGTTCAGAACTGGACGGAAACAAGCTCGCATAGTACAAAATGGGATACATAACCTAGCTGACTGTGAAGAGTGCGCTTCTGCAATTTAACGAACAAGTGCGCAAAGTGGTTTGCATATTGTTTAGGCTATGAATGGGGCAAATTACTGTTAAAAATAACGCTCTACCATGAAGTAAACAACTGTATTAGGTTAAAAAAATAGGGAACTCTAAATACAGCTCATAATATTTATGCGGTCTTGCAAGCTACCTTTTACGCAAGCATCAGAAATGGTGCCACATTACGGGGTCAAGTTGCAGCGTTATTGTTTCATAACAGCGAATTCTGCAGACGTAGGTCTCGGAATTAAGGCAAGTAATTCGCTAGATGGCAGAATTGACTAGAATAAGCAAAATACGACACCAATATTCTATATTTATAGTTACCTACTTTATTTAATTTTTTAATGCAATCTCAAGCATTGAGCTGTGTTCATGTATGAACTGACATAGGCTACACATGTCTTAAGTGGTAGTTGACGTGGCTACTCCGTTCACACCTTACCCTCCAACCATTCATCCCTTCAACAGGTTCCAACCCCTTTAGCCCAACCTGGTTCTAACAGTCTACAGGTTACGTTTTTTGAAGTGCAAGAAATTAAGAAGACTTCAGACAATTACCTAAAATTACTATACGCCTTTCATTTGTCACTAAATAAAGATACTTGCCCTAATATTGCAAAATGTAAACATAATGAAAGTACATGATTATAGGTTATGCAGCTCCTATTGCAAACAGCAACTGGTGGTAAAGTATTAAAAAAATCTAACAAAACTGTCTACCCTTCAGCACATTATAACAAGGCTAAAGTCGTCTGTCGCTAACGTACATTGTTCTCCGCAGCTTATCTACCGCAATTTCAAATATCTTGCCGCATTCCTGAAAATGTTAACGCAATCTAAACAACACGACAAAGCACAAATGCCGCAATGATCAGAAAATGTTGCCTCCCTGCAACGAGCTTCTGATTCCACCCAACTGCTTTAAGAGGGTAATGTCTAGCTTTAAGTTTCAGTTCTGCGTTATAAAGGAAAACTTCAACGAAACCGAGATGAGCATATCCGTGCAAGGAGTGAAAGGATATTCTATTTAGAGCTCATGTGTATTTGTAATATTAAAGCAAACGCCACGAGCTTTTCAAAACCTCGTCTATTTACAGACTGGGGTTTCACGTCCGTAGGATGTTTTAGTTCAATGGATTTGTTTACATTATTGTTTGTGAGGATATCTATCAGTTGCTTGGATGTGGAAATTGCAGTTTGGTTTAAAATTTATCATTTTCCAGTGTCTCTTGGAATGGAGTGTGGTAAATCTGAAGCGTTTAAAAAGTTAAAAAGGAAAACATTGTTATTACACAACATTATCTGTTTTTAATACCCGTGTAGTGTGTAACGTGTGTACCGGGAAATTAAGAAAAGTTTCTTTATTATGAATATTAGTCATACAATTGTACTGTATTTCCACCTTCAGCATATAAATGCTAATGTATAATATACAAATTTAAGTTTTCAATTTATATTTAATCTCTGGTAATCTCATCCATCATCCATTATATTTCACCAATATAAGAGGATCACACCATAAACAGCAAAACGAAAATAACAATTCCCAAACAACGGGAATTTAAAATTATATAATATTTAGCCACAGATATAATATAAATGAAGATGGCATTGGGAGAAATTATTTTCTAGGTTAGGAACTACATATTCTACTTAATTTCCATTTTATAAATAAATGTATTTCCGCCTGTGTCTGCTGCTGGGAAAATTTAGTAGCCCGGCAGGTGATGCTGCCCTGTCTCAGAGGAAGATTGGCAAAACGAAGCAGCAGACTACCTGTTGTTAATAGAAAACAAGCCTTCACCAATATTTAGGCCTCGGAATATGTGCGGATAAACAGAGCAACAACCCGGAGAGAAAAATTGTAAAACGCAAAATACAAATCGATAACAATGCGACTTGGTTCCTGGAATATTGCACAGATAGTCGACTTTTCAGCCAGAGCTGGTCGTTGGATAAATGGGATTCTATAATTTATAAACTATAAAAAAATTGGGCGCCAAGTATCCACTAACGCAGGCACTTTGCTAAACGAAAAAGTACAAGTCGAAAAGGCACTACTAAACCAATCTCTGAAAAAGAGAAAAGGCGACAAGGACGCGTAATAAATTTATCATGCATAACTAGGGAATAGTAAAATTATATACTCTGTAGTACATCTACAAAAACACAATAATGCCAAATTGACACGATAAATTAATATCACAGTGCAACTCAAACGATGCACAAAAATAAAGTCAGATAATAATTGAAAATTATGAATACTTCGTTAAAGTAAATGATACAAATTCATGGTGGTATGCGCAAGTCGCATCACCGAAATGTTACTCAGTACCCTAGCAGGATATTATTATATAGCACTTAAAAACATTTATGCACAGATCGTAGCCTTGGTTTGGCTAAAGAAGACGCTCGCAGACCAGATGATCCTACGCGTATCAACATGTGGACCAGAAGAGCTCAAGGCCAAACCAACTGAAAAAAAATAGGCAGAACTGCCCCCTTCAATTGGTTGAAATGAAATACAAAAACAAGAAGACGAAGAAAAAGAAAAAGGAAAAGCAAATGCTGTTGTAGGGGTACTGATGCAAGGGATATCTGAAGATGGCGTCGAAAACATTATTTACATACAAGAAAGACTGCTGAAGATTACACCAAATGCATTTTACTGAGTATGGTGTTGTTATTTCCCTTTGTAAGAGCAGCTGGCAGTGGCGTACCGACCTTTCGAAGGTAGGTTCCATGCCGAGGGCCTGCATGCAGACACACACGTCATCCCCAAGAAGTGTTGTAACGATTTATCCGCCCCTGAATCATGTTTCGAAAATGTGAACGTGGTTTGAAGACCAAGAACTTGTGACGCTCCAGGAAAGTAACACCTGGAATTAAATTAGCTACGCTCCGGCAAACCGAATGTAAGATACGAATAGCTTATATTTTCTATGGCTTACTCATATAAAATGATACATTAGTATTACCTACTTTTTTATATTGCGACTACTAAATTCTTTGCTGACAAGTCCAAATTCTCATTCTACTTCTGTTTCTCCCATCCTCTTTGTATATGTATTATTAGTGAAATGATTAATGTTGGAATTCACTAGTACGGTCAGATATTAGAAAGTAATTAGTTATGCTATTAGTTATTATCGAATATGCTGAACGGGCTGAGACGTATTTTCGGCAACCACAGGAGGTGTGTTGATAGAAAATATTTTGCCCGGACATTGTACCAGATCTTATCGAAAGGGGACTCTTTGAAAATACAATGGTAGCAGTTTGTAATATAGCAGGTTAGTCTAAAATCCTCATATATGATGTCACTAATAACTCTGCGGAGCTTTACAATTCTCAAGTAGCAAGATTCATAGCTCAAAACCAAGATTTTGCATCACCCTTAAACGAGGGGTGAACATAGCTTTGGCTAGCTCAAACAGACGGCTGAATATGGCACGAATAAAGATCGGTAAACGGTTCCTAAGGTTTCACTACGTTGGATGTCTCTTGCTCCAACAACCAAAACCACAACAAACGAGCAGGTATGTGAAGGGTGGTAAGTATATTATGAACAAAGAAACATTATTATTATTATTATTAAACATTATTATTATTATTATATAGCAGTTACAGTAAGGAGATTTCATTTTCAGTAATCACTGTCACAACTATTAAGCGTAATTAAAGCGCATAAAGCGCAAAAAGGCCCATAATTAGCAATTAACAAAAAACAATTCCAGGTAGAAACCTGGCGCAGTCGGATTAAGAAACTGCATTGCAACTCGTACACGCTTTATGTGTGAATACAGTACACCCCTAAACAAAGGCTTTTGTTTGGGTCACCGAATAACTTATCGCCGGCGCAACTGCCTGTATCGTCAACAAAAATCCACTGCATTTTAGAAAATGAGCTTGTACTTACAGCGGTTTATCTGGAACGTCCCGACATAGCTTTTCATATAGGTGGAATGCAGCTAATAAGGGTTTCTGCTACGCATGGAATGCGGCAAAGAATCTAGTTCAGAAAATTCAACTGCTCAAAAGGTCTCATAAAATTATATTCCGGCAACTTCGTCCAAGAGCGTGCACGCAGCAATGATTTTCTGCGATAATTATGCCGGATAAAGAGGTCTAATTGCCAAATTAATTAGAACAGAAACCTAACAATCCAAATGTGCTTACCCAACGCTCCATAACGGGTCAAAGTAACTCGTGCAGCTCACAGTGTTAGCTTTCACAGGCGGTTGTTTAGTGAAGATAATCAAAGATCTCCTATTACAAGGTACACCTTAAAAGTCGTGGTCTACGCGAAACATATCTCCCTAAGGTCACAAATGGAATTTTCCATATTGACCTCTCTACAAATTCGGCAACCGGTGTTATCTCCAGTTCCGCGCATTTACAAATTTAAATCCCCTTACGCTAACGCTCGGAAAAATTAAGATGACAAAGTTGTACTATTAAATTAGAGATGCTAAATTCTGAAGGCGCCATCCATTAAAATACGCCAAACTACAACGAGGTGTTACGAGAAGTGGATATTGAGCACAAAAAATACTATATCATGACTCTTAAAAACAGAAAAACACAAATTGCAAAGGCAAAGATCTTGGAACACCTGGAAAACATCGAAGGTTTTACTTTCTTCACCGGGGAAGGAACATGAGATGCTATTCTACACAAACGGTTCGCTTCAGAAAGATGGCAGAGTCGGAGTCATGATTAGCACATCTACCTAGAACGGACAGCTACACAACGGAACCGCCGGGCTGACTGTCTGGAGGTCCATAATTCAATGCGAGCTGCTAGCCATTCGAATGGCGGCACACAATATAAATCACGAAGGGGGAAACAGTAACGGTGCTGTAAAATAGCGGGCTTATAAAGTTAACTGGTATGGACATAGTTCCACCATGGTAGAATTTCTCTTTGTCTACTTGGCTTCGCGCAAAGTGGGAGTTTCTCGCTCTTTGTAGTACGCGACTGAAATTTATCGTCAGTGTGGCTTGCATATTCGAGCAGGCGACCTGTTCCAGAACATACTGTCGCTTCGGCGACAAATTTCCGAAGAGTCATGCCGTTTCACACCGTCTCCCTGGCTCATTTATTTAAAGAATAGTCCTGACACTTAGGAAAATCAGATATGCCGTTTGGTACAATGGCGTTCTTAAGTAAGGATAGTCAAACGAGAGAGAATTTAATCATTGGTTAATGACATATGGAGGATGTTTATAAATTGGCGAAAGAAGGACACGTGGCGGTGTTGATAATAAAATTCAACATTTTGTATTACGATTTTTGACTAAGAATTTTATGATCAACAGCGCCACGTGTAGTCCTTTCACCAATTATAAACACCCTGTATACTTATTACATCCCCAAAGTATTATGAGTAACAGAGGTGCCTTGCGGGCCAATAAGCTGTTTACCATGTGTTTATTTCAGATGCAACAGAGCTTAGTTATAAAGTGTCAGATATTAACAGATTGAATTTGAATATTGTGTCAGTACGCACGTACTTGCTAGATTGTAAATCAAACGATTGATACTTTTACTATTATGCAAAAACACAGTTAAAGTAAGAAGTCTTTTCAGGGATGTAAACCTGTTGAATAGTTAAACCGGCCATTTTTTGTGTAATAAGAAAGTCTAAATTAGACTGTATGCACTGACATTACTTAGGGTGCTGATAATTTTAAAGTTTTATGTGCTGAAGCACCTTTATCACTATATTTTTGCTGTGTTCAATAGATCGACATACATAATTATTTTATTCGTGAAAAGGGATAACCAAGTAAAGTAGAAGGTACCAAATTAATGGATGAGACAATAATAATAATACAGTAAGGAACAATTTAACAAAGAAAAGTTGTTATGCATTAAACAAATAAGAACAGCGTTCCACCTTTAAGGGCCTAAGCAGACCAGGACGGATTTATTTGTTATCGTTAGCCTGTTCGTAGCACCCGCACTTCAGTGTCAGGTCTGGGGAACGCTTTAAATGACAAAATTATAGTAAAATGGTTAATTCGCAGTTCTCCATTATGTACAATGACCTTACTGAACAAAAATAACAATCATGTTTGAAAAGACTCACCACTAATCCAATTATCCCAACATTGCTGAACATAAAAGCTAGAAAATTCCTGAAGTAATCTTTGCATTTCTCCGCCCACGGTTTCCGGTACCTGCGACGCCTGACGGACACTTTTCTCTCCATTGTAAGAGGAACTAACCATGTCTTTTCTTAATGCTTGCCGCAGAACCATTTTCTCGGCCTTCTTCTAGTAGATAGATTCATGACGGCCAATAGCAGCGCACTTATCTGCAACGGAAGTTTAAATTAGCTTCACTTACAGTCTAGCTACAAGCTAACTAACGCTGTAGATTTAACAACTCGCACGTGTACGATCTAAAAGAACCTTATAACAAAAGCTTTAGAGTGTATTTTCTGTAAGTAATTGCCGCCATTTATTAAAGTTCAGCAGCAGGAAAGTTAAAACCTGCACACATCCGAAGGCGCGCTCTAATTCTGCCGATGTTATTACATCTAAGGGAATCTCGAGTTATCTTATAAAATTCAAACCAAACTCGAGGCGGCTAAATGCATTTTGTCAATTTCCGCTTCCATTCGTCTGCAAAGTGTGACGAATCGAGTTACAATAACAACCGTGAAATGGGAGTCAAAGTTACGGCGGCGGCTCCGGCTCTCTCCGTTTGTTACCCTTTCGGTGGAGAAGCAAGCGAGACAATATCCCCAGAGCGAGGGCTCTTCGGGAATTTCATCAACGTTCACAAAAGAAATGCTTCAAGAAGTGATAATTGGGTTTCTCGCCATTTT
Source organism: Agriotes lineatus (assembly GCA_940337035.1). NCBI lineage: Eukaryota > Metazoa > Arthropoda > Insecta > Coleoptera > Elateridae > Agriotes > Agriotes lineatus. Next base: position 25,292,233 of record OW679203.1, on the reverse strand, counting down.
ATGTCCATTACGTTTAATTTCGTCTCTGGAGCAGTTGTGTACTGAGAGTGTACTCGGCGGGCTGAATGCGTGCTGTGGGGAAAACTCCCTTAATTAAGTGCGCAGACTTGTGAGAATAACCTTGGGCTTTGGGTTTGAATACCTAAGTAATGCAGTTATTGAGTCGCTCCCAACACCTGCCTTTAAGTGATAAGGGCTGAAAGGTCCGCTTGTAGCACGGGGGAGTTCAATTAAAACGCAAGGTGGGGTGACATGACGAAGATGCACGTCGAGTGCTTTGCACTGCCCGGGTTAATTTAGAATTCCGCGCCTGCAATGTGAGGTAATATTAATATCCGGATTTGGAGTTTTTAAACGAAAGCCATCGAGCGCACGGATCTACCAGAAACTGGACTAATTTCCGTTCTTTAAAACTCGAACGGAGTGTTTAAATATTCAACTGACGATTCACCCCTATTTTTAGAATTCCGTAGTTGAGGCTTGCGCTTAATTCCAAGTCGTTAGTTTTATCACTAAAGCGATGGAATTTAAGGATTTTAAAAACCCCTCCAACCTACTTTACAACATCGACTTCAATCTTTGTTTTCTATTTTTTATTGTACTTCATCGATTAGATGTACTTTACCAGTAGATTATAAAAATATGAGGCCTACACTTTTCGGTGTAACTGTTTTGGACATTTATTATTAAATAAAACTGCCGGAGTAAACTGAGCATTCAACCTGTAATCCGTTTAGGTAAATAACTGTTGAAAAATTAAATATAAAAATCTAGATTATAATACACTCTAAATAGCGAGTTGGTGGTCAATAGATTTTCAGCATAAAGCTATGATATTCTTGCTTGATTTAAATTTGGCCTTGTACCTAAAAAGTTTGCCATTTACAATTTTTGACTTTCAATTTTACCGCATAATTTGCTAGGCATTTCGAGTCTGCTACACAGAGGGGGTCTATTGGAGCACATCTTTGCCTTGGTATCAGCATACGTTTTTGCCGACCACCGTGGTCTATCCTAATTGCACCACCCTGGCTGGGTGATATTCTCTCTCGCACTCATTGCAACAAATTCTTTCGGACTGGCCAAGTAGGAACTCAATTGGTTGTCTATGTCTGAGCGGATGGTCCAGCAAGCAAAACTCGCCTCTTAGGCGACCGGCCCGAGTTCGAATTCCGGCAGATTCTAGATGGATTTTAAAAATCGTATATTCCTCGGCTACGATGCTAACATTTCTGGTAGACGTTAATCCCTAAACAAGAGAACCTCTTCCTCACCTTCTACTGGCAAAACCTACCCAATCTAAGAGCAAATAGGGCTCATAAAACCACTTTGTAGTTAAAACAGACCATTGGCCTATATTAAGGAGTAGATTGCATGTCTAAGTAATTAGAATTTTTGGGATTGTGGCGTAATTAAGAACCCAGTCCATCCTCAGAGGACAATCGTTTTGGGTAGTATTTTCTATTGTTGTGTATATTTATGGCGCCTTTTGCGCATTCCAAGGTCTATATGAGGCCCGGACAAGTTTAGCAGTTGTACCACGATACGTAATTGCCCATTGCTTTGTTTTATCTGCAAACTGTGTTTTTACTAATATAGCAGTTCTTTACGTTGTCACGTTTTATTTTGACTGTAAAGCTGAACGCAAAATGAGCGAATTTAAGTTTAAAATATAGAAGCTACAAGAACCACAACGTTCGTTTCTAGGCCAATCAGCTTTTCTGTAGTAGTACAGACAAAATAAATTTTAACCTGGAAAAAATTGCAACATAAATGATTTTTTTTTGCATTATACTGTGAAAAGTGTGTATTTTAACATACTCAAAATCCCCATTAATCCCGGCCCGGGAAATCAGTCAAAATCCAAGATGGCGGCTGAATTTGCCTTTTTCTCTATTTTGCTGCATTTATTACCGTAAAAAAGATAGTGCGCACTCAAAATAGGTCCTTATTCTGTATTCAAGCATGCCATTTACATCAACTCAAAATCCCCATTGATCCCGGCCCAGGAAATCAGTCAAAATCGTAGATGGCAGCTGAATTTGCCATGTTTGTTATTAATATACAGGCAGTTCTTATATAAATAAAATGATTACATGTATTGTGTATTACACATCACATGAACTTTTATTACACATCAGACTTACAAGAACAAGAAAACGTAATTTCAATGTACAAGGGGTGATCCCTATGCTCCGTCCCCGACCAACTTCCGGTTACAAAATTAAAATTTATATCACCTTATTTTTCTACGTAATCTCCTTTAAGCCTAATACACTGATCCCACCAATGCTCCAGCATCGTAACGGCTTCCTGGAAGAATGATTGTCCAATCTCGGCAAACCACTGATTTACATCATCTGTTACTTCATTATTGCATGAAAATTTCTTCCCCCGAAGCTATTCTCTGAGTTTGGCGAACACTCTGTAATCGCTAAGGACGAGATCTGGAGAATATGGCTGATGTTCAAGTAGTTCAAAGCCTGCATTGGCTATGGCAGCCGTAGCAACACAAGAAGTGTGGCTCGGTGCATTATCCTGGTGATACAGAACACCACGTTTCAATTTGCCACGACGTTTTTCCTTTATAGCTTCGCGCAATTTTGATATTAAATTTGTATAATAGTTGCCTGTTATTGTAGCTTCTTTTTGTAAGAAATTAATTAGAATTACTCTCTGGGCATTCCAAAAAAACAGAAGCCATTACTTTTCCGGCTGATGGATTAACCTTAAATTTTCGAGGAGGTGGAGAACCATGATACTTCCACTCCAATTATAAATCCTTAATGACTTCACATAAAAAAAATTAATTTTAATATTAAGTCTTGGTGGAAATGTGACATTTTGAAAATATTTAAAAAATTGAAAAATGAATTTTTAGCTAAAGTTAAAAAAATTGGTGTTTTCTGGCCTTGAGATTGCTCAGTTAGCTAAAAATAACACACTCTAAAAAAATCTCATTGAAATCTTATTTAATTTACGAAAAAGGGCAATTTTTGGATTTTGACAATTTCGAAAAACTCCATTTTCTCAATAAGTAAAAATGACTCGGTATATATGATAGAGGCTAAATAGGTTTTTAGAGAAGCACAAATATTTTTTTTCTCATATTATGCCGATTTTTTGGCGGACACTGTATAACGATACGTATGAAAGTAATTCAAAAGTATGATGAAAAAGGCATGCTTCAATACATAATAAGTACCTATTTTAAGTGCACATTATCTTCTTTACGGCAATAAATGCAGCTGTAATCCGTTTAGGTAAATAACTGTTGAAAAATTAAATATAAAAATCTAGATTATAATACACTCTAAATAGCGAGTTGGTGGTCAATAGATTTTCAGCATAAAGCTATGATATTCTTGCTTGATTTAAATTTGGCCTTGTACCTAAAAAGTTTGCCATTTACAATTTTTGACTTTCAATTTTACCGCATAATTTGCTAGGCATTTCGAGTCTGCTACACAGAGGGGGTCTATTGGAGCACATCTTTGCCTTGGTATCAGCATACGTTTTTGCCGACCACCGTGGTCTATCCTAATTGCACCACCCTGGCTGGGTGATATTCTCTCTCGCACTCATTGCAACAAATTCTTTCGGACTGGCCAAGTAGGAACTCAATTGGTTGTCTATGTCTGAGCGGATGGTCCAGCAAGCAAAACTCGCCTCTTAGGCGACCGGCCCGAGTTCGAATTCCGGCAGATTCTAGATGGATTTTAAAAATCGTATATTCCTCGGCTACGATGCTAACATTTCTGGTAGACGTTAATCCCTAAACAAGAGAACCTCTTCCTCACCTTCTACTGGCAAAACCTACCCAATCTAAGAGCAAATAGGGCTCATAAAACCACTTTGTAGTTAAAACAGACCATTGGCCTATATTAAGGAGTAGATTGCATGTCTAAGTAATTAGAATTTTTGGGATTGTGGCGTAATTAAGAACCCAGTCCATCCTCAGAGGACAATCGTTTTGGGCAGTATTTTCTATTGTTGTGTATATTTATGGCGCCTTTTGCGCATTCCAAGGTCTATATGAGGCCCGGACAAGTTTAGCAGTTGTACCACGATACGTAATTGCCCATTGCTTTGTTTTATCTGCAAACTGTGTTTTTACTAATATAGCAGTTCTTTACGTTGTCACGTTTTATTTTGACTGTAAAGCTGAACGCAAAATGAGCGAATTTAAGTTTAAAATATAGACGCTACAAGAACCACAACGTTCGTTTCTAGGCCAATCAGCTTTTCTGTAGTAGTACAGACAAAATAAATTTTAACCTGGAAAAAATTGCAACATAAATGATTTTTTTTTGCATTATACTGTGAAAAGTGTGTATTTTAACATACTCAAAATCCCCATTAATCCCGGCCCGGGAAATCAGTCAAAATCCAAGATGGCGGCTGAATTTGCCTTTTTCTCTATTTTGCTGCATTTATTACCGTAAAAAAGATAGTGCGCACTCAAAATAGGTCCTTATTCTGTATTCAAGCATGCCATTTACATCAACTCAAAATCCCCATTGATCCCGGCCCAGGAAATCAGTCAAAATCGTAGATGGCAGCTGAATTTGCCATGTTTGTTATTAATATACAGGCAGTTCTTATATAAATAAAATGATTACATGTATTGTGTATTACACATCACATGAACTTTTATTACACATCAGACTTACAAGAACAAGAAAACGTAATTTCAATGTACAAGGGGTGATCCCTATGCTCCGTCCCCGACCAACTTCCGGTTACAAAATTAAAATTTATATCACCTTATTTTTCTACGTAATCTCCTTTAAGCCTAATACACTGATCCCACCAATGCTCCAGCATCGTAACGGCTTCCTGGAAGAATGATTGTCCAATCTCGGCAAACCACTGATTTACATCATCTGTTACTTCATTATTGCATGAAAATTTCTTCCCCCGAAGCTATTCTCTGAGTTTGGCGAACACTCTGTAATCGCTAAGGACGAGATCTGGAGAATATGGCTGATGTTCAAGTAGTTCAAAGCCTGCATTGGCTATGGCAGCCGTAGCAACACAAGAAGTGTGGCTCGGTGCATTATCCTGGTGATACAGAACACCACGTTTCAATTTGCCACGACGTTTTTCCTTTATAGCTTCGCGCAATTTTGATATTAAATTTGTATAATAGTTGCCTGTTATTGTAGCTTCTTTTTGTAAGAAATTAATTAGAATTACTCTCTGGGCATTCCAAAAAAACAGAAGCCATTACTTTTCCGGCTGATGGATTAACCTTAAATTTTCGAGGAGGTGGAGAACCATGATACTTCCACTCCAATTATAAATCCTTAATGTCTTCACATAAAAAAAATTAATTTTAATATTAAGTCTTGGTGGAAATGTGACATTTTGAAAATATTTAAAAAATTGAAAAATGAATTTTTAGCTAAAGTTAAAAAAATTGGTGTTTTCTGGCCTTGAGATTGCTCAGTTAGCTAAAAATAACACACTCTAAAAAAATCTCATTGAAATCTTATTTAATTTACGAAAAAGGGCAATTTTTGGATTTTGACAATTTCGAAAAACTCCATTTTCTCAATAAGTAAAAATGACTCGGTATATATGATAGAGGCTAAATAGGTTTTTAGAGAAGCACAAATATTTTTTTTCTCATATTATGCCGATTTTTTGGCGGACACTGTATAACGATACGTATGAAAGTAATTCAAAAGTATGATGAAAAAGGCATGCTTCAATACATAATAAGTACCTATTTTAAGTGCACATTATCTTCTTTACGGCAATAAATGCAGCAAAATAGAGAAAAAAAGGCAAAAATCGGAAAATTCAGCCGCCATCTTGAATTTTGACTGATTTCCCGGGCCGGAATTAGTGGGGATTTTGAGTATGTTAAAATACACACTTTTCAGAGTATAATGCAAAAAGCATCATTTGTGTTTTACACTGTTTTTACTGTACTATAGCAGCGGAATAAATTATTATCTTGGTGGAGGACTCTGTATATCATCTTTAGACCTAAGCAGCTGGTTGAACTAACTATAAGCAAAATTTTAATTCAACTTAATTCAACCTTGGACCGTAGCACTCTATCTTTTTTCTTCAACTCGGTGATTGTTCCATTTCATCAGAACGTTTTGGGTTATAGAAATTCCGCTGAGCTGTACTTTAAAATTCAAATTTATGTGACTGCTAGGACTTTTATTCTCTTTCCCGGTAAATAAATATAATGAAACAGGAACACAAAAAGAACGAATAATAAAAACAACGGAAGATTTTTATCAAACACTATACACATTATACAATAAATGCTTAACTGAAAACAACACACCAGACGATTAGAATAATGCCTTAATGATTTTACTTTTATGTATGAGTTGACTAACTACATCCTACTATCTTCTTATTAATAATATACAAGCCTTTTACAAAGATAATGACTGCAAAATTGGCCAACAAGCTATAATCAGTTATCAGCCACGGGAGCAGGCTTGGTTTCGCGTAGGGTTTATTATATTACACCACCTACAGGTAGTCAAAACGCTGATAGAGAACGCGAGAGAATACAATATTCCATTTTTCATCTATCTAAAATATAAATAGGTCCATAAAGCACCATTTTGGTGGAAGAAAAGGTAGGTGCAGACGTATAGGAATATTACACGATACCTGTATTTACACTTCTCAATTCATCAATCAGGTGGAGCATATGATGATATAATACGTGAAGTGGAGCCTTCAGATTAACAGAACGATCTAACGTTAGACGATAACGAAGTGATTACTGCGTGTAAATATATAAATAATTGATCGTAGTGTGTGATAAAAGTAGAAAGGGTGAGAAAATGAGCAAGAAGAGCTAGCATAACATTGCGTTTCTCCTCTTTCAAAGCGGTTCAGCTAAAGAGTCAGGTAAACACAAGCTTTTCAGTATTGTTAGGTGCTTCTTAACGCCAGGTTTCCCACAATGCAAATTGCCCAAAACTCCAAGAGCAGAAGCTAATACGGCTTTGTGTTTTTTATGAAGCCAGCACTTCCCCGTTCCATTTCGAAATCCAGTCGTCGCAAGCAATTCGACTTTGTGTCCTCACAAAGCTGTCGTAGCTAGTTTGATGTGAATATCCGGATCCTGTGCGCTTAAGTATCACGTATTAAAAGATATCTGGATTTTCCCCGGTTACAGTAGTTATACTTCCAGGTTTTGTTCGCTCGTAAAGCTTGGTGTACACTAGCATCAATCTCTTTGCAGGTCCGAATCTTGCACCGTCACGAGGTTTGTACTTGGGGTGAGATGTATTTCCGTCTTCGACGAAACCGTAGCGAGCACTAAACACTATAATCGTGTAGAGAATCACATTTATCACCGACGCCTGTGTCAAGTCTAGTCAGGGACTAAGAATCGATATAATATTTCGTATTTGAGTTATCTTAAAAAACCAAATTTTTGGGTCCTTATCCAATTTAAGTAAGAGCGAAACTGATAAAACTTCTTTATAGCGACTTTTAATGGACTTACGGATTACGTTATCAATTTTTTTATCTGACGTTTCTTATTCGAGCAAACATGATCAACTTCATTTTTTTAACAATGGTCCTAATTTTCTGTAAAATTTTGGACGCCCCTTTTATTTTGAATTTAATAGTGTACTACACATTATGGTTTAATTACGTTTAGAGTCTTTTTTTATCATCTTCAACAAATTTTTGGATACGGACCTGTGTCCTAAAGCGCTTCATACAGTGTTTCGGCGTATGTAATATAAAGAAAGAAGCAATGAGCTACACTAGATGTTTTTAACCCTTAATAATCGTGTATGGTTTTGGAAGACAAATAATTTTCCTTAGTAATTAATTGATTTTTCTTACTTCGAAACAATAATTAAAATTAGAAATAGAAACGTCCAATGTGGCTAATTGCTATTTTCTTTAAATTATAAAGATGAAAAAACTTATAAAATGCTCCACGATACAGCTCCGTAGACAAAAATTTCTTGATGATGGCTAAAAAGAATTGAAACGTAATTAAACCATAATATGTACTACATTGTTGAATTCAGTATAAAACGGCAGTAATAGATATACTTGGTGAACATTCAGCTGGCGTATATAGACCGCTATACCACGCGAACACTTACTTTAATTAATGTATACGTTTAACGTAGATTTTACAATATAAAAAATACAATCTAGTTTCACACTTGCAGGTTAATTGTTAAATACCTCAGGTGGAACGGATCGGCCGGTTAAAAACTTGATCTCCTACTATTTTAAAACGTAGTAGCTTCGTGATTCCAAGATGGTCTTAGAACCTTACTATATGACGATCCTATATCGTAGAAGTGCTCCTCTAAAATGTATTTTTCCAATGGCTAAACCTGTTTTCCCTGGAAAACTATA
>OW679203.1:25220347-25283757 GCA_940337035.1 Agriotes lineatus | reverse complement strand
TGTGAATAAAGTAAGGTTATGTTACGTGAATGTGATTTTGTAAGATTTTTTACTAAATACAGGGCGGGCAGGAGGTAAGTGCCCTACTTTGGGACTGTAACTACACATAAATGTGTAATTATATAAAATACGCAAAAGTTATAATCCGATTTAATTTATTTTCAAATTGCAGTGTCAAGGTGAAATTTAAATGTTTTTCGTTCCCATCTAACTGGCACCTTCAGATGTTATGTACAAATTGGGAAGTGCTCCACTACCACACAGTGTGTTTCCTCTTCCGTTGGGTCTCTATTTATAGCAACGTGTGCTTTCGAAGGATACAATTCTTCGATTGTTTGTATTTCATCAGATTTTCGCTTAGGAGCATTCCACTGACATTGTATATCAGTAACAGATACATTGTTTCTTGCAAATAAGCACAATGCAGCCATATAGTGACACCGAAATTGCCTCCTTGGGCAAGTACATGTAGCACCCCTATGTTCAACTGTTTGTTTGGAAAGTGGTGCCTAACCTTCCCCAATAAACATGGCGGCTTGACGTCATCACTCCCTACCCATATATATAATACACATATATTGCTAGTAGGGCTTCGGAACGCCCGAAAACATTACGGCGCCGACATAGTCTCACTTAGAGTATAACGCGTTTCGTGCGAATGCGTGGGAATTCGAACTCCGCCTTTAGAAGCGAATTTTAAACTTGACCGCTTCCCCATTGGGCGGACGACGCCGCCGCCCTTGCGCACCGCTCGCCGTTATACATTGAAGAGTTGGTTGTCTGTCTCACTTCCTCCGTGAGTTTCCCACTCATAGCCGCTAGCAATATAGTAAGTATTAAATATATTGAGATGGTATTTAGCCCTTAAAAAACAACTCTGATAGCATGAGAATAAGTTGAATACCAAGTCATAGAAGCACAGAGTCGTTATGATTCACAAATCTGTATAATTGTACCTAATGTGTCAGTTTAAAATGAAATGGACAAATTGAGCCATTATTTGCCATTAGAATAAAGTAAATAAGGCTAGAATCAAATGAAACTTGACTGTCATAGGGTTGCAGGTCTTAAAGCTTTTTAATAAGACTATGGCATTATTTAAAATATGCAATTGAAATATTCTTACAGAAGTCAGATTTAACTGCGTGTATAGCAATATTTAAAGTAATAATAAATAGTAGGTAAATGATTTCTTTGAGCGAGTTAAAAAGAGGTAATCAAACAGAAAGCTTATCAAAGAAAGTGCAATGAGCACAAAAATCAGGTATAAAAGAGAATTACAAGATAAAAATGGGTAAATAAAATTGGAAAATTTGGCTGGATTATGAACAGTGTTTTGATCAGCAAGTACGAGTGAAAATGGACATTACATTGATCTTCAAGTAGCTAATGAGGATATGGACACAAAAGAAAGCAGTGATCAGTGTGTACTCAGTGTACAAAAAAGGCATGTTAAAGTGTGAAACGCGTTTAAAAATCGATAGACAATAATTATAAAAATACAAAGACAATTTTTATAAATTGATTTAATTGTAAACATGTATTAGATTTAAGATTAATAATTGTTAAAAACTTAATTTGACTAAAGTCAATATCCTGTTTGTAAATTAAAAATTGAGGGAGAACAAATGAATAAAGTTTTGATACTTAACATTCAATTTATGGCTTGTGTTTAATTATAAATTTTACATACTAAATATTAATTTACAAGCATATAAATTTACCAAAGTGCTCCTGACAAGTTAGTGTTCATGCACAAGTGAAGAAGGTAAAATCCGTTGCCTAAAATAATTTGTCCTGCGGCCGCCTTCAGATCCTGAGGACGCAGCCTTCGGAGACCAGTTCGTGCTACGCCAGGGGTTCCAGAGCCTGTATAGGAGTTCCTGCCGTTCCAGCCGAGAGCCACGGGCATCACAGCAGCATCACACGTCCATCCTATTACTGCGAGAGAAGGTCTGGACATTTTCTTCAATCGGCAGCCCATCGGCTAGCGCCTAAGACGAGGCATAAAAGGTTAGTGTGAAGCCATTTGATTTATTACAACTGAGAAACGCACCGAGGGACCTAATAGCTTTGCTGCGGAGTTGTTTCCAAGTAGAATCCATGAGATCCGCAAATAATTCATTCTAATACAAACTCCAGTAGAAGTGGGGTTAAGAAATTCTCAATTTTATGCAGTGGACAATTTTACCTGATATTAAAAACAAAAGCTAGAGGGACGCTTAAATAAAGCGCCAGATTCAAATCTTACCTGTTAGTTCGCTCATTTGAATTGCTTTTAATCACAGTAAAACACCAGGCGACCCGCATTTGAAACTAATTTTGTGAAAATAAATTTTATGACATGTTAGGCAAAAGCGAACTGCGTCGCATATGAACTACGCGCTCAGTGGCGTACTTTTTCTTATTGCAAACGGACAAAAAGTGTTGTAGTAAAACTTTAACTTGCTACGGGTTATCTCAGTTACCATAGGTATAACAACTGCTTGTTTAATTAGATATACAAATGTCATGTCCTATGTATTATAAACTGTTCTTGTTCCCAGAATTAAAGCATTTCACCAAGTAATCATATTTTCGTGATCCTCAATATGGTAGCAGAGCGTGGTTGGTGAATTCAGTAGTAAATGCTGGTGATTTTCGGTCGAGCTTTCGTCGTGGATTGTTGTTTTGTACTTGGGTTTTAAGTGGATTAAAACGATGGAATTTCATGGCGTGGAAAAGCTCCGTGGTGCCGAAAATTGGTGCATATGGAAATTCGCAGTAAGAAACTTGCTGCGTGGTATTGATGGTGCTTATGAAGTATGTATCGGTGACATAAAGAAACCGGCAGGTTTGGCCGGTGTCGAGTCAACAGAAGACCGAAGTGCATACGAGGCAAATTTAAAACTATGGGACAAGGCAGACCGGGCGGCCAGTCATGTCATTGTAAGGACATTGGAGTCTAAGGTAATGGCATTGCTTGTTACTTGTGAATCTGCCAGAGACATGTGGGTCAAATTACATTCTGTTTTCGAGCAACAAACTAAACAGGCTGCTCATACTGTACAGTCAGAATTTTTCGGATTTAGTATGAATGCCAGCGACGACATGGTGACGCATATAGCCAAGTTTGAGGGGCTAGTTTTACGCATGCAGCAGCTCAATGTTCAACCGGACGAGTCGTCGTTGATGGTAAAACTTCTCGATACGTTGTCAGATGACTATGAAAGCCTTCGACAAGCCTGGTGGGCTAGATCGGAGACCCAGCAAACTCTGGAAAATTTAGTTCAAGTTTTGACGTCTGATGAGAAACGTCGCCAACAACGTACTATAAAACAGGATGAACTTGTCGCACTGACGGCTGCCAAAAGTAGAAATAAAGGAAAAGACATGACGACCCGTGGTATGTCCAACAACAGCTGTAGAGATCAGTCAAAGAAGTTTGAGAAGAGGAAAGACAAGTCAAATTTCAAATGTTACCATTGTGGTGGCTACGGCCACGTACGAAGAAACTGTTACAGTTTTAAACAGAAAAGTACATCGAACAGTGGTGGTGGCGGAAGAGATGGTGGTGATCAGGCGTTTGTAACTGAAGCAGTGAATGCTGAACTGACCAACGATGCCTGGATTGTTGACTCAGGTGCGACCGACCATATGACTCATCGTCGTGACTGGTTTTCAACATACGAAGAGTTTCCGGTACCGATTAAAATAAAAATTGGTGATCATTCTACGATGGACGCCTTGGGTCGAGGAACTATTAATTTTGAAGCGGCAGTTGACGGAAAATGGCACAACTGTCACATGGAACGCGCCTTATATGTTCCCAAAGTAAGGCGAAACTTGTTTTCAGAAATTTCTGCACTTGATAAAGGTATGGTTTGTCATTCATCCAAGAGCGGGTGTAAATTTATTAAAAATGGACTTGTTAAGGCATGCGGCATGCGCGTGGGAAAAATGTTTAAAATGGACATTCGTGTAAAACAACCAGAACTTTCGCACATGAGTGAAGCAAATGTTTCGTCACATAAAGACAGTTTGCAGATATGGCATGAGCGCTTAGTGCACCAAAATAAGCGTCACGTTCATAAAATTCTTAAGCAACATGGAATTGATGTTATTGATAATAAATTTTGTTTAGCCTGTGTCGAGGAGAAGCAGCATCGAAATAGTTTTAAGTCACGTAAACAGCGCGAGACGGAATCGGGAGTAGTTATCCATGCAGATTTGTGTGGTCCCATGGAGTGTTCGTCGCTGGGTGGAGCGAAATATTATGTATGTTTCACTTGTGACTTTTCCAGATACCGTATGGTTTATTTTCTGAAAGAAAAATCTGATACTTTTGATAAGGTAGCCGAAATGCTGAAAATCGTCGAAACTAATTGCGGACGGTCGGTAAAAATTTTGCAGTGCGATGGCGGTCGTGAATTCGATAATGGTGAAGTCCGAAAACTTTTAAAATTAACTGGTACACAGTTGGTTATTACAAATCCGTACACACCTCAACAAAACGGCTGTGCTGAACGTACAAATCGAACGGTGGTTGAACTTGAGCGAACAATGATTCTGGCCATAAATTTACCAAAATATTTGTGGGCCGAAGCAGTTAATACTGCTGTTTACATTTTAAATCGAACAGGATCGAGTTGTGTAGACGGAAAGACGCCGTATGAACTTTTCACTGAGAAGACTGCGCACTAAATACATTTCATGTCTTTGGTAATTACTGTTACGTGCATGTACCAAATGAAAGACAGAAGAAGTGGGATGCAAAGGGGAAGCTTGGTGTATTTGTAGGATACTCAGATGGTATGGATGGTAAGAAGTAACAGTGTTGTTTTTACACCCGATGATCCAGGAAAAACGCTGGAATTATTTCCAACAGAAATAAACGACGACAATCATTCAGAAGAGGTAGAAGATGAACCTGAGCCTGACAGCTTTGTTGAAGCTAAACCTGTTCCAGGTTTGACTGATGTAACTGAAAGACTTGACAAGACCAGAACGTTGCGAAATCGAGCAGCTATACAACCCCCAAATCGTTTAATTGAAAAAATGTTGGCTGAAGTGGACGAATCAAAAAGTTATGCTGAAGCAATTGAGTCGGCGGAGCAAGTTCAGTGGAATGCGGCCATGACAGAGGAAATGGAGGCGTTGGAGGAAAATTCAACCTGGACCTTGGTCGAATTACCGGTGGGTGGCAGAGCTATTTCTAATCGCTGGGTGTACCGCATCAAAAGGACTGCTGACGGTGAAGTAGATCGGTATAAAGCCCGACTTGTTGTCCGGGGTTTTAGTCAACGTGAGGGGATTGATTACATCGAAACGTTCAGTCCTGTAGCTCGTTTTGATACTGTACGAACAGTTTTGAGCATTACAGCTGATGAAAGTCTACAGTTAGCGCAATTCGATGTCAAGACAGCCTTTCTCACTAGCACTATTGATAAAGCAATATATATGGAACAAACCGAGGGATTTCACGAAGGAACCAATCGTGTCTGTAAACTTCACAAGAGCCTGTATGGATTGAAGCTGTCACAAAGATGTTGGAAGAAACGCTTCAAGGAAGTGTTGTTCACTTTTGGACTTCGTGAAAGTGCAGCGGACCCATTTCTATTTTACCAAACGTTCTAATCATAATATGTTAATAGTGGTATTGTACGTTGATGATGGACTGGTTTTCGCGACACGAGAAACTGATGTAGACGAATTTCTGTGTAAGTTAGAAGCAGAATTTAAGATAACTGTCGTGCTAGTAGGAAACTTTCTAGGCATATCAATCGAAGAAAACAGTGATGGTTCAATTTTTATCCACCAGAAAGTATATGCTGAGAGGATACTTCGAAAATTTCACATGCAGGATGCTAATCCTGTATCAACTCCAATGGAAAAGATCAGCCATGAAGCGATAACTCCTGAGCTAACAAGTGCTCCCTACAGAGAGGCAGTGGGTTGCCTTATGTATCTAGCGGTTGCTACCCGACCAGATATTGTTTTTGCCGTTAATTACGTATCACAATTTCTTGAGAATCCAAAGAAACAACATTAGAAAATGGTGAAACGTATTTTAAAGTATGTAAAGGGTACTGTTTCAATGGGCATCAGATATGACTGTTTTCATAAAAACGCCATGCTGGAAGGTTATAGCGATGCTGACTATGCTAGTAATCCAAACACTCGGCGTTCCGTGAGTGGAATGGTCTTCAAGTTAAACGGTGGTGGAGCCATTACTTGGGCAAGCAGACGACAACAGTGTGTCTCATTGTCTACGACGGAGGCGGAGTATGTGGCGGCTAGTGAGGCAGCAAAATATGCAATCTGGTTGGATCGACTCTTTTAAGAAATTGCGCTTTTGGACAGTGTGCCAGTGATATTTGTGAACAACGCGAGTGCTATAAAGTTAGCTAGAAATTCTGAGTTTCACTAGCGGTCTAAGCACATTAATATCTGTTCTCATCTTGTGCGCGAAAAGGTTCAAGGAAGCAAATTGATGATTAACCATGTGTTGAGCGCTGATCAGGTTGCAGATATTTTACGAAAATGCTTCGGCATGTAAAATTTGAATTTTATGCTCTAGATTAGTTGTTATTGTATTTATTTGCATTTGCTGATACGCAAGCAAGTAAAACTTTTAGGGGAAGTGTTGTAGTAAAACTTTAACTTGCTACGGGTAATCTCAGTTACCATAGGTATAACAACTGCTTGTTTAATTAGATATACAAATGTCATGTCCTATGTATTATAAACTGTTCTTGTTCCCAGAATTAAAGCATTTCACCAAGTAATCATATTTTCGTGATCCTCAATAAAAAGAACCTCCGACCTGTGGGAGATTAGTTTCATGCGAAATCTTTGAGCTAGCACAATTTACATCAGATTAGTGTATTATAAACAAAAGGGCAAACTACTGTTTTTAAACTTGAAGTAAACAACGAACCTATAAGATATGGTCACTCAGTTAAATTTGATTAAAGTGAAAATAGGCAAATATTTAGTTTGTAGTGATCATTGATTTATTTCATAATATAATATAATATAATTATTATAATAACACACTCAGATCATTGCAATATGTTCCTACCAGACGGATCGAGGACCCAGCGGGAACACCAGCGCTGCCAGTGGTAGATATTGTACTTTGAACAGCCGTAAATATAATCGCAGATTCTGTAGCATGTAACACAAAGCGCGTTAGGAAACAAATATTGATCATTATCATTAATACTGAAGTAATAAAATAGTATTACGCTCTTTCTGGTATATATATTAAATTATTATATTCTTTTCCTAAATATAATTCGTAGTAGGCCTAATAATCCTTAATTTTTTTAAGGAATATCATTTCGCCATATTCCCAACTCAATAAAATGCAACTCAACTTAATTTCGGCATTGAGATTATAACTCGTAATATTCATAAAAAAATCGATTATAAGCGTACCACTTATTATATTACCTCTGCTAACTATTGTAATTGACCATTAATAACTATAGGTGGGTTGGGAACATTTTCAAAGACCACTTTAATGATTATGCAAGATATTGTTAAAAATAGCATCTAAAACACATGTTGAATAAAATCCATAAGATAACTTAGAAAGATATTTGAAAACTTATAATTTCCCAAATGCTTAATTTATATTAGATATTTTTTCGAGTGCCACAATACCTTTCTCCACAATAGAACGATTTTACTTAGTTACCGCATTGGTTGCCAAAGCAGTAAGTTATGCTGACTGTTCTAGAACGGTAAGTAAAAATTCTAGGATAGTAGGTTAGATTTTGTTTGTTATTTGACACAGACTGACGCAAAACCTAACCTGCTAACCTCGAATTTGACATAGACTTACAGTGCCACCAACATATTATTCTGTGGTGTAATGTCACATTTTACTGACGTTTGCAGAAAAATACATTTCTATCGTGCAAAAACGTCTTAAGCATCACGAAGGTTAAGGAATTACCGATCTCAGACAATAACTGGAGTCGTCGCTTTGCTTCTCCTCCAAACAATTGTCTTCGATCGGTAAAATGTCGGTACCGTTCTCATTACTTAATATACTATTCCAGGTGGAAATGCACATAAGCAGGAGGGTAAGAAAATCTTTCTTGAAAATCAAACTGATTTGAAAACACCAATTAAAAATTAAACCGCCGGGCGCCGCTAACTGAGATAAATAATAATTAAATGCTCAGAAAAACTAAGGATTTTGAACAAATATTAGGAGATCCCTCAGAGCCGAACTTTCACAGGCTTAGGCTCTTGCAAGAAATTACAAAAAGATATTGAAATTTTGCAGACGCCATCTGGGGACGGCCACCTACGGATTCCAGTCGGATTTCTTGGCCCACCAGCGCTTGCAAGAAGAAGCATGAGGACGGCAATGTTAGATTTTGCTGTCGGCATAAATTGCATATAGAGGGCTAGAGAGGCGTAGTAAAACACAATGTGACGGAAAAAGTGTCACCGAACGAAGTTTTATATTTTTGTTACGATCGTAGAAAAAATATCGTATGATACACTTGTATAAGAGCCATTAAAGCACTAGCGACGTTAAGAGCACTCCGTTTTGCGTCGTGCTCTTAAACTCGTCGCACATGCTTTAAAGGCGTACTTAGTTACTAACTAGTATCACAATCTACTATTTTCTACGATAGTGTCACAATGACAACTTTTTGCACATTTTCTAGTGTCAAAGGTGACGTTTGTAGCACTTTTTCTAATTTATGAATGCAACTATATTTACACTTAAATGTCAAACTTGACATTTGATTTTTAAGCGAGTTATAGTTGCATTCATAAACTATGAACAATTACATAGCCATACTAAATGAGATTAATTTTTGATTATACTATATATTAAAACACTCTTTGCCGTAAATTTCAATGTCAACATTACCTAAGAATATCTAACACAATGTAACGGAAAAAGTGTCATCGAGTTTTTATATTTCTGTTACGATCGTAGAAAAAGCAGCGTATGATACACGTGTAGAAGTGCCATTAAAGCACTAGCGACGTTAAAAACACTCCGCTTCGCGTCGTGCTCTTAAACTAGTCGCACGTGCTTTAAAGGCGTACTTATAAAGCAGTATCATAATATACTATTCTGCAATCGCTTAGTATCTCACCGCCCGTTATCTGAATATCTGTGTAAACACTTTGTATTATTTTTATGGTTTTAACCGGTCGTACAAAAAATATTGTATGTGCCTCGTACATGAAATGTCTTGTGTAGAAGTACTTAATAATACTTAATAATTTGAAGAATGGTGCGACGAATATGTAGCAGACCGCAGCAAACATTTAATTTTAGGTGATTTTAATATTGACATGTCCAAGGACACTTTCTATGCGAAACGTTTAACAAATCTAATTCAACATCTAGGTATGAAACAATTAGTTCGCGATTGTACACGGGTGACAACTTCGAACACATTAATAGATTTAGTAATAACTAACATTTCGAATTTAAATGTTGATGTCCTAGATTCACCGAAAATCACTGACCATTCCTGTATAGAGATCAGGTTTCGCAAACAATGCATAACCAGCGAGTTCAAAACTGTGCGTAGGAAATTCTTTGATGACTATTCACAAAATGGTTTATTAAATAAATTGGCTAAGTATAATTACGATATAAGTAAAAATGTACATATTGCAGCGGCAGGCATTGTGCAGTCTTTGCATAATTGATTAGCTGACCTCATTACATACCCCATTAGCAAGGTAAAAAACTCTTGCCCATGGTTTTCCGCAGAGTTGCATCAATTACAGAAATATCGGGACACGTTATACAAAAAGGCTAGATTATCTGCAAATGCAAATGATTGGAAACATTATAAAGAAATTAGAAACAAATATAGCAACTTGATTAAAGTCAAAAAAAAATTGCTACTATGAAAATAAAATTAAAGAAAGTCAAGGCGACTCAAAAAGTATGTGGAAAGTTATTAAACATATCGTTAAAAAGCCGGAAGCAGAGTGTACACCGAAAAACATTGTATTCCAAGGAGTAGAAGTAACCGATTCCAAAGAGATAGCTGGAAATTTTAACCAATACTTCATAAATAGTATTGTCGACATAAATCGTGATATACTAAACACCGATTTTGAAGAGGCATTCATATCTGATCCTGTTAACATCTTTAAATTTAAGGAGATTTCTGTAATCGATCTTGAGAAAACGATTACGAGAATAAAAAGAAAGGGTAGCACAGATGGCATTTCTGTTCAGGTTCTAAGAGATGCATTGCCAATTATAGGAAATCCTCTGGTAAAACTAATAAATGAGTCGTTAAAGAGTGGAATTTTCCCAGATTCCTGGAAGAAATCCAAAGTAATTCCTATCAGAAAAATTGTGGGTACAAAGAAATGTGAAGAATTTAGACCAATTAATACGTTGCCGGTGTACGAACAAATTTTAGAAAAAATTGTCAAAGACCAATTGCAGGAGTTTATCGAAGCAAATAAGATTATAAGTGGCAAACAATCCGGATTCAGAAGCAAACATTCGTGTGAAACGGCATTAAATCTAGTCCTAGCAAATTGGAAAAGTGAACTTGATCAACAGAAAAGTGTAGTGGGAGTGTTTCTAGATTATAAGCGTGCTTTTGAAACAATCGATAGGGAAAAATTAATTACAAAATTGGACAAATATGGAATACAGGGAATCGAGAAACAATGGTTCGAGAGTTATCTATCTTCGCGAACCCAAACAACTGTGTATAATGAAGAGGAATCGACGGAAATTCTTAACACATTGGGGGTTCCTCAGGGATCCGTATTAGGTCCATTGCTATTTCTACTGTACATCAATGATCTGGAAATAAATATCAAACACTGCTCGCTAAATTTGTTTGCTGACGACACATTAGTTTGGGTAACTGCGGAAAATACTACTGATGCCGTCAACAAAATAAATACAGATCTTGAGATGATATCAAAGTGGTTACAAATAAATAAACTAAAATTAAATATTGCCAAAACAAAGTGCATAATCGTATCAAATAAAATTAATAGTGAAAATATAACTGTTAAAGTAAAAATAGACGGTCTAGAAATAGAACAAGTGCCTGAAATTAAATATCTGGGAGTTATTATAGATAATAGACTTACTTTTCGTAGTTATATAAATTTTATCATTAAGAAAGTCGCTAAAAAAATTGGATTTTTGGGGAGAATAGCCAGTAAACTAAGTATTAATGCTAGAATTCTAGTCTATAAAACCATTATTGCGCCACACTTTGATTACTGTGCAAGTATCCTCTTTCTTTGTTATGAATCGGATTTACAAAGGTTGCAAAAACAACAAAACAGAGCGATGCGAAATATTTTACGATGTTCTAAATATACGAATATTAAGTTAATGCTAAATACGTTACAGTGGCTAAGTATCAAACAACGTATTTATTTTAATACGTTGGTTTTGATTTACAAAGCTGTTAATAATTTATTACCAAATTATATGTCGGATCACTTGATACTAAATGCTGACGTTCATCAATATAAAACAAGGAATCGATTTGATTTTAGGCTGCCTAAATTAAATAAAGCGAGTACACAAAATTCTCTGTATTACAAGGGACTAAAAGTCTATAATTCGCTTCCACAAGATGTAAAACAAATGACAAATATTTATAGTTTTAAAAAATATTTAAGCAGCTTTGTTAAACTATACTATTAATTTTAATGTTATTAATGATAAATAAGTTAAGATATATAATAATAATGATTCTATGTACTAGTAAATTATACTAAATAAACTTACTTACTTACTTACTTACACACACAGACAGACAGACCAATGAACAAAAACATGTTTTTTTGGGTTCAGGGGACGTGAAGATTGGTTAAAAACTCAATTTCGAATTATTGTAAAACGAAGTAAAAAGGTGACATTTACATTTTATTTTCAATGGGTGAAGTGATTCATTTTCGTACACACAACACACGCAACAGGACGCAAAATACTTTTATCTACTCCAGTGGGATAAGTAACGCATTACGTCACTCATTTGACACTATTTCAGTTAGGTAATGAAGCTCATTACACCACTCAGTTATGTAATGGTTTCATTACGCAACTGAGTTGTGTAATGACTTCATTACGTAACTGAAATAGTGTCAAATGAATGACATAATGACATTTGCCTACTAAAATATTTTTGAAAATGACAGATGTGACATTTCTCTTAATGCACTTTTCTCAATTTTAGGCAGTCGTAGATAAAATTTTGTACAATACATGTGTGATACTGCATCATTAATATACTTGTGTGCTTACATACGTATATTAATGATGCTGTTATCCCACTTGTATAGTAAATAACTATTACGTTCTAAAATGCGTCCAGCGGCGTTTGAATTAATTTAGTGAATAAAATGGATCAGGATATTTACCAATTTATTATTTTAACTTAAACAGTTAGTTTTAACCCTCTATTATACTAAAGTTAATTAATTACTATATGTAAGGACATTAAGAGTTCCAAGGTTAAAATGACATAACTTTTATAATTATTATTCATAATAAAATTCATAAAAAAAATCGTGAAGAAAGTATCACTTTTTTAAACATAAAAAGTAAAGAAAGTAACATTTTTTTAACTATTTTATTGAAATTGTGAATTGTCAATTTGGTAGTTGTAAATTTTAAAGTCCTTTTCGACCAAATTTCGTGTTACAAGAGATCACTATGCAAAAAATAACGTGAGCAACACATATGAAAGCAACTTTTTTTACTCATTTGCAAATTCGTGAAAAACAGTATGACTAACTAGTTGTACAGTATACTATTGCGTTGTACATACAAAAATAACTATTTATTGAACCAGTGTCCTAAGTGAATTATTTTAAACATCGGTGTTAAAAGTTAGTCCAAGGTAACATGCATTAAAATCATAGATCGCAGGTTTTATCGTAAATTTGTATGTCAACATGTCAGAATGTCTAATACACTGTGACAGAAAAAGTGTTAACGAACTAAATTTTTATACTTCTGTTGTGTCGTAGAAAGAATATTGTATGTAACAAGTAAAAAAGTGTGATTACGGCACTTATTATGTAGTCCAACTCGGCTTCGCCTCGTTAAATCGCCTGCCATAAGCATGCACTTTTTATTTGTCTTTATTGTTCTCGACAAAATTGTCATTTGTAAATATCGATAGCTTAGGCTTGTTTGAAAAGAATAAGAAATAAAGCGGCACATACAAATTTTGCAAGTGATTTCAATAGGAACTGTAGTTGTTTTTGAATGACTACATGTTATGTATTCACATACATTTTCCGATGGCCATCCCACACGTGTGTTACATACTATTTTTCCTGCGACGGTTTCGCATTCAACAAATTAAACCAATTTAATCTTTTAATTTGACATTTGTTAAAAATTTGTCAGTTTTAGCCAGTAACAGTATGATTCTTACATGCGAGTGCAGAAAGTGAGTACTTTCTGAACTGTCATAGAAGTACATTTAATTATTATACTAGTTTAATAAGAGGGCCTATTGTAGCACGAGTGGGTTTAGGGCACGACGTGCGCAACAAGGAGTGATCCAATAGAACTAGAGCTGCAATGAATTTTATTAAACGAGGATAATACACTAATTTTATATACTTTCAACAAAAATCATCAAAAACTTTTAATTTTGACATTTCATAAATATGACAATCTGTCAGTTGTTTGAAACAAAGTAGACCGTTTCAGTGTTTTTCATATGAAAATAACAATACAAACACAGTGTTTTGATAGACTCCATTAGCACTGTTTTTGGTGTTATAATAACCACATTAAAACATTAATATAAGTAAATAGTATATTTTTGTCAAAAGATAAAAGTATAGTTTTTTATTCTGGGGATGAAGATTTATCCACGAGCAGCGTCATGGTAACACTACGAACGAAAAATTTTATCGCAAGAGGTAAATGTTATTTTTCTAGGAATATAAAAAAAATAAGTCAGTATGTATTGCAAAAACTACAATAGTTATTTATGTTACAAGGCCGTGAACTAGGACTTTTTTTTATGAGAATGAATATTATTTGGCGAGGCGCAGGCCGAGCCAAATAATCATTCGAATAAAAAAAAGATAGTTCACGGCCATGTGGCATACAAAATTTTGTGTGCAACTGTGAAAAATTACCAAAATTAAAGTTTCGATTGAATCTTTACATAAAATTACATTTAGCAGTGTGTTTTGGTATGGTAACTAGGGCTTGTGTAGTTGCTCACATATTAATAAATAACGTTCGAATTATCTAATAAAAGCTAATTTCATTCAAGATCATGACCCGTAAAAAAAGTCTTTGTCGGCCGGTAAAAAAAGTCTTTTTTTTACGTTGTCAAGGCTTTATTTTACTATAAACAAATGTGCTATTTTACGACTCAAAATCAAGCAAAAAAAGTAACCTTTTTTTGACAGTTGCACACAAATGAATTTAGGATCTCGCCGTTTTTGGCTTTCTTAATGTGGTTGTAATAAACAAAACTGCCACCATTCTTGCGAGCAAACAATTGGTTATTTATTCATTTCCATAGCAACGCACACTTTCATCTATCACTTTCGTAGAAAAATTACTTTTTGTGCAAATGACATTTTTATTCAAGGTAACTACACTTATTGTTAAGGACTTTATAAACTTTTGCCACCTCTCTTGCATTCTGAATTCATACTGTGCGCAGTAGACTGCCGGGCGGGCTTCCGATTCTAAAAACTCACTTACAAATCCGTCTGTCAGCGAGACAGCACGCGAAAAGGTCCGCTCTGCGAAAGTAATTATTGTTCACATGTTTAAATGTTAAACTGTTCGTGTAAATTTATAGCAAATAAATTACCTACTTTGCTTTCAACGAGTGTATAATTCAGTGAAGAAAGAAAATCAATACAGTCCATTAACGTCCAAGGCGAGCTAGCAATCAGGAATTTTCCACACTTAACGGAAAACTGAGAGGCTCCCCAACATTGGTCCATCGATCCGGATTAGTACGAGCCCGGAAAAGCCACATTGTTCCTTCGAGCCGCATGGATCATCGGCCCGGATTCGCAGTTGTACAAGGCAAGTAAGTACAACACGCAGTTTTCAATCGTGTTAAATCCGTCCCTAACGAGAGGAAGGAAGACAGCAGACGGTGCTATCTGCGTAGGAGCGAGAAAGCCAAACGCCGAGTCTCGCGGAAACAACGTGCAGGTGGGTAGGCAGCTGCCGGCGAGACGGTAGTTCGGGCCACAACAACGAAAAAGGCGGCACACACCAATATCAATGTAAGCCTAATTTCCTTTTGTGATTTCCTATGCATGAATTTGGTTTTCTATCAGCTGGGTCTGCAGGTGCATAATTTCAGCTGCGTATTATTGCGTAAACAAATGGTTTATGAGTCATATAAACATTTTAAGTGCGTGAAATGCCAAGCTATTTCGTTTGTGCGCTAGTACAATATCCCCTGCATGTGTCATATTGCAGTCGAATCATTCACAAGTTCATCTCGCGTTGTACCAGGGTCGTTTTCTGCGTCGTTAGCGCCAAGATTCTCGCGTCGTTATCAAGGCTGTCTTGCGTTGTAAACAAAATTCCGTACCAGGGGCGTACGAGAGTTAGTTCTATCTGTTAAACTGTTTTAATTTCAACAATTATGGATCCGCTTGTAAGAGTACGAGGCTCTATCAAAGGCAAGCTTACGCGTTTCGCAAATCACGTGAAATCCTTGCAAACAATTCATGATGAATATCAATTCTTATCTAGCGCTCAGATTATTCAATTGCAAAAAAGATTGAATGATACAGCCACCTTGTTATCAGAATATTATGCGGTTCATGAACAAATTTTAGAAAACAGTAAGGATACAGAATCTGAAATGCAGCAACAAGTTGAATTTGAAGATTCTTATTATTTTGCAATTTCACAAGCTGAATATTTGATTAATGAATACAACAAGCAGTCTGATGTTGCACCAGATCGTTCTGGATCTCCTAACGGTAGCGTAAGATCAACGCATTCAAACTGCAGCTCACATTGCAATAATCGAGCTGTACGCCTTCCTGCCATCTCGATTCCCAAATATTCAGGGAACGTGTCAGAGTGGTTGGAATTTCGTGAGATTTTTATTAGTTTAATTCATGAGAATCAAACGCTAACTAATATTCAAAAACTGCATTACTTAAAGGCTAGTTTACAGGGTGATGCAAGCCAAATTATAAAAAGTTTAGAGTTTACTGCGAGTAATTATACTCTAGCTTGGGATGCATTGTGTAATCGTTACAATGATCCAAAAATTCTGATTCATAACCACCTCAATGCTATTTTTGAACTTGAATCGTGCAGTAAGGAATCTGCAACTAAATTACGTACGATTAGCGATATGTTATTCAAACATTTTACAGCAATCAAATCATTAGCTACCGAAAGCGAGCTTCTTGATGTTGTTATTATTTATGTCGTTTCTAAAAAACTGGACCCCACGACATTCCGTGAATGGGAGGTCCTTAGAAACCGGTCAAGTTCTGACCTGCCTAATCTTGACGAGTTCAAGGAATTTCTACAAAACACAGCAAATCTTCTAGAAACTCTGGAAGTAAAAAATATTAAGCTTGTACCCGAAAAGTCTTCCAAGGTACATTCGAAATCATTTGTGTCAGGTACCCCTTCGTGTCCACTTTGTAAAGGATCTCATCCCTTGTACAAATGCGATAAGTTTGTCAAGCTGTCTTCTCTTGACAGAAATTCAAAGGCAAAAGAGCTTCGTGTATGCTTTAATTGCCTAACTCAGGGTCACCTTTCGAGCCGCTGTAGCTCCAAATATACGTGTAGAAAGTGCAAATCAAGGCACAACACACTTCTTCATGAGGATAAACCTCAAAATGCTTCTTCTAGTCAACCAGGATCTGCGATGTCGGCAGAAACCCCTGTTGAACTAAATCAATCGATTTCGGCACTCTGTTCGAATGCTTTGCAGGTACTCTTACCTACGGCTACCGCTAAACTCATCGCTGATGATGGTACGCCTCATGTTGTGCGAATCCTGCTGGATTCCGGTTCCCAATCGAACTTCATACGTTCAGATTTGTGTAAAAGGTTGAAGCTTCCAACTCGCGAAGTCAACGTTACTGTTTCTGGCTTAAGTAAAGCTACTTCTCAAATCAAAGCTAGGTGTGATATCAAGCTGCAAGCCCCTCACACCTCATACAGTATTGGTCTATCCTGTCTTGTTCTCGATGAGATTACAGGTACAACCCCAAGTTTTCGCGTCCAGCGAAACAGTTTCAAGGTTCCTGATAACATCAAGTTAGCAGATCTGTCCTATGACCAACCGGGCACCATCGACATTCTGATTGGTTCGCCCATTTTCTGGCAGCTCCTTTGTATTGGACAAATTGGTCTAGGCCCAAATCTTCCCATCCTCCAAAAAACTCCTTTTGGTTGGATTGTTTCTGGCCCTACAGGCCCCCCTTCTGCGTACCCTGTACAGTGCAATCTTGGCACGATCGAGGATGCTTCTGATCCCATTGCTAGGTTTTGGCAACTCGAACATTACCCAGAGGAAAAGGTCCGCACAAATGAAGAGAACGCCTGTGAGGCACATTTCGTGCAAAATACTCAACGAGAAGCGAATGGTCGATTCGTTGTCTCTATCCTTCTCAAGGAACCTGTAGAGGTATTGGGTGATTCATTGCAAATCGCTCAGAAAATATTCTTATCAGTAGAGAATATTTCAGATTCTGCAAGTAGTAAGGCTACCACGCGTAGCATCTTGCCTGAAATATCCCAGATTTCAGATTCTACAAGTAGTAAGGCTACCAATCGTAGCAGCTTGTCTGAAATTTCCCAGATAGTTGACCCGCTGGGTCTGTCAAGCCTTTGGTGGCACGGTCCCACCTGGCTAAGCGAAAGTGAGGCATCTTGGCCTACTTCCATGTTCAATATTTCAGATTCTACAAGTGGTAAGGCTACCAATCGTAGCAGCTTGTCTGAAATATCCCATATTTCAAATTCTACAAGTGGTGAGGCTACCAAGCGTAGCATCTTGTCTGAAAGATCGCAGATATTTGACCCGCTGGGTCTGTTAAGCCTTTGGTGGCATGGTCCCACCTGGCTAAGCGAAGGCGAGGCATCTTGGCCTGCTTCCAAACATGTTCGTGCTGAGCTTCCAGAATTCAAAAAAGAAGTTCAGAGTCTTCCTGTAACCTATGTTGAACCATTTCCGTTCAATCAGTATTCAAGCTTCGCTCGCTTACAACGAGTTACAGCTTATTGTTTTGTCACAAAGGCAGTGCACCTTGAATTGGTCGCTGATATTTCTACTGAAACCTTCTTAATGGCTTTTCGCAGGTTTGTAGCTCGTCGAGGCAAACCGCTCCATGTCTATTCAGACAATGGCACTAATTTTGTAGGCGCTAATTCCGAGTTAATCGAATTAGGCAATTTTCTCGCGGAGCAAAACCCTTCTATTTCCGAATCAGTCGCGAGCGACGGAGTAGCTTGGCATTTTATACCCGCGCACAGTCCCCACTTTGGCGGATTGTGGGAGGCCGGAATTAAGTCCTCCAAACATCAC
This sequence comes from Agriotes lineatus, assembly GCA_940337035.1. Lineage (NCBI taxonomy): Eukaryota > Metazoa > Arthropoda > Insecta > Coleoptera > Elateridae > Agriotes > Agriotes lineatus. The sequence goes on along the minus strand of OW679203.1, from coordinate 25,265,224 downwards.
CTACGGCGCGTTATAGGTAACGCTAGTCTAAATTACGATGAATTTTGCACTTTGCTGGCACAGGTGGAAGCGACCTTAAACTCCCGACCCCTGTCTCCTTTGTCCTCTGATCCAAACGACCTTCAGCCTTTGACTCCTGCTCATTTCCTGATTGGTCGTCCGTTGGTGTCACTGCCTGATCCCAACGCTACTGAGATAGCCGAGTCTCGGCTGTCTAAATACCAGAGAATACAACAACTTCACCAGAATGTGTGGAAGAGATGGAGTAAAGAGTACATCTCGGAACTCCAACAGCGCACCAAATGGCGCACGCATCTTTCGGACCTCCAGCCTGGTTCCATGGTCCTCATCAAGGATGACAATCTACCCCCTTTGAAGTGGAGGTTAGGCCGGGTCACCAAGCTGCACCCTGGCCTTGACGGCGTTACGCGTGTGGCGTCAGTGAACACTGTGTCAGGAATCGTGAAAGGATCCTTCGCCAAATTGTGCCCGCTACCTAGTGTTGTGAACTAGTGCGTTAGCGTTCAGCGCAGTGTTCGTAAGGCCTTTTGGCTCCCCATTGTTCGGGTTTTCTTGTACTCGATTAAGAACCATGTACTATTATGCTTTGTATATATGTGTGTTCATGTTACATGTTTTACTCTAGCTGTTACATGTCAACTCTGTACTGTTTTATTTGAAAGGTTACCCTTTCCAAGGCGGGCGGTATGTTAAGGACTTTATAAACTTTTGCCGCCTCTCTTGCATTCTGAATTCATACTGTGCGCAGTAGACTGCCGGGCGGGCTTCCGATTCTAAAAACTCACTTACAAATCCGTCTGTCAGCGAGACAGCACGCGAAAAGGTCCGCTCTGCGAAAGTAATTATTGTTCACATGTTTAAATGTTAAACTGTTCGTGTAAATTTATAGCAAATAAATTACCTACTTTGCTTTCAACGAGTGTATAATTCAGTGAAGAAAGAAAATCAATACAGTCCATTAACGTCCAAGGCGAGCTAGCAATCAGGAATTTTCCACACTTAACGGAAAACTGAGAGGCTCCCCAACACTTATATATGTCAAAATTAAATATTATGAGAGAACACTTTAAAAGTAAACACTTTTAACACGTTAAAAATACTTAGTAAACCAATATTTGTGAGATAACTAAGGAAAATCATTAACTTTCAGTTGTTCGACAGGTCGGTATTTTGAAAAAAAAATCTTTCTGTATTCTAATCAAATGTCAAAACTAACATGATTATTTTGAAAAATGTCTACCACGGCTTTCTATATTATAATCAAATTAATAAAAGTTACATTTAGTCCGTAAAAATGATCTTGCTGATTTTTAATGACAGTTGTACAATAGTATACAATAGTATATTGTACAACTAATTATGAAAATCAAATGTTTTTCACGAATTTTCAGCTTTATTAATGAGGGCGAAATCCGAGTTCATCAAGCAAATTTGTAAAAAAAGTTGTTTTCATACATGTTGCACACATTATTCTTTTGCATAGTGATAGCTGGTAGCTCGAAATTTGGCCGAAAAGCAGTCATATTACAAACGTGCAGTAACTTGAGAAAATTCTTATATCAAAATTAAATAATAGAATCTAATTACATCTGACCAAATATCTTTCCTTTAGTTGTATTAAAAATTATTACAGCTGTTGTTTATATTATTTCATTTGTAGAAAAACTTTTTTTCAGCTTTTTTTCAGTTTTTCTAGAAATGAAATATTTCCTTTAATTGGAATAAACGGAACATATCAAGAAAAAACTTAATACTAATAATAATAGTCTGTATTTATCGACTCAAGATACAATAAATAAGAAATAATAGTGGTCACGGTGCTTGCGTAAAGTGCAGACGCATTATAATTCAACACGTCTGCAGTTTACTTCTGTTTTGATTGGCCGTACGACTTCGGAAAAAACGATGTGATGGGTCTGCAGATTACGTATATGCGTCCCGGACGGACCAGCGTCCCGGACAGACACGTCTATTAGATAAAGGATTCCATACACTTTGGTTTCGTTTTTGTTTCAATTATATTATTTTATAGTTTTCTATCAATTGTTACAGGGAGAGACCTATTTACGACATGTAACAAGCTCAATTGCATCTAGTAACTCAGCGTAAGAGAGATTAGTCACGATACTCAAACCAATTCTAGCTGTTAATCTTATGGGCGCCACCGCGCGTATGTATACTGCTGATGTAATAAAGAACTTCAATTTAGTAAATGCCCTTCCGCGTTGGGAAGTAGGTATATGGTTAACACCCAGATTTGAACATACCTTGTTTCCTGACTTTAGAAAGCCGATCGTTATGCAAGAATAAGCACAATATTGTACTTTGCTTCGACAAGGAAGATTGTTTGGTAAAACCAGGTAGTAGGGTTACTAAGAGTATAACAATAATAAAAATACGGACGACAAGAACCGTAACAAGCAACGATGGCAAAACAGTCCTTAAGAATTTTACCTCCTCGTGACGTCAGGTTCCTCGAATACATGTTTCTCCTAGAAAGCCATTCCATAATGCAAAATACTTTGGATATATTCACAGACAGGGCTTTTTTGAGAGAGACGCCTCAAAACTTACTTCACAGCTACTTTACTTACTTATAAATATATACTAAATTCGCGATAATTCACGCATGCAAACTTCGTTTAGTAAGTAGAACATATTTGCAACAAACCACACATGCATGCAATAAAAACAAGTTGCTAGCGCATGAATTCAATGGACAGCAAGTCCGGGTCACCGGGTGCTGAACTAAAAGTTTGGGCAACGGTGAGTGCTTGATAACGGGAGGCCGTGCTTAGCGGCCGAATTCGATGAAACCAGAAACGGCATACTTGAAGCATGACAACGAGGAAATTTGCGTCACGTGCTCTAAAAGCAAGAATGGACAACGGCAGTTTGACGATTGGCTATACGCTTCGGCGTCAATTTACATGTTGATAACTAATTTTGCTAGGGCTGCGCTGGTACAGAGCGTCGGCGGGACGATACGAGGGAAATTTCAGATTTACAAGTTGCGTTTAGGAGTTCATAGTGTTCGGCAAAAACTGTAAAACTTTCCCAAACAGCTACATTCAGGAGATGATAACGCCCACATCTTGACGCAAGAATCAGTTCGACGAGATACATTTGCTGACCCACTTGCTTGAGGATAACAAGCAGTGGCATCCTCAACACTCAAACTGACCTAACACGATGTGATCACACTTCTGGTGTATCTACTCCGCCTTATATTTTTGCGCTTCTTTAATAATCAAGTTGCTTAAGCGTTTATACTACTTATTGTATAGTGGTGTGCAAATAAATCTGGGACAGTGTTTTTTTCACATGCATGTTGAGTTAAGAATTGAAGAATATCTCCATGGATTTCCTCTTATCAGAAAGAGTTACAGATTTCATTACCTGTTAAAGTTTAATGTAACTCTTTCTGATAGCAGGAAACCCATGGAGTTATTCTTCAATTCTTAACTAAACCTACATATGAAAAAAACATTGTCCCAGATTTATTTGAACACGACTGTACATGTAGTGCTCGTTTTGATACAATTTTTTTGTTACACCTCATCTCTTTGTGGCTGCTGTAAATTTGCTTCTTCTGAAAATTGTCTATATCTTTGCTATAGTATATTTTATACCATATCTTCAAGTGTAATTCAAGCATAGTGTTTAACTATTGGATGATGTTGAAAAAACGTAGAGGTATTAGTAATATCTCACTTTTGACAGAATGCCACCAACTCTATCTTCTTACACTTCCGGGCATATTAACAAAGCCATGATTGTCCACAAAAGTTTTCTCCTCTCTTTCACCCGCAATAGCATTCTAAACTGGCTGATATAATATTTTCTATTTGACTGCTGTCATAACCGAGCTTTATTACTGCCCTATCTGCTGGATCTGAAATTTGTTCAAGAATCAGAGTAAATGGGCAAAAAGTACAAATAGGTACTAAAGCTAGCAGACGATATTGCGGTAGTAAATACAGTTCAAGTTAATCTAAGTAGATACCTATAATTATGAAGGAAACTTATAGAATGGAAAAAAAACATATAAGTGTAGATACTAAAATAATTGACTACTATATTAAATAAACTTAAATATTCAGATATCGGGGTAGCTCGATAACTGAAGACGGAAGTGCCCAAGAACAACGTCATAACTTAATATTTTAAGCAACTAGCTCAAACTAAATTCCGGAAGGGGACTGTAGGCATGCAGAATGCGTTGTAAATTTACCTAATTGTTTTGTCATAAGCAATAGTAATTCGATAGACAAGGGCACCAAGCTCAACAACTTCGCGTAACACACTCTGCTGAGCCATAGAGAGTAGTCGAACTATAACGAAAGACAAGAAAAATAAATACCCAAGAAAGCAGTGGTTAGTGCTAAACATCAACAACACATTTATTCAAATTTAAAAGATATATGGCAAGGGATTTATTGTACGAATAGTATACGAGACCTTGCAAGTAAATAGATTTGATTTGATAGAGCGCAAGGAATCGATTGAGCGAAGTCATAAAAGCACCAGTTGAAAGGACGACCATCAGGTGCTTCAAACAAACTATTCTAATGATACAGTCGCGTACCAAATGATCATCAAGAAACAAATAAATTCTTCGTATAGTCGCCGGGTAGCTCACATATAACAGAGAAATTACTCTTTTAGTAGTCTTAGTCTTAGTTCAACAGCAGAAAACACAAAGAAAATGGCGTCTGGTAAACAACACATGGTTGTTTCGTGCAGGCTCACGATCCGTCTTGTCCCTGTGACGATTATGAAATCTAATAGGCGAGCAAAACCGCAACGTAAAGCTACTTTACACACCAAAGGATTTTAGATATTTAGTACTGTTAGACTCTCGAATGAGTATCAAAGCAGCGACAAAATCGCAAACGGAACGAATACGGAAAAAGGGGAGGAAAGAACATCGAAAAATATTAATAGAACAAGCTTGAAAAGAAATTCGGCAGCACGTTGGACCACGAAAAAGCGAAGATATCCAAATTCTACCTTCGTTTGCGGTCGGCATTTTGCTTCCAAAATTCCACATCAAGGTAACCAGATGAGTATAGGTAGAATGTATTGAACTAATGACACCAAGTCTGCCCCATATTATTGAAGACTTCTTCGGGGGAAAATTTTCTCACAAAACGCTATTGAAAGGAAAACGCGTACAAGCACGTCGCATAGTGAAAGAATGAAATCAATAATGCTCGAAACTTCCGAAAAGGAAATGGATGTCGGAAATTAGCCTAACCCTAAATCTGCGGACGGAAAGTTAAAAAAAGGTAACACGAAATCAATATTTACTAAGAACTATTTAGGCAACCTAAAATACACGACACCGAGCCTACAAGAAAATGAGGAGGAAATTTGAAGCCACATCTATGGATCGTAACATTGTTACTATTACCAATATCATACTGAGCTCGTGACAGTAGCTTTAAAAGTATTATATGGATTACCGCGTCAGAGATGTAAGTAATAGGAGAAAAAGTAAAAAAAAAAGTTATTGAAGCTCAGTGCTTCAAATAAGTTTTGAAAATCGACTCAAGCGATAGAGTTACAAAAAAAGATGTGTTTTAAAGCATAGTAGAAAAAAATAGTGTATGCGAAACTCTATAAGCGAGAATATAATATTGGATACGACACTTTCACAGATCAATAAATATGATGTAATTGTTATTGAAGGAAAAATAGATGCCAACGCGGATAGGAAGGACCACGACTTGAGTATATCAATTACATCAAGTGTTACACTAAGATGGCCTCATAAAACACCAATAAAACTATGAGGTTCATGATTACATCTGTTATTAATGGCGGCGTCTGCACTCTTCAGCTTAAAAACCGTGCTCACACGAGACCATGCATATATTAATACTTACGCGATTAAGTTCTGCGTGTCGGTCCAAATTCCCTGTTTAATAAATCTGTGCACAACCCATTTCCTTGATCTTTGGCTCAGAATCGAAAAGCTACCCTCCGCTGCCCATCCACGCTGCAGCATGAAACAATGACTTCGGTAGGTTTTCACTTTTAGTGAATCGAACTGGAGCCTGGCCATCTATGATGAGTATATGCGATGATTTATTACCTGGGTAACATATGCGGGTTCAACCCTTGTCATGCTTTTATTTTTAACCTGCTTTGTTGTAATTAAAATTTATTAATACGAAATAATTCATCATCCACCTTGTTGCTTAAATGCAGGAACACTGTCACCCTGGGTTGGCCGCTGCTTTGTGGCGGGTTCATTTTTCACGTGAGATGGTATGTGCCTAGTTATCAATGCTGCCAACAATTATTTGACAGCAAGGCAAATATTAATAGGACTTTGTTATGCCCGGCACGCGGCACTGCAACAATTTGTATGCAGTTAGAAATATTTCCCGGCAGCCCTTATAAATTATTCAGTCTCAGTGTTAAAAGCCATTACATTAATTTGAAACAGAGCGAACGAGAGGACACGTCGACGTCAATAAAAAGCAGGCACACTTACTTTTAGCGTCGCTGCACTTAAAATAATGCAATTATCTCTGTATGAAGCATCTCCATTGTGAATTTTCACGGATGAATTAGAGAGAAGGTATCTGGACAGATACCTTAAGGAAAGGAGTTTCCAGTTTCTCATTAATTTTGATTAGTATAAGATCTCTGCTACTAGCACAGTTAAACGAAGGAAATGCCAGACGTTTGCTTAATGTGTAATGTATTTAACTCAACAATTTTCAAGAAGTTTAAAACACTTATATAACCAACAACACAAAATGCTAGCTCACATATCATCATTCTAATCATACAAGGATGAAAAAGAATTCAAATTCCTAAAGTCTGTGTCCCACGCAGCTGGATGAGGACTTTATCGTATAAGTGCATCACTTTTCTATATCGAATTACTTTCGCTTCTCCAGGTTGTTTTGGATGGCGCTATACTATGAATTGCCGATGGCGGGGAGGTCTTCAAAAACTGTTAATTTGGAGTTTGCCGAAATGAACACCTTTGGATATGGTACAAATTGGTGTACTTACTGGTACACCCAGAAAATGCGTTTGCTTATTTGCTGCACTTTAAACCTGTGTGCAGCAATTATTTGCTGCAGGCTTCTCGCCGCTGTTAATTAACAGTCGTCACACAGCAATATTCACTTTGCTGCCGGTCACGCAACAGCAGAGGGGCACGTACATAATCGGTCAAGACCGCAAGCAGGCTTCAACTCGCGTTTAAGTTGCATGCGAATAATCTACTTCACAATACTCTTTTGTGCAGGGCCGAATTTCAGTCCCATTGGATTATATTAAACACAATGCTTAAACTTATTTCACAAAAAAATGCAAGTTGCTTCTTGGCTTTCAGTATGAAAACAAGCATAACAGGCAAAGGTGCCAGATGACCAGAAGGATTAATAAGATTGATTACAGCTACTAGAAAGGTATGTTGCCTCTGTTATACGCCTTGTTAAAACAGTCAATAGACCAGCTAGACCAACTTGTGTCATAGCAGCTGTAGCAGTTCTGTGTAGTGGTCACCTGGACGTATTGCCCCATCTTCCGCCCTCTTAATCACATTGTTTTCCTTTTTCTAGGGTAATCATAGCGTTGTAAATACCACGGTCGGTATGTCGTGCGTCGAAAAGGTCTTCTGTATATCGGTTCCCCACTTCCAGTTGCTAATTGAGGTCAATATTGCAGTTTTCCATTTGATCAATAAGCTTTCCGAGTTTCCTCGTCCTCTGCAATACTGCAAAATCCGCCACGTTCTTATGGAAGTGGGAAGTATTGTGTAGATTGTTGCGTATACCGCAGTCTGCCGTCGCTTGCTTAATCATTCGTTAAGTAAGGTAAAGGTTTACTGAAAGCGCAAGGCAATACCGTTATACCTTTTGTGTGAAATAATGGTCAACCGAAATGTAAAGAACCTAAATAGTAGGTATGTAAGTGTGTACAAGTCTGTAAATCACAGAGCAGACAACAACCAGTAAGAACACCACAATCGCAATGATGCGATGCAATATGAAAATCGATGACAAGAAACGGCGAAAATTGAGGAAGCTGGAAAATTTCGAATTTGGATAAAGGAAGGCTAAAGGAAAGAGAAGAAAAATTTGTTGCAAATTAATATTGAGAATACTTTTTAGATAGACTGCATTAGATCGTGGGTAATTCTCTCTAACTCTTCAATTCATTTTTTGCAGTTTTCGATCTTCTTCCATTCTTCAACAGTTTAAATACGGTTTCTAAATTAATTCATTGTCTTTCTTGAAGCTCTCCAAGGTATCGTAGGAACTTCGACATCAACGGAAACACCTTATAAAACTTCGTTTCCGCCACTTTTTACCCGAACAACAGAGGCATTTTAGCACAAAAATTTATAAAACACTTACGCACGTTACTAGAACTAGTTCTTACAGTCTACAAATAAACCGTAAAATATATATAGGTACAAAAGGACTGTATGTCGAAATATCATTCCAAGCACACTCAGGCGAGCCAGGTCAAGTTTCAATTGTGCTTCAACGAAGAGATATTCGTAGAAGATGCTGCGGTTATATCCATTGTATATATCTTACGGTTTGTAAGGTTTCTTTCTACTCCATAGGGTGTGATCACATGTCTGCATGATATCTGGAGACAAGGAGTGTCAACTATTTGGATCTTGCCGGTGGTTTGCTGCTGTGGGGATTTCCTTTTTTGCTTTTTTTACTAAATTATCTGGCCTCAATCGTGTTATGTCCTCAGCTCAGTACTTGAGCCTTTGTCTGGTCCATATTGTAATGTCTCCAGCATTGTATATCGCTCTAATTTCGCTGTTTCGTATTTGGCCTCATTACGTTTTCCGCATATTTCCCGCAACTTCATGCCGGTGATGTTCATGTTCTTTTCGTATTTCCGATTATGTTTCTGGTGTCCACCGCACATGCTCCAAAGAAATTGTTGGAACAAAACTCCATAATCAGTTCATGGGCTTATGGTGGTGAGATATGAAGCAAATTACAGTATGTATCAGTCAAACTCAGTGGGAATGGAATAGGCACAGTTAAAAAATAAGGACAATGCCAATTTGTTTCTAGAACAAATTTATACGATTTATACTGTTTTGTCGATCTCAGTTTCTTATGTCAACATAAAATCTTCTTTGATCAGTTCTTGTTCGAAAAACGAACAGTGTTTTAAAAGAAAATATCCATAGGCTAGGAATTATTGCTGGTCCTGCTTAAGAAGTATTTTCTTCAAACCTGCCCTATTGCTAAGTCTTGTGTAAATAGAGAAAGTTAAAATTACTCATCAGGAAACATCTGGGCTAAGTGACTTCTAAGTCACTCCATTCTAACATTTCTGGAACCAGTTGAAATTTATTCATCAGGAAAGAAATGAACAAAATGATCATTTCATTCTAAAATTTCTGGAACGAGTTGACATTTTTTTTTCAGGGTAGGTATGGGAGAAGTGATCAGTCATTACATGCTAACATTCTCAAAACCAGTTCAATAACAGTCATCACGAAAGCGATTGGCAGAAAGATCAGTAATTTTCTTCTAACATTCCTGGAACGAGTTGAAGATCAGTCTTCAGGGAGGAAATGAGCGAAGTAATGTCATTTCATTCTAATATTTCTGAAACTAGGAGAGAGATGGGCATGGTGATAAACCATTATATCCTAACATATCTGGAATGAGTTAAATATTTTTTATCAGGGAAGAGATGAACAAACTGAACAGTTATTATATTCTAATATTTGTAGAATGAGCTTGATATTACTCATCAGAGAAAAGCAGGGCGAAGTGATAAGTCATTCCCGTCTAACATTCCTGGAACTACTTGAAAATCACAATAGGAACGAGCTGGGCGAAGTGATCAGTCATTCCATTGTAACATTCCCGGAATGAGTTGAATATCACTCATCAGAGAAGAAATTGGCAAAGTGATCAGTAATTCCATTCAGACATGCCTGGAACGAGTTGAAGATAAGTATGCAGGAAAGAAACGAGCGAAGTAGTAAGTCATTTCTTTCTAACATTCCTGGAACCAGAAGAATCACTTATCAGGAAAGAGATGAGCTTAGAGATAAATTATTTCAACCTAACATACCTAAAATGATTTTAATGTATCTTAGGAAGAAAGAGATGGGAGTAGTGATCAGTTATTCCATTCTCGCATATCTGGAATAGGTTCAATATTATTCATCAGGGAAGAGATGGAAAAATTGGTCAGTTATTACGTTCTAACATTTGTAGAATTAGTTGAATATTACTCATCAGATACAAGATGACTGAAATTATCAGTAATTCCAGGAATAAACTGAATATCAGTCATTAGGAAAAATATGGGCGTAGCGCTCCGTCATTCCATTTTAACATTCCTGGAACGCAATGAAGATTACTAGTTAGGGAAGAGAGGAGATGGCCGAAATTATCAGAGAATGGAATGAGTTAAATATCACTCATCAGGAAAAAGACGAGCGAAGTGACCAGTCATTCCATTCTAACACTCGTGAAACGCATTGAACTAATGAGGGAAGAAATGTGCGAAGTAATAAGTCATTCCTTTACGAAAGGGATGGGCAAAGTGATCAGTCATTCCATTCTAACATTTCCGAAATGAGTTGAATATCACTTATCAGAGAGGAGATGGCCGAAATTATCAGTCATTCCAGGAATGGGTTGAATATCACTCATCAGGGAAACGATGGACAAAATGGTCAGTACTTCCATTCTAACATTCCTGGAAGGTATTGGAGATCACTAGTCAGGGAAGAAATGTGCGAAGTAATAAGTCAATCCATTCTAACATTCCTAGATATTGTTGAAAATCACATTAAGAAAGGGATGGGCGAAGTGATCAGTCAGTCCATTATAACATTTTTGAAATGAGTTGAATATCGCTTATCAGAGAGGAGATGGCCGAAATTATCAGTCATTCCAGGAATGGGTTGAATATCACTCATCAGGAAGAAGCTGAACAAAATAATCAGTCATTCCATTTGAACAGTTCTGAAACGCACTGAAAATCACTAATCAGAGAAAAATGTGCGAAGTAACAAATCCTCCCATTCTAACATTCTTGGAATGAGTTCAAAATCACATTAGGAAAGGGATGGGCAACGTGGTCAGTCATTCCATTCTAACATTCTCGAAATAAGTTGAATATCACTTAACAGAGAGGAGATGGACGAAATTATCAGTCCTTCCAGGAATGAGTTGAATATCACTCAACAGGGAAACGATAAGCGAAGTGATCAGTCATGCCATTCTAAACTTCCCGGAACTAGTTAAAATATACTCATCACGAAAGAGATGGGGAACTGATAGTCATTCAGTTGCAACATTCCTAGAACGAGTTGAAAATCACTAAAGGAAGAGGTAGCCGATACGATAACTAATTCCATTCTATCGTTTCTTGAACGAGTTCATGATCTCTGGTCAGGAAATAGATGGGCGAAGTGATGCTGTATTAAAATGTACACATTAGTTTGCATACTTAGATAGACTGATCTGCTCTGTTTCGCCCCTTTGTAGGTCCCATTTAGGTTTGTAATAGATAATAGCGGGCCTAATGGAACAAGATATTAAAGTAAAAAAAAATATGACAATTTGGCAATTGCAAATTGTTGGGAAGATATATTGGAAACTTCAGTTTTTACTGCAGCTAAATTTCTTTTTATAATTTTTACGATAAGTTGTCTCAGATTCGATTCATGTTTTTTTTTATGATTTAGCATTCTCTCCGTTTTGTGGGATATGTGCCTACTCTTCTTGGGTTGAGATTTTATGGCCTTACCCATATCCCTAATCGCTTCTCTTTTATTCTCTGGACATATTTTCCTCAATATGATGATATCCTTATCTGACAACTTTTCGACCTACCTTACTTCTATTTCCTTCCCACAAAGGGTCTGAATCTCCGATGTTCTTATTATGAGTTTTGTGTGTTGCTGTTTCTGATCTTTTTTCTGCATCGTATGATGGAATTGGATACACGCATGTTTTATATACACGCACTTTGCTTGTAATTTACTTAGAAACTGCTGCAACTTTGTTGATCTGTGTTCACACCTCTAGATTAAAGATTAATTCATGTCAATGGCTAACTTACAGCGTATCCGATGTTTACAGATTACCAGGACATGGTATTTTCATGTTAAACTGTTAGTCGGTTGTTTTAAAATAGAAGGGATGTTGCTGTAGGGCAACTTCGAATTATATCGAGACTGCATTCCCCCCCTCCTTTCGCTAAATTGATGCTTCGGGTTGTCTGCTCCATGTTGTTGAAGAAACGCTCAAAGCTGAGACTGTATCTCGGACGAACATCTGAAAATGCAGCAACCTCTGTCGTACCGGAATGAAAGAGGGGCTTGATCGCAATTTTTTAAAATAATTGTACCTTGGAAGATACGGGGAAGAATTCGTGTTACTTTAGTTTACCATGACGGTGTTCTGGATGCCAGTTATAGACTGGGGCTTCCGTTATGAAAAACTTCCTCGACGATAGGACATAGTGGGCGATGCCCAGTTTCGAGATTAGCAACCTACCTGATTTCGTAATCTTTAAAACTGCGCATTTGACTTAAAAACACGTGAAACCGCATTGTACCTTGCAAAATGAAATCATATAGTTATATGTGATTCTGTTATAAGTTTCTGGCAGTTAGTTATACAAATTAAAAAAATATTGCATTATCTTTACGTCTCTAGCAAGATCGGTTAAAAATTAGTTGACGGTATAAGCTGAGAGCAAGAAAAAGAGAAGCCTTTATTGGAGCTATTTATTTTATTATGTGAATGTATTCATTACTTAGAGATGCTGGCGTAGTAGTAATATTTAACTTTAGTAGCGAATTTACTACATCTTATCGAGTTATGTGATATCGATCGCTACTTTTTTTAATTAATGACTGTGGTAATCAACTGCCAGGTTTTTTTATAAAAATATGTATATATAATTGTAAGAGTCCGGCAAAATTAGATCTCTGTGTAACGTATTTAGTTTTGAAAATACTTCACCTTTTACATTTCGTAGACCTTGTCTTCAAATAAAGATCCACTACTCGTTTCCCATGAAATGCAATATACCCGAAGTGTGAGATTGAACACGTAAAATATAAATGTACTGCCGGCTGACCATTACAGCAACAGAAAACAGGTCATTCTTGGTATGATTTATTACAGCGTTGACAAGACACAGGGCATTGAAGCTCCGTTAAATCTACGAATGAGTTGGGGCGCTCATCGAGATAGTTTATTTTAACGATCCGCTTGCTGTCATAAATATCGGTTTCTCATAATCCTCAAGGAAACTATTAAACGTTCTCCTAAATGTTGTAGTTCAGTCGTACGCTTGATTGAATTTAGAATTTTATCTGCAGAAAAATACTGAACTGGATGAATAAATTCGAATACTAAGCGATCTTTTTAGTTAACTAACATAGTACTTAACTCAAAGGTTAAATAGGCAAATAGACGAATGCAATTGGCAATGTTTGATTATTCTTAGTTCAGTTATTCCCGTAATTATTAGAGAACTTTAAACAGTTGGATTTTAATTTGGTGCAAGAGGAAGCTTCGTTGGGTTATGCTAGAAGCATAGATATATTTTCTGCTGATTATACAGTGTGGCAAATACTAAATTTCATTTACGGCAAGTAATGAAACCAAGTGGCTCCAGCTAGCTACAACAGGACCCGGGGGTGTTCTGTTCTGATAACGTGGGTGTTTCTGTCTAAATCAATGCAGGGGTACGTCGAAAGTAGGTAATTATTATTATTCGGGCGCCACTGGATTACGATCCTCACCATCAGAGATGAATGACATTCGCTAATCAAAACGAAAGGATTTCAGCAAAAAAGGTCTTTAAAATTGATAAAACTGCACCTGTTACCGTTTATGTCGCTGATAAGATCAGTTGCACGCTGTGGTACAGATTACAGCCAAATGCAATTACAAGCAATACATATGTTGAACAGACACAAGGCTGCAAGGGAAAATATGCACTTGCAAACGGCACTTTTCGCTATGAAGCTCATTGGAACCTAGGAAAATTGGTCGTAAGGTGACGTCACGGTTACGAGCAACACTTCATTAATCCTAATACGCTGGTCAGATTTCAACCTGCCGATTGACAATATTCGATGTTCTTCCTAAGGGGGGTTCAAGTTGGTGTGCGTAAAGAGAACTTTCAAATAACACACTGGTACTACCCGATTTTCTTCTAATTATATTTATACGTACATGGGTAAGCCCCAGCTACTAAAATGAAGATATTCACATGCTAGGATTACCAGCCCCGTAGAAGCTATTCAGAAAGATCTAAAATTTTTATCTCATGGTCATGGTCTTAACTATACAGACTTGAAGACACAGCGATCTTGCAGTTTAAGATGGGATGGGTGGGCTTTTTTCAGACCTGCGGTACGAGTGATCTTTGGAGATGTTCATTGAGACGACAAAGCAATTCTGATCGTGAGAATACGCAAAGCGAGCATGTATTGTTTTCTGTGCAAAAAATACAATGTATATAAGCAGATCCAAGGTTTCATTAGCAATCTATGGCAGACCACCGTTTTATCATATATCACTAAATAACTTTATTACATTAACACCGCGTAATGCAAGATAGCCGTGGTCGTGCGTCTAACTCTGTTGCCGTTCGTTTAATCTCAGATTGCGCCCAAAATGTCTACATCAACACCCTCCTCCAGGGAGGCCACCAAACACAATAACGAAGAGCCTCCTGTGAAAAGGTAAATAGCCATGGTCGGAACCTTAGTTCAGGAAAGACAACATAGGAAGTTGAAGGAATGATCCACGGACGTCCACAGCAGACCTGGGGTGCGTTTGCAAAGTTTGGCCTAACGCTGGAAATCATCCAGTGCCGAGAGGAAACCAAAGCCAAGAGGAAGATTAGGAGCGATGCGTAATGCTCATCCAATAAAAATAAATTTTCGGGGTCCGGCGGTAATTCAAATATGGAAATCGTAACCGCAAAGGTTTAAGTTATTATCCGGAACAAGCGGTGTCTTTACAATCGCAATGTTACTTCAGCCTGCTATGGCATCACGGTATCAAACAGTTGTACTCGGCACTGGCCACAAATGCGATTTAGTAGAAAATTATCCTTTCAAATAGTCTAACATCAGCGCGTGCGCTGAAAACTTTACGTGGAAGAAAGCGAATGTAACACCGTTTTGGCATACTTACTTCATCTTTTATGTCTCTTTAAACTTCCCAATATGACTTCTTAATCTCCATCTTTAAGAGTTGTATTAACAGTTGTCCCTGCAATTTCTTTGACTTTATCTACGTCGAAAGTACTATATTTTCCTTGGCACTTGTATTTTTCTGCATTTGTAACACACATCATTTTCTTTGGCTTCCTGCTTGCTAATGCTATTTAACTTGTTTATCTTTCTATTTTCCATTAAGACTGATATCCCTATTTTTCGTTCTTCTTTCCACTCCTACGTGATTCCCTCGGATATTCATCGTTTATCCTCTGATTTAATTTCATTTTGTCTTAAGCTGTGATTCTACTTGTTTCCTTATATCAAAACATTTCAGTTTTCTCATTTCTATATTACCTCTCCTCTGTTGCCAATATTATTCATTTTCATACTGTTGTTGTTAGTGCAATCATGTGGTACAGTATATTTATTATCATGTCTTCAGCCATTCCTATCTTCTAAAATAGCTGGTAATTCTATAGGTTTTAGAGAACACCGATTGTGTATATTGGAAATACGTTTAAACATCTAGAAACTGAAAAAAATGTGCTCCGTATTGAAATCTGACTATTACAATATAATCGAATATTGCAAAGGGATTAAGGTAATAGAATAGAAGAAGGCGTAAATTCGACGGTAGTTGCGGTTGGGTTGCAAATAAGAGAAGCTTCAGTAAAAATAATTATACGATCAGTATCTCGTTGGTGTTCGCCTGATGCGGATTGAGACCTGACTTGTGATAGCGCTGGTGTGCACAGATACGGGTTCTACTGAACGTTCGGTTTCACCCATGTATGCAGCGTTACAGGAGCAAGGGGCTCTGTAAATACCTTTCGATAATATAAGGGTAGAATATGGTTGGAGGTTTGAAAATCGCTTTAATGTTCTGCTTTCAATAAAGCGTTGCTATGCGATTGGTAACTTACAGTCAGTCTTATAAAGACCACTAATATGAGCTTAACTTTAATTCCTTGTTAAAATTAACAAAAGCGCATCAAAATGTATTTACTAATGAATAAAATGTCATATATATTTTAACAACGAATTAAAGTTAACCTGATATTAGTGGTCTTTATAAGATCGGCGTTAGTATGTACTGTATATATGCCGTTCACGATTTTTTTTGGGCCAGATGAGGCTATGACTATCTAGTAATTTTGTTGGCAGTACCTCTGTGACAACTAAACTCCCTAATGAAAATTGTGTTAGGTTAGGTTGTTTTCAGTTATATATATATATAGGTTATATTTTCTGAATAGGTACATTGTTGCCGGATCTCTCTTTAAATTGAGGATATAAAATTGAAATGATTTGACAATTGACGACAGAAACGAAAATGAAAATTAATCCATAAGAAAAGCATTCAATATTAATGTTTATTGCAATTTGGATAAGAATTGTGTACATGATATGAATATGCCAGTTTATTTAACATGCTTGCTTGCTTGCTGGTGTGAAAGGATAGGTAAAGACGTCACAAACTGATGGAAAATAAATTTAGTAAAACAATTGAGCAATATTGGTCTTATAGAAATTAACATGTGAAAAATGTAAATATCTTGTCAAATGGATGGCTTGCTGCTTTTACTTCATGTTGATTTTCACATCTGCTACATAACATTTCAACACTAAAATAGTAATAAGTAGGTAGGTAGTAAATTATTATACATTACGCTGGATTGTTTTTCCTTTCCAAAATTTCATTTTTTAGCGTACAGCAAATATATTCTCTAGTCTCCACATCAACTCGTGTTCTTTTAAATCTGGTCTGTTTTTTTTAAATTTGAAGTAGCATCGTTTAATGGAAATTTTTTGTTGTAACAAAATTATTTTGGGCATTTCGACTTTTTTTGACGGAAATTAAAATTATTTTTACACACTTGATAAATCATTTATTTTCTTACGAATATTAAAATAATAAATCTGGCAATGTGGTGGCAAGAAAATGTCGAACAGACACTGACAGAAAAAAAGTTGCATTCGCTGCATCACCGAATCAGTTAGTCCAACATGAAAAGAAAGAATCATAGCCAACTCTGTCCCAAAAAGTTCGTGAACGGATTAAATGTATAACAAAGAAAGAGCAGCTGGCGGGTGTGGAGGGCATCAGATTTACGAGGTTTGGATGGCTTGCGGAGCCTTCCAAATGTTACTAAATTTAGCGTTGATATCATTGTGTTGAGTTATGAAAACAGTACGGTGCACAAGCGTCTGTATTGAATGTTGATGCAGGTTATTCTGAGGTTGGCGGGACGTTGAGTTTTTCTACATCAGAAAAAATACCATACAATTGCAGTTATTAATGCCTACCAGGCTATGTCGAATAATTGATAGTGGTTTTAGTAGTTTCAGCCAGCGTACACCTAAATAGGTGAAAGTGTTGATATTTAGCCATCTTGATAGTTTGAAAGAAATTACTGGTGGTAATGCGCATCGGATGTATATCTATGTTGGTGGTAATTCGCATCGGTGGTAGTTCATTTTCTGTTTATTTTGTAATGTACAGTTTTAACCCACCTTTTGAAAAAGTGACATAAAATTTCATACATTAGAAGTAGAACCACTTAATGGTATTTCATACTGTGATGTTCAATACAATTGTCAGAAAACAGGAAGAAATTTAGTATGTGGTAACCTAAATTCGTGGGGTTCCGTATATAATACAATATTTACAGGTAATTTATTATGTAAAGATGTCGTATCTAGCAGTCTCTTCTGGTTTGTAGAGTTTTTCATAAGCTTCATTCTTCTCCGGTATTTTAAACCCCTTCCTGGTTTGTAACTGGATTGGTTGAGCATTTCTTCAAAGCTCTTCTCCAGAATCATATTCTTATTTTGCTTTTATCTTTCTTTATGGTAGACGGCTATGTATCATATAAAGCGTACTACAAATAATACCTTGTATGGATTTTCTTAGTAAAGATAAACAACAAAATAAACTGAACAATTGCCTGCACATGTTTTGTGTAGTGCGATGGTTTACTCTCTAGGTCAATTCTTTTAGCTTTTATGATTTATTTATTATAATTCCTTCTAGCAATTTTCTTTGTCTAGATTATAAAGAACTAGGTTTGCGTATTGAATGTTAATTATTTAGGTATATCATCCTGAACAATAATAGTTGTTAGTTTAATGAAGTATGGCTATTAATATAACAATGTTCAAGATAGTTTGTCACTGGTGTTACATCTTCTTATGGAAGTCTCGTAGAAGAAACGAGGTATTAAAGTTCTTTTTGTTCTTCCTCGCGTAGATGTGTCGCCTGTTTTCAATTAACCCATATAACATATTAAATACGTTACAGTGAAGCTATATAGAAACTACATTAAAGGGCATGTGTTTATTTAAAAGTAGTAGTAGTTAGTATTAGTTGTGGGGAGCCTGATGCCAAGCAAGTAGGCCTTCATAAGGCCTTTTTTGCCAACCCCGTGGACAAGGTCTAGGCATGTAGAGTACCAGATACGTTGGTGCTACTTAGAATTTTTCCGAGCAAGGGATCTTTTACATGCTACACATCGTAGTAAGATGGGACCCACGCCTTTACATCATTTCTGAATGATGGCATTCTGTAGAGGTTTTCATTTACATTTTTAATTTTTTTAAAACTTCGCCGGAATCGGGGATCGAACTCTCGACCCTTAGATCAGTAGTCAGAATGCTTGACCCGGCTGCTTGTTTAGAAAATAATAGTACCTATATTAAATTCATCCTACCCTGGTATATGTTTATAATAAATAAACAATGTTACAAGTAATGTATTCTGCAGTTTAAATATTGTTTTAAGCCGAACGAATTTATATAAATTGAGAGGATTCAACAAGACCCATCAGAAAAACTTCAAACTCGAATATCACCAATAGATCGAGACGGGAGGTTAAGCCTGGGCTCCACGGGAATATTACAGGATTTCTAGAAATCATTTGTGTATCCTTGATGCATGACTAATCTGGAAGGGTTTTGTGCTGCAAAGCCCTTTTATTCGGTTTGATCCCATCCTACATTTCGTATCTGCTTACAAATAAGCCCGCAAAAGTAAGTTTTATTATTTGGTTGGCCTGCCTGCTGTTTCCCTCAGCTAGCAGACGCAGTTTATGATTGAAAACTGCGCTAATCTCGGGCCAGACGCAGGAGAGCCGTGCGGATGGGGCAAATAAAGGAACATATTCATCGGTTCAGATTTCAATCAATTAGCGAGTTCTGCTATTGTCAGTTCGTGTAGGTTTCGCGTTAATTTCCAGCCCCAACTTTGTTCGAAGACAAAGTTTTCATCCTGGAGCGCGGGAATGTGATGGCGCACTACGTGGTAACGCTAGGCGATTTTCACAGAATTTACGAGGAGAGGGTTGATATGGGCCTATTAATCGTCAGACATGTAGGCTGGTGGAGCAGATCGGGAATCTGTACGGGCTGAAACCGTTCGTTATTTTATACTGGAAATCTGCAATTAGAACGCTTGGAGATTGGGAGACTATTTCCAATACATTTAGCTGTTTTTATTGTGTTTTGGATGGGATTATCAGGTTTTACTTGAAAATTAATTGCCAGTTTAATATGGAAATGCTCTTGGAATACTCAACGCTTTTATTGATTGAAAAAGCTCGCAAATTAACGTTTAGACGTGTTGTTGGTTGGCAAACTAGGGCGCTTTCCTTACTAGTTATTAGGTTTCCAAACATCTTAACGTTTTTGTATGAAGTTAAGGTAAAACAGCGAAGTCTAGGTTTGCTACTTATACACCATGCCGTTCAACTGGGCTAGCAACTAGATGTAATACAATTTATCTCCACTGCACACAGAAAGGTGCATACTACGGTATATTAACGAAACTCCGTGATGCTTTGCCGTTTACCTGAATTAAAGCGCAGTAAGGGAACGTCATCTTTGCTTTCCTATCTTCATGTTTTGCCTAGAAAATCAATACCAAAATGGTTAGTTGACAAATTCCAGGGAGTTTCTACAAGTTAAATAAGTAAATTAACAAGTCATACAGAAATTATACAGAAATGTAGTTGAAGGACATTAGCTGAATTGCAAATACCCAAAATAAACCGTAAGCAAGCGTTTAATAGGCAACTTTGGAGGAGAAATGTGATAACACTAAAATGACCAAAACCAAATAACGGCGTCAACAACTTGATTTGTCAATAACTTCATTGTTTAACAGCTCTCGAAAAAAAGTTGAAAGATGCACCGGTAATCTCGTAATCGCAACTTATATTGAAGGGAAATACCTTAAAAATAAATTACTCAGACACAAGATCTTCAATAAACTGTAACCTGTTATAGAATGAAGATGACATAAACACGGTGCAGTGAACGTAATTTTTAAATTCTAATAAATTCAAAAAAGTATCAGAAGGTGGCAGGTTGCATCGCAATAAAATACTAAATCTATATTATCTAAACACAAGGTACCTAAGTAATCGAGGCGAACCAAATACTAAATCCACGACATGTACACATGGTGTTGACAGCATAACGTATGCTAAGTTCCGTAAATCCATAAAACCCAAATGCAAATATCCATAAATACAAAGAACTATAATCACAAAGGGAAACTTTAATACAACAAGACGTAGTTTGCGCACAAACGCGGAGTGCATTTGGGGAAAGCTTACTTCGGGTGTAAATAGGCTTAGCGATCTATCTTCAGTGCCAGGTAAAGTAATGGAAGGTAGGGATTTATCAAAAACCATCTGAAATAGGATAAAAATGCGTAAGTACAAATCGCCAGCATGTGCTTTACCGCAGAGCTTGCAGACTATCTCAATGAAATCTACCAACTGGTGTTTTTCTCAGAGTTCATTTGACGCGGAGATACAGCAACCACTCAATTACAAATCCCTTACAAAAGGCGAAACGCGATGTTCTCAGTCCAGTCGAAAGTTCTTCGATGAAAAACAGAACAAAAACAATAAATGATTACCCCACAACAGTGGACGAAGTAACAGTTCTATAGGATTGCCTTCTATTGTCACTCACGGTTCCTGCGTTCATGTGAAGGATTAATTCTGCATCAAGATTTTCTTTATTCTGTTTGAAATTATTCAGCAAAATACTTTACTGGAAACACTTGAAGGACTGATTCCTTTACAACAAACATTCCTTTGCGCACTTTATTCATATTTTTTTATCCAAAAGTATAGTGTATTGGCAGTGTACACTAAACCACTTTTTAGTAATGTGAGCGTGAAAATACATATACTGCCTGTAACACACTGAAAGGGTTGGGGGGAGGACCTTAGTCTAAAATTTCAAATGGTTGCTTGTGAAAGTCAAACTCGTAGAGGTGTATGAAAGGTGTTTATTATTTTTCAGGAAGCCCTTATTATTTAAACAGCCTGTGATGTTCTGGGAAGCTGAAAGAAGGAAAAAACCCTCTACCAGGCTTAGGAAACTGTGGCTGCTCGGCTCACGGAGTGGTCGATTCCATCTGGCGTTTAGTTGCTTGAAACTTATATCCTACTGCATTTTGCCTTACAAGAAATCAAACAGGAAACAATCTAATAACGCTGTATTTAACACACGCAATATGGTTACAAATCGATTTGCGTCAGATGTAACCTGGACCTTTCCTTAATACATTTAAGGTATTCTAACTAACGCGACGACAGGTCTAATTTACAGGCTGAAATAAGTATTATTGATGGATTGGCGAAAAACCAGCCAAGGCGTTAGATGGTGGTTGGGTACCCATATGGAAACGCAATCAAAATGTACGATCTTGAAGCAGTCGAGTGGGCGATATGCGTATGCAAAATTATTACCCGTGTTACACAAAGAGGTAGTTAACTATAATGCAGTAAATTGTCCATATCAGTCTGAAAACACAGGCTCGGCATTACGATTTGACGATGAATTCAAGAAGCGTCTGGTGCACGAAGACGCAAAATGTACAACAAACTCCGGCTTGAAAGGATGGATATCGGCAGCCGTTGTGCGAGCAGGAACGGACATGCTCCTGGGTGGGCAGCGTCCACATTACGAAAAAATTCTTCAGATCCGCGATGGTTCAACCATGAATTATTCGATACTTTAATCGGCACGTGATTAGAACTGCAACTTAATGCAAAGGAAGCGCTTGATCTGCCAAAAGCTGTAAATTTGCCACGTGGACCGTAAAGGAAAGACACTTCTAAAGAGGCAGCTTAACATGGCACTGAGCGATCGCTGTCACATCACAACCTAACTGCGCTCTTGTGATCTGGTATATCGAGTGACAATGGGACTAGGGCCATGCTTATATCTTCTTTATTTATTAATCGATTTGGATAAAAAAAATTACCCAGATACTAGACATAATTTCTAATTGGCCGATAGATATAGTCAAACTGGATGACTTCCGGTTTTACCGGAAATAATACTAACTTTGATTTTTAAATGGAACACCCTGTATATTTATGTATTTTTTCAATTTTATTTTTTACTTGGGCAACTCTTAATAATAGCTATTTTATCAATAAGGTCAATAAAAAACCTTTAATAAAAGAATATAATTTGCTAAACTCGCTTTTTAAGAAAAAGTCACTTTTTTTTAATGGCACCTACCAAGGGCCATCTTGCCATTAGATAGAAAATGTAATTACCAATCTAACGATATGTATTATGCACTACTTTATCTTTATCTGAAACTGAAAATTAATTAATTAATTATTTGTTGAAATCTATTTAAAAAACCAAAGTTAGTGTCACTTCCGTTGAAACCGGTGGTGACACTAACTTTGGTTCTTTAAATAGATCACTCTATATGTTTTATGTTTTCGGAATCTACGACTCAAATTACATACAACAGTGTTGCCAAATTTGCTTTGTATTATTAGTTATTACATAAAGATATTAAAAAAAAAATTATTAATTAATTTTCAGTTCAGATAAAGATAAAATAGTGCATGTTGCATATCGTTAGATTGGTAATTAAATTTGCTGTTTAATGGCAAGATGGCCCTTGGTAGGTGCCATTTAAAAAAAGTGACTTTTTCTTAAAAAACGAGTTTAGCAAATTATATATTATTAAAGGTTTGTTATGGACCTTATTGATAAAATAGGTATTATTAAGAGTTACTAGAGTCAATTAGCATAGCTTTTTCCAAGTCACGGCCAATTAAAAATTGAAAAAATATTTTTTTTAAATCGAAATTTGGCAAGACTATTATATATAGTTTGACTCACATTCAGAAAAACATAAAATATACTGGGTGTTCCATTTAAAATATCAAAGTTAGTATCATTACCGAAAGTCAGTCATTTTGACTATATCTGTCAGCCAATCAGAAATTATATCTAATATCTTGGTATAAAATTTTATCCAAATCGATTCATAAATAAAGAAGATATAAGCATGGCCCTAGTCTCATTGTCACCCGGTATAATACATATTTCCCGCATTAGGCTTGTGCCCTGGGATACAACACTAAAATTTCAAACTGGATGAAATGACCATAGCAGTCATTTTGCTGTTAACTGATCGCTGCTAGGTAATTTTCAATTTTTCATTCTTTGGATCACTTCCTAATATCCGCTTTAGTTGGGGGAGCTTTGTGTAGTTGTCCCCATCTTTCCAACTGTTGTTCCACTGATTTTCTTAATTTTTGCTTGTAACAGGTGAATGTATTACTCTTTTTGTCTCCATTCATATTGTATTGTGTGGTTCCTTGCTATTTCCTGTTAGAACTGCTACTTGTACTGTCTTTACTAGTTCCTCCATATTTGACTGCATATCTCTTTTGATACTTCATACTTCTTGATTTTTTCTGGGTTATGACAGTTGTATGTGTGCTTTTGTTTCCTTATCTTTCGCTTGAAGCCTGTGCTATTTACTTCTTCTTTCTTTTATATTTTTCTGTGTCATTACTGATCCTTTCAATGATGACCTGCGGAGTAACTCCTCTCTCTGTTCTCGTTTTTTGCCAGTTCAGCATTGTATGCTATGCATGGCAGTGTTCATTAATGTTTGTCACACTAAAGTCACTATCGGTTTTGACACCTTTATTCACTGATATTTAGGATGACCGTTTAGAATTGGTTCGCGCAACCAATCTCGCACATATTTTTAAACTTTTTATTTTATTTTTAAGAATTGTTTGTTTGCTTCATAAGGTAATGGGTTAGTAGAGATTGTAACGTATTATTTTTAACCACCGTCGTCATTGATAAGGTCTACTGGTAACTTTCGTTTTAATCTGTTGTGTATTTGTTTTGTACCGAGTCTGTAGTATACTGCACCACTGCACTGGTCAATATTATTATAGAATTTCTTCGTTGTATTTGCTATGAATTCTTCTACTGTGGGCATCTCTGTCTCCCTATGTATTTGGGAGTTTCTAACAAACCACTCTGCATTGGTTATGATGCGTAATACCTTATTTTGTAGGACTTGTAATTTATTTAAGTTAGTTTTAGAAGTTGCGCACCAGATACTGCAACCATATGTGAAGATTGGTCTGATTAGCGACGTATATAAGAGGTGTCCACATTTTATTTTAAGTGGTGATCTTCTGTTCAATATAGGATAAAGCATGCCAAGTCTGGCAATAAGACTCAGACAATTTCTTGTTAATATGATAACTCCAGCTTAGCTTCCGATCAAGGTAAATCCCAAGGTACCGGACAGCATTATCTTTAGCATTCCATGGTATAGAAATATTATTGATAATTATATTTGGTGGGTCTTGAGGTCTTCTAAGAGTAAAGATTTTGCATTCGCATTTATCAGCGTTTATGTTAATGCACCAGTTATGGAACCATAGGCTCAGTTGATCGAGACTTATTTGAAGTTTACGAGCAGCTAGGGTGATATCTGAATCTTGAGCAATTATAGCTGTGTCATCAGCATACATGGCTATATCTGTGTTAGGCGTTTTTGGTATATCATACATAAATAGATTGAAAAGAATAGGGCCTAATATGGATCCTTGCGGTACCCCGGCGTTAATGCTGCGAGCTGTTGAGTTGTGCGAGTTGATTCTAACTTGAAAGGTTCTGTATGTGAGAAATGATTTAATGATCAGTAACAAATAAGAGGGAACATTTATGGTTATCATTTTGTATATCAGGCCATCTGTCCAGAGTCGATCAAAAGCCTGGGCAACATCTATAAAGGCTATTAATGTGTGCAGTTTATTTTCGAACCCTAATTCGAGTTTTTCAGTAATGCGCAGTATTTGGTGATTTGTCGAGTGCGAGCCTCTAAATCCAAATTGAAGTTGTGGTAGTACGTTGTTAATTTCTAAGAACTCTTTCAGTCGTGATTGAATGATTCTTTCAAGAAGTTTGGACACCATTGACAACAAGCTAATTGGGCGATAATTTGCCGGGTTGTTAGGCTGCTTGCCAGGTTTATGAAACATCAGAATTATTGCTTGCTTCCAGATAGTTGGGAAATATCCGATTCGTAAACAAGCATTAAATATAGCTGTTAGAAACAATACTGATTTTTTAGATAAGTTTTTCAGGAGGACGTTAGGTATCAGGTCTTTCCCGGGCGCTTTTCTTAACTTAAGCGCTTTAATGTACTGTTTAACTTCTAATGGAGATACTGGGGCTATGGGTTCTACGATGTTTGCTCGAATGTTATTTACTTCATGTTTTACGTGATCAATGTTTGTGCTGTTATTGTATGAAGTGATAAATGCGTTTTCCAATTGCTGAGCAAATACTTCACATTTGTCGGCATCGTCTGTATACGTAGTGTCATTAATTCGAAGTGGTGGAATAATAGTAGGCTGTTTTAGGATCTTTCTGGTGGCCCTCCACATGTTCGAGTCCCCAGGGTTTAGAGATTCTATATAAAAATTGTAGGAAGCTATTCTGTATTTGTCCAGTTCAATTTTTACTGTCCGAATCAATCCATTAAGGCGAATTTTGACTGCTGGGTATCTAGTATTTTGCCATTGTCGGCGTGCAGTATGCTTTTCTTTAATAAGCTTTTGTATATGTACTGGTGGGCTATGGTCATTTAATGCCCTGTGTGGTCGGCTCGCTACTGTGGCTCCTTGGACTGCTACAGTGACCTCCTTCTCAAAGGATGCAATCGCTTTATTTATGTCCTCTTCATTGTTTAAAGTTGTTGGGCATGTAATCCGATTATCCATTATGGTTCGAAAATGTTCCCAATCAATTGGGCCTTTAATTAATTTAGGAAGTTTAGGGTAGTAGTGAGCAGCACAGTTTAAAGTGAACACGACAGGCAGATGATCTGAATCAAGTTCTGTCAGGACAGTCTGAGTTATAGGAAGAGTAAGGTTTTTGTGTAATATGATATCTAAAATATCTGGCAATTGGTTATATCTGTAAGGGAAATATGTGTATTCACTGGGTGCGGATATTTGAATCGCTAATTGGGAGGTGATATTATTTAGCTTAATTCCATTTGGATTATTTGTTCTACATCCCCAGTTTGTATGCTTGCAGTTAAGGTCACCTGCTAGTATTGTAGGAAGCGAGTCTGTAAAAATGTTATTTAGTTCGCTTGTATTTAGCTTATTCCTTGGTGGTTTGTATGCAGAAATTATTTTAAGTGGAGAGTTATTTATCATATTTATTTTAACAGCTACAGCTTCTATGAGTTGGACATTTTCTAAGATGATAGAGCTTGCCACTAGGTTACGCTTAATAATTATTGCCGAGCCGCCCCAGCCTATTGCATTTTCCCGATCCTTTCGGAAAATATGGTATCCGGGTACAGTAAACCTTTCATTTTGAATTAAGTGTGTTTCGGTAATGCAGGCGATGTCAATACCGTGTCTGGCAATAAACGAAATAAACGTTGACCTCTGGGCTTTTAATCCATTTGAGTTCCAGTTTAGGAGTGTTAATTGTTGGATTGGAAAATTATTATTTGCTGACATTTTGAAACAACATAGGAATGAGGGACATAATAAAGTTTTTTATTTGATCAAGATAAGGTGTTATTAATTCAAGAATAGTTTTGAAAATTTTTGATGTGTGGGAATCCGAATGAGTTGCACCAGTGTCAGCTACTTGGGAGTTCAATGTGTTAAGGTTGTTGGCTACAGTTTGTGCATAGGTGCGGTTGGAGGTAATGTTCCCGGTTATAGTGGCATTGGGATTTGATGGCCTCACCGTAGGGAATGTCAGTTTGTTGTTTAACTTCCTAATATATGAACAGCCCCTGTAGTTGGCCGTATGTTCTCCGCCACAGTTTACACACTGTGGCTTGTCTACATCTTTAAGTTTTGTGCATTTCGTGTAATGATGGTGCCCAGTACATTTAACACAGCGTGGCTGTAAGTGGCAGTAATTTTTTTGTGTGGCCAATTAGCTGGCAGTTTGTACATTGTGGGGTGTCATTATTTTTGCGCCGTGGTTCTGTTGTTACTACACAGTGTAATAATCTATTCAAATTGAATATGTCTTTGGCTTTATCCGTTTTGTTTAGTTCAACAGCGATTAGAGGCATTGCCATTTTTTTATGATTTAATAATCGAGTTGTTTTTACAACGGGGTAGCTAAGATTAATTAGGGCAGCTTTGACTTCTTCATCGGTGATGGATATTGGTACATTACGTATTATCGCAGATATATTAGCATTATCAGGGTTACGGTAAGTATAATAACTTACCTTTTGTTCATCATAGAATTTCGTGAGGCTTCTAAAGTCGTCGATGTTTGTTAAGTTCAGTCGTAACTGATTACCTTTGTAGGTGGTAGTAAAATCTTGCTTAACTTGTGTTTTAATATCTTGGACTATGTTTTGGTAATGTGTTCCGTTGGGTAGATATATCGGAGGAATTTTTTGTTTTACTGTATCACTATTGGGGACTTGGGTTTGTGAAGCATTTTCAGATATTTTCTCGGATGACAAAGAATAGAATCTGTTTTCGGCTACGAGAGAGTTTGTGTTAAAAAGATAGCGTTTATTTGTGTCGCTATCTTGTGGCGATGTCAAAGGTCGCTTATTTTTATTTGTTTCAACATGTGGTATGTCCTGTTCTTCCATAGGTGTGGGATTTGTAATAGCATTTACGCCTTTATAAATCATGGTTGGTGGATTTAATTTAAATCCATTTGTGTCCGTCATGTTTGAGATAGCATTAATTGTGTTATTAATATCACAGTTGTTTAGATTGAAATATGTCCGTTATTTATTTATTTGGTTTAACCGCAATCGCCACTGCAGAACAGCGATTGCGGCGTATCGCGCACTGATATTTAACTGCTATTAGTTTAAGAGGTGTTACAGACTAGTAATATAATTAATGTTTTAAATATTTATGTATTTTAAGCACAAACGAGTTTAATAAGCACGAGAGAGCTCACATACGTCCGAGCGCAACTCTATCGCACGCGGGACTCTGCGGAGTAACTGTAACAGGTAAAAAACACTTGCATACAAGATTAAAATGTCAACTTTCTCAAGACATCTGGATATCTTCAAGTGAATCCGACAACGATTAGCACGCAAGCTACAGAGGAATCTCACAACGAGACGTCCTCCTTCTAACCATGTCTCAACAACCATCCCCAGATAACAGAACCATGTATTTTAGATATATGTTAAATTTTACTTTTTTTAAAATAATTTTAAATAATTAGGAGATTAAGAGTCAAAGTATTAAGTAAAATTTGCATGATTTATGTTTATGGAAAAATAAAAATCATTGAGTCGTAAATCAATTTAATGATAAGACGTTTCGCACAATAAAATTGGCTTCATCAGTTTTTTATAAATTATGAAAACATTATTGAGAAGATAAAGTTATCAGTTTTTAATGAATTATGAAAACATTATTTAAAAGGTAAAGTTGTTAATTTTATAATTGTTTTGAAATTTTTTGTAGATAATTATTTAAATCATTACGACTTTTTATATTATGTTAATTAATAACATTATTAAATAGTGAATTTACATAAAATATTAAAATATTTGTACATGAACGCTATAAGTTTAATTACGTTCATGTACAAATATTTTAATATTTTATGTAAATTCACTATTTAATAATGTTATTAATTAACATAATATAAAAAGTCGTAATGATCTAAATAATTATCTACAAAAAATTTCAATACAATTATAAAATTAACAACTTTACCTTTTAAATAATGTTTTCATAATTCATTAAAAACTGATAACTTTATCTTCTCAATAATGTTTTCATAATTTATAAAAAACTGATGAAGCCAATTTTATTGTGCGAAACGTCTTATCATTAAATTGATTTACGACTCAAATGATTTTTATTTTTCCTTAAAAATAAATCATGCAAATTTTACTTAATACGAGGTACGTACCAGTATTGCGTGCCGTTTGCTTGTATTTCAGAAAGTAGGCTGGGTTAATGCGCAAATGTCATAACAAATAAAACCTATATATGTTGTCTTTGGATATGCCAAAGCGCGTCACCATTACTGTAATATTACGAAAGTTACAGCGTGTTCAACTTGAAGAGCTTTTGAGTGTGCCTTAAAAAATGAATTTTAGTGTAGACGAGCAAAGAGCGGTGATAAAATTTTTATCAGCACGTGGCGAAAAAGCGAGCAAGATTCATCAGCAGCTCAAAGATGTTTGTGGGGACACTGCTCTCGCTGATAACACCGTTCGTAAGTGGGTAAGAGAATTTAAAACAGGCAGAAGATCCACCAAAGACGAGCCGCGTTCTGGAAGGCCAATTTCAGCAGTGTCGCCTGGAAACATTAACAGAATCGAAAATTTGATAATGGAAGATCGACGGCTGACTATTGATGAATTGACTGAACGTACAGGCTTCTCTCACGGTACTATTCAGCGAATTTTAACAGATCATTTAAAGGTTAGCAAGGTTAGTGCACGCTGGGTTCCTCGCATGCTTTCTGACGAGAAAAAGCAGGCTCGAATGGACGTTTGTTAAACCTTATTGACAAGAAATCGAGCAAGTCGGGATACTTTTTTAAATAATGTGATAACCATGGATGAAACCTGGATACCGTATTACAATCCTGAAACGAAACGCCAATCAAAACAGTGGAAACACTAAGATTCTCCCCCACCAAGAAAATTCAAGCAAGTGCCATCAAACAACAAAGTTCTTTATGCCATCTTTTGGGACAAAGCAGGTCTAATTTTAGCACATCCTGTACCTAAGGGTCATACAATAACTGGAAAATATACGCGTGATCTTTTGCGTGATGGTTTGCTGCCAGCAATCAATAAACTCCGCCCTCATCTGACTGGTGGAAATTTCATTTTTCACTGGGATAATGCTCCACCGCACAAAGCCCAAATTGTTACAGATTTTCTTTTAGAAAATGGAATCGAAACCCTCATTCACCCCTCGTATTCGCCAGATCTAGCGCCTAGTGATTTTTGGCTGTTTTCAAACCTTAAGGATTCGCTCCGAGGAGTCAGTTTTTGTTCACGTTCTGCATTAGGAAGTGCTATTTATCAGTACTTCAAAAGGACTCCTGCAGAAAGGTTCATAGAGTGCTACGAAAATTGGATAAAGCGTTGGGAATCATCAATGAATAAGGGAGGGGACTATGTTGAAAAATAATAAATAAATTTTCCTTATCACATAAGTAGTTTTGATTTTACAGCACAACGGCACGCAATTCTGGTACGTACCTCGTACTTTGACTCTTAATCTCCTAATTATTTAAAAGAACCATGTATAGCATCCAGTATGCTGATCTGGTTTCCAAGAAAAGAAAAAAAACATGAACATTAGTGATAAAGCACTCCATCCGGCTGATATGTAATACAATCTTGAAGCTTGCAGAATTTCTCACGTTTGGAGAGAAAGAACACATTCTCGGTTATAGATGAAAGTATTGAGAATTTAATATGAAAAAGAACAGATGAACGCAGATCGTTTATAATAATTTCGCCATGGTGCATCAAAACATTTATAATTTTTTTTAGAACCGTTTACATAGCACTGAACTAGTTAGAAACGATCTTTGCGGTGAAGGAATTTCAAGAACATTTACAAGGCGCTTTCTACTTACTCGCAATGTAATATTCTAATGAACTCCAATCTTGGAATCTAGGCGAAATTGGGTTTATTGCGAAAACAAGCACCTATTCCGACTGCAAGCTGCAAATGCGGTGCCTTTCGGATTCCTGTAGAGTCACGTGAACACTAACGACGTCTGATACTGGCTCTAACTGATAAAGCGAGTCGTAATATTTCGCCGTAACACAAATAAGTTAATTCCTGTCGCGTATTCTGAAGCTCGCGGTGCGCTGCAATGCACCGTTAGGGCCAGTAATCAAACTAACTTAATGGTATTTACTGCTACTGTTTTGCTTTAATGTAGTATGGTTACATGGTTTCCTTGTTTAGCAAATGTGTGAGAGATAGCGAATAACTTCGAAGTCGAAATTATTACGCATAGAAGGCTTAGATCCACAATTAAATGTCTTAAACATGTAGTTTAAAAAAAAGTGATGAACATACAGCCACAAAAATGAGTTTTTAAATTTAGAGTTTGGTTGTATGGGCACGTATTGCAGGCGCCGGTCAAACGGACCACCCGTAGTGGTGGTGAGATCTTAACCAGCAATGATTTGGAAGACAAGCTAAATTTAGGAATGCATTATGTATAACAAAAGTCAAAGTCAGCATACTGATATAAAGAGTGTTTACCTTCTGGGGTTTAAATTCAGTATATATCTTAGAAGGGTAAGACAAACAAAAGTTATAATTGTATTATGTATGTATGTATTCTTGGTAACCTCATTTTACCTTGCAGTGTAGAGACTGGTACTTGATACGCTTCCATCTGGCGGTGCAATGCTCAACTTGCCCCGGATTCGGGTAACAAAGTAGGAGCGCGCATTTTATGCTTTCCAGTCGCCAAGGCTGCGGAAAAATTCCGGCCCCCGCGAGATTCGAGCCAAGGACTTGCTTAATGCAAACATAACATATGGGTCCCGAGTGGTGTAGCTTGAACAAGCGTCCACGTTCGATCAGCAGAGTTAAGCAACGCTGTCTCTGGTCAGAACTTGGATGGGAGTTCCACGGCTGCATCTCTCGGCGCCTCGTGGTACGGCTATCACGGAAAAAAGTTGGTCCCGGCGGTCATACAACATCATGACAGTCGTTAGTGGGGTTGGAAGTCCTCATAACTGCACAGCGACGCCTATAATTGGCCTAACGGCTGTTGGCTGAGTGCGAAATAAATTAAATAAATAACGTCTTCACAACTGCGCTACCTGGCTTCTCGAATGTTTTAATTATAAATATGATAATATCCGTAGATGATATTCACCTGCATCAACAAAACGCAGATTGCAAAGCAGTGTAGAACAGTTAGGATCACGATGGAAAAAATATAACTGTCCTTCTCTGCTCAAATGGTTTCCCTAAATTTGAACGCCCTCTTTAATATATTGCAATGATACTAAATTATGACCGAAAAAATATTAATTAGAAATTTGTGATAACCACTTCAGTGCAAAGATAAAATGATTTGTATACATACTATTGATAAAGTATGTAAATTCGATAATGTGATTTATTACGTTTGTATATAAAATCATTGAGTTAGTTGCCTTGGAGATTATATAAATAAAAATAATTGTTTTGACAGCAGTAAAAAGCGCAAATTGAGGAAAATATATACAAGGGTGGCAATAAAAATGTTAGTTTACCTTTCTATTGAGTAAATACATGTGTGGCAGAAAGGCAGCAACTAAATAAGACTCAAAAATGGCAAATAAATTCAGATAATATTTACGAAACATCGAACATCGAACATCGAACCCGCAATGATCACTCGAAGGCAAACCCTAAGCACGGGCGTGTATCTAGGAGACACCTTGAAAGATTTAGACCTCAATTAAGGATGCCACACAGGTTACGCGTTTCTAGTTCTGGAGCTGCAGTATGTCGACGTAAAGAAGGTCTATAGACTACGAGGCTGTTGGGTTGTGTTGAGCCTGAAGGAAGCTCCGCGTCAAAGAGCACAACCACCGAACAACGTTCTAGCTATTCATCCATCGCCAGGGTAACCTGCAACTTACCCTGAGAGCTCTGGTGAATGAGGAGACACTTACAGAAAGGTGGTCAACCTTGTTAGAAAAGCTGTGCAACATAGTATTCATAGGAAGCTAGGCAAATCTATTATTTACCTGTGAATTATTGCTAAAATACAGTAAAGCGTTTCGCCGAAGTGAATTACCCTACCTGATATAGGAGCCAATTGTACATAAAATAAACTGAACTGAGCTCGTTAGAAAATGTAATATAGTTTCACAGTAAATAATTTAGAAAAAAGTTCAAAAAAAATTATTATAAAAGAAATGTGGCAGTAGTATAGGGCTAATTATAATAAAAGCTCAAACATAAATCTTTCTAATAATAAAAGCTGATATCACTTCAATATGTAATCGATTGTAATACTACATAGCATTGATCTTTTGCCCTTCGTTATAACCTCACCCCTAAAGTTAGTACCTTGTATTGTACTCCATAGAGTCAATTCCTCACACTGATACATAGAGCAGCTACATAAGATTTTTATTTTATGTGCTGTAATAAATGGAAGAAAAATCAATTACGTGTATGTGTAAGAGACAAAGTGTAAGGAGAACAGAGCAAGGAGATAGGAAATGTGTATTGGTTAGCTACTACACACTACCTATTTGACGATGCTTGATTGATGAAACTCTCAAGGAGTATATTTTGATCGAATTCTAGCAATTTCCAACCCGGAATTCTGATCGGGTCGTTTTACACTTGTGTGTTTATGCCTCTTATTCGGATTTACAATGACATTGAAACCCTTATGAATTACTTTTCGCGCGGCGCCTTGGCAGCAGGAAAATACAAAACAAAGCTATCGATAGTTGAAGTTCACCTTGCCGCACCCATGATAACGAAATTCGCACGAATGCAACCTGCCATCGGCTTGTAGTGAGTCACTTAACATTTCATAACACAACAACGTCGTCACACAATAGAAAATGGTAGATTGGCGGGACCGCATTTCGCGGAAAACCCCCAGGTCTGGGGTCTGCGTTAGCAAGAACTTTTGTTTGGCCATGCATAATCTGAAGAGATCTATGTTTTTTCTGTTTCGGAGGTCAACCACAGTCGCCATGATACATCAGAGCTAAAAAAGTCGTCTATTGTACCCTAAAAGTAGTTCTTAAAATATTTTCTACATGCACTTAACCTAGAATATTTCAAATTGACGGTAATCCACCACATGAATTGCTGAGCTGGGTGCTGAGCAATGGCTTATTATTGGCTGGAAATTTGTTTGATCTGCGGCCTTGATGAAGCGAGAATTATATAGTCTTGAAGTTAAAGAGTGACACGGTTTCAGTTCCAGGAAATAGGTAGCTGCGGTAGCTCCAGGACTCACCACGACGTCGATAAGAAGGCGGTATGGCCGTACAACAATGGAGGGCGTGAACAGCGAGGTGACATAAAAGGCTGTGGTGGCGTATACTTTTCAAACTGACCTGAAAGTTCTCTCACTTCGTATACCATGCAAAAGTGCCGGCTTTTCGGTCCACGTGAATGATACGATGTACTTGTACGTATAGATTCGATACAAAGCTGCTTCCTCAGTTAGCCCTTATGTTCTTAGTGTCTTAGCTTTCTAAATAAAATACAAAGGTACCTGAAGATTTTGCAGCGGACAAATGTAAACAACTGAAAAAACTGAAGAGCTTAACTATTGTTACCAACATCCATTCAGATTTTGTTTACACCGAACATCGAAGAGACTGAACGTTTCTTAAATCTTTAGGTATGTAGGTAATCAAAGAATCATAATTTACACGTCATTATTATTGAATTCCGTTACTTTTATTTTGAGGGGTTCATTTGCCTCCGCGAAAGCGTGCACTTTATATCGCTGGGTTTATGACTGAGTATATCCACTGACGGAAAAGGGATTGTAAAAACTTCTATTAGTATTTTGCGTACAAAGAAATATCCTCCATTATGTACGGTCCCTTATTTAGTTCCTAAACTTTAATTCGAAGAACAAGAATATGCCTAATAAAATATTATTATGCAAAGCCACAAGTGCGATTGTTGATGTTTTAAGAGCGTTTAGCGAGCACGGTTATTGGTAAATTCGTCTTGAAGTAATCTTAATAGTACCGTCGAGTTTTAAAGAAAATACGGAGAAGTTACTAGAATTCCCCTTAAGATCTATTATATATTAAAACAATCAAAATTTCTATTAAATTCTTTACCGATCTGTTGTCGCTGCAATGCAAAATCAGAACAATAAGTATCTGGAAGTTGGAAGACCAGACATTTCTATGGTATTTCATGGTATTTAAAGCATTATTGACTATTTATTGTTTTCTGAAAAAGTCATAATCGTTACTAACATCTCCAAATATCTAACATCGTGCTAGATCGTCACTTGTTAAACGCTTGTTTGGCCTCTCCTCTCATCGGGCAATAATCAAGCTAAATTTAGCCGATTTCAGAAGCAACAAAGGCAACGATTTGCGATAAACTGTTTTCATCAGCCCATTAATTACATCCCATTCACGTAATCGCGACCGAATTACGCACATAGAAGATTTACCGAGGCTTGGAGTCGCTTAATGTTCTTAAAATGTCAGCTCAAGTTCGCCTTTTGTTACAGGGTACGGCAACGTAGTTCCCAGAACGAAGCTAGGAAAAGTAATTACAATAATCTACGCCATAATCGGAATGCCGCTGTTCCTCCTGTACCTCTCCAATATCGGCGACATAATGGCGAGATCTTTCAAGTGGCTCTACGCCAAACTTTGCCTCTGCAGATGCTGCCCAGGTGTTGCTAAGAAAAGGGAGGAGCGCCAGCGGCACCGAGCTGCTGAAGCCAGTGTGGGGTACTTCAGCAATCAAGACGGATCAGAGAGCCCCGAGGTAATTTGAGTTGACTTTTGATTAATATGATTCTTCTGTTTAACGTATTCGAGACAACTTTAGCTGCAAGAATGCTTCATAGTGCCTGAATAGTTTGAAGCCTTTATGAAGGTTGACGTACTCTACACTTTTAAAGATACTGAAATTTGACAAAGCAAATTCTCCCGATGCAAAGTATACAAATGTTGTAGTGTTAGAAGCTTGTGGGACAAATTTCATAAAGATAATAATATTTATTTATTTCGTACTCAGCCAACAGCCGTTAGGCTAATTATAGGCGTCGCTGTACATTTATGGGGACTTCCAACCCCACTAACGACTGTCAGCATGTTACTATAACATCCGGGACCAACTATTCTCGTGGCAGCCGTACCACGAGGCGCCGAGA
This sequence comes from Agriotes lineatus, assembly GCA_940337035.1. Classification (NCBI taxonomy): domain Eukaryota; kingdom Metazoa; phylum Arthropoda; class Insecta; order Coleoptera; family Elateridae; genus Agriotes; species Agriotes lineatus. The sequence continues at coordinate 25,228,773 of OW679203.1, read as the reverse complement.
GAAGCAGCCGTAGAACTCCCATCCAAGTTTTGACCAGAAAGAGCGTTGCTTAACTCTACTGATCGAACGTGGACGCTTGTTCAAGCTACACCATCCGGGGATGATAATTCCTATAATCGGTTACATTTCTAAACATTTTTCTTTCATGCAAAAAGCTGTTCACTACATCATTACTAACCACACATTACAAGGGCTTCAAAACCTATACTGCAAATACATTACATTACACTAAATAAATTATTAAATATGGAGCTATATAGAAAGAGCTGAGGCAGCTCGGCGTCTCGGTGGCGTTTGAAATTAGCAATGGTGAGCGTAGGGACAATTTCGTTTTACAGGGCATTCCACGTGTCAAAGCCTTTATTGAAGAAAATTTAATTTTACTTGTGAGATGATTGGAAAGGCCATTTCTTTAGTTTAAGTAATGACCTCTAACTCTGGGTGGAGTATTTAGCTCGACAATGAGGTTATATGTAAATGCTGAATGCGAATATCGTGTGGATCACAGGAAATATTTACATGAAGTCTGATCCCTTACCCCTTTTAATGATCATTCGTCCAGAGAGTGTCGCGATCGTCCTATAGTAGAGCAGATATTTGCAACAACCAGTTTGTTACAGCACGTTGGATCTTCTCTATGGAGGAATTCCAAACTTTATCAGTGGTCAAATGTACACTGTATATAACTTATGACCCGTAGCAGTTCTAGGGCTTCAAAATCCTTTCTTAAGAAGGAAGAGTGTTGGTCTGGCTTTCTAACAATTATGTATGTTTGATGGAGCCACGCTATGTTATACTCTATAATTTACGGTATGTAATCAGGCAAAGGTACACCCAGCTAGCTATAGTGGGACACAGGCGCGAGCCAAACCCCGAAAGCGTAGCTGCTTCTTCCTGAGTCAAGTTTCAGAAGCCACTGGACTATAAATCCTTTCCTCAAAGATGGCGGACGTCTCCTATCCCAGAAAAAGACGGCCTCGGGTTAGGGATGGAGTTGTAACCTGGGGCCCTACGCACTTACCTTACTGCCACACCTTAATTCCTAATTCGTACAAAAATTAAAGTGCATACTCTTACATGGAATACAATCAAACACAAAGTACAAGTTACATTATATGCAATACATAAGAAAAATTCTACGGTACCTCGAGCTGGTTGCTATTAAATTTCATCAAATATCAAGGAAAAGTGCCGTAGCAGGGACGTCACGAGCTACAAACTGATTTATAAAAGCTACTAGGTTTATTATAGCACACTCTCTGTACTAACAACGTTTACTGCCCTCCCTGATTGAAGTTCACACCTGACGTCCATATAGTGAACACTCGTATAACAAACACATAAAAATATCAGATTTAATGCCAATTGTAAGAGGTCCACTCTTAGTTACAAGAAGGGGGAGTTAAATGCATGCAGTAATTACAATATCTGCAGTATCTATCTAGAGATGATGGTAACTATAATGTACGACAAGGGTAACGGTACCGATATGAAATTAAATAATCTGCAGCTGTATGTAAAGAACATCAGAAAGCTACATATCCCTAAATATTCATCTGGTGCGATAAGAAGATTTCACCAGATCTGGGGTTCTAAATATCTCACGGCAAGGTTGGGATTTGACCTGAGGCACCACTCGTCCACGAAGATGGTCGCCTGAACGGAAGAGATGCGAAGTTGACCCACGGAGATGATCACTAAGCAGAACAGAAAATCTTGAAGAACCACGTGTATGTTTTGCGCATGCGAGAATCGAAGTCAATCAATTGTTGGAAGCATGCTAAAGCTAATACTGTGATAATGTTGAAGCAGTTCGAAGTTTAATGTAAATCTAGTTAAATACTGATTATGCAATAACAACACAGTTTTTTACCTTACTTACATAAAGCGAATTGCTTCCACTAATACACGTCTGGCTTTATTGCCTGTCTGCTGCTTAATTCTGCATTCAAAAACGCCAATAACGAATAATCCCCTACAGAACGACCACCAGCCGCGACCACAAAAACGTGAAACGCTCTCTCTGACGTTCAGCGTCACCTTTAGGTGGTACTCAGAAATGAGAAGTGCGAAGCGACGGTGTCGCGTATTAGCAAGTCGCGACGATAATTAGAAATAAGATTACGTCCCTGCCATCGATCAGGCGCTAAAATGACGCAAAAAAATTAGAATTTTAAAATTATCTACGTGTAACAGATAGGTAGTCGAGTAGTCAATAACTTCTGATTCGTAGATGACACAGCGCTTCTGGCAAACACTGAAGAGGATATGAAGGATTTCATACCACCAGAAGAAAGAGAAAGCAGAAGACTTGGTCTCGAATTAAATACTTCGAATGATTGTTGACAAAACAATACAACAACAAACTTGAGCTGGTGAGAATTGACTGTTTCAATGTCGTGAGTGGGTATGTGTACCTGGGCTCTCTGATAAGTATTTTTGGAGTTCTACAAAAGGCGGGTTCGCCGGAGATGCAAGCCAAGTTTTATACGAGGAAAATTTAAAAAAATGTGGCGCATAAACACATTTAAAAACGCTTAGATCACTGTCTTGTTTTTCCGGTTCTGACATATGCATCAGAATCGCGGACCATGAGACTAAGTGAAAGGGGAAAATGGATGTAACAGAAATTTATTGCTGGCGCAGAATGCTTTGCATACCTTGGACCGCGCACGGAATAAACGTTTTCATACTCCGTGAGCCTAATATTCAACAAAGGCTCACCGCAACCATTCAGAGTCGGAATTTTTGGGCATGTTAAGAGACGAGAAGAAGGTATGGAGAAGCTCATATATAAGAAAAGTGAAAGGTAACAGATTCAGAGAACGCCCATCAACTTAACGGAACGACCAAATGGTTCAAATTACTAACAAACCATTTCAAAGACCAGTAACTGAGGCGCATGTCTGAGAGGTATGATGAAGAACCGCTGACAACGCCCATGCAACACTGACGAACATGTTTCCATTTGGGAACAAGGACTGAAGGGAGAACAGATAGGGCACTCGCTATAGTAGTTCTTAGACCATTGTGTCACTCACTAGCATCTATAGGATAGTCACTCATACATGTGTTTTGGATTTGTTAGCCGCAAGTGCATTGTCACACATTTGCCGAAACTGAGTGAAGGAAGCCAATCATTATACCAGAATTGGTTTAAAATCTTGTTGCAAGTCAGAACACCTACAGCAGTGGTATAATCTAATTTCGACATCTAACGTTTGCCTCTATGTTAGGCGACGTCACGTCTAAATGAAGAAAATAATCGTCCCAAGAACAGATCTTTGTGGGATACCACTTGTTATTGGCATGGGTTGAGGTATCACTTGCTCTATTCTGACGAAAATTGTTCTGTTCTGTAGAAAAGCACAAATTTACTCAAGCAAATGGCTATGAATGCCGACAGGTTCGAATTCGTGTCTATTCGAAATCTGTGTTTTTATAATAAACTGAGGTTTCTTCTACTTTTTCTTCGTATTCTCAGTCTGTGACGTGTATACTCTTTACTCCTGGGATGTTCGTTACAAACTATCCTTCCATTTTTTATCGATCTCCTTAAGATTATTCTCCCGAGTAATTGCGTAGTATTCTTGTTGTTTAGTTGTGGGAATAATCAATCTCTCTATATGTACGATTGATTCTAATGTCTCTTGGTTGGATTCTGTTGCATACGTAATGATTACACGCACACAGGACGTACAGGTTTTTCTTGTGCTCTCCTTTGCTTTATTTATCTTACACCTTCTCTAATATGTTCAGTCTATCCACTTTTCTTGTTTGATATTCCTGTCCTTCATTGCTTCTTCTACCACTATACCCCCTTGCCATTCTAATCTATATTATTACTGTTCTAGGTATAGTTCCTCCGCCATATTTTTTACATGGTCGTACCATGTCAATTTTAGTTTTTCGACTTCTTTTACAACATTCCTATTCATCTCCACTATTGTTTTTATTGTTGCATTCCTTACTCTTTCGATTCTTGATATTGCTGTTGACTATTTAGAAAATCTATCTTCAGCCCTCTTTTCTTTTTGTTTAGATCCGTCAGCTGTCATCCTAATAACTCAGATTGTATTACAATTTTGATATCTATATTAGCACAGAATCGTCAGCATATCACATTGCTTCTAATTTAACCCGCCATTCAATATCCCCAGACTTTCCTTCGCATCTTACCGACAATATCATGTTGAACAATGTTGGGCTCAGACCATCTCCCTATGTAATACCTATGGCTAATTCTGCGTTCTTTGTCAACGTGTTGTTGACTACAATTTTCGTTATTTATGTCGTGTTATTTACTTTTATCTATTATCGTTAATCTACATCTACAACATACTTATTGCCATTGCCATATGCTTTATAAATGTACAGCGACGCCTATAATTGGCCTAACGGCTGTTGGCTGAGTAAACGCACCATATTTAGTCCCTAAAACCTTTTATTCTGCCTTGTACCGCCAGCTTTAGACCATTTCTTCGAACGACGTGTCAGAAATAAGATGTAACGTTGTCAAAAATATAATTGTCCGTTTGTTAGCACATCCGTTGTGCTTATTTTTTATACTTGTTCGTTCTTTCGTTGCCAGCTAGCTCGGTTTACAACAACGGAGCTCCTACATCTTTCTCAGTCGAGGTTACGAATAGTCAATGCAACGAAGCTCCGGAAGTTGACTAAATGTAGCTGGAATATATACTCCAACCTTCTTTTCAAATAAAATCCAATTTTCCCATAATTAGTCGGACATAAAAATATATTGGCACACACAGAGTCTTGCGATGTAATTCGATACTCCAGCGATAAGCTGTTGTTTGACGTAGCACGATCGCCTTTGGCCGAGCCCAAAATTTCTCATTTTTTGACACGAGTTGCTGTACTACCAATGCCATTAGCAAATTACAGAGATTTCAACTGGTGAAACCACCAACCTTTAGTAATTGCGTGTGGATGCGTAGTGAACAGCTGCCAGCTGTGGCAAGCTTTCTCACATTGCTTAACGGAGTGAACTCCCTCTGGAACTCTTGTAGCTACTGGCTGGAGATGCTGTCGGCTTATATTGCTCGTGGTTCAGAGCCACAGTGATGTAACTTTAAACAACCTTCTGGAGGTCGAGACATAATTTCAACGCTTGGCACTGATTGCCTTTGTTGGGCGATGGACCACAGTTAATTTTGCTTTTTCTGTACGCTCTTGTCGTACTTACAAACTGGCTGTTTATTGAAAGATGTGCCTGTTACTAAGTTTAGGTAGAGCTATGCCAAATTCCGTTCCAAAAGCCAATGTACCTAATCTCTTGCTTATTTTGGGATCATCGAGTATTGAAATATTTGTTTTTTTAGAGTGCACGATACTCTCAACAATCTCCTGTAGTGATGGCTGTTTGTCTTAATTTTCTGGCTGTATTCTCTTGTATTCGTTAATAAATAGCCCAATCAACAAATTGCCATACCACATTAATGCGATTTACTTTAGTGAGTTCTGGAGTATTGTTATTTGCAACCCTTGTTGAATGCCAACTCTGTCTCCAAACTCGCTTGTACTACTGTTTGCAGCAGCTTTTTTCACTTTTTTCAAGCAAGATTGTATCATGGGAATATTGTAAGTTAGTTATATCGTTGCGGACAATGGCGGTGCCTCATTCCTAACTAAATGTCGGTTTGGGACTTACAATGCAACCCTGTCTCATAATTTTGCTTACTCTAAAAGGATCGGTTAGCTCCCCATTCACATTTACCTTAGCTGTGTTTGTCTCATTCTTGTTAAGAGTTTTATTAGACTTAGTTGTAAGGTCGTCATGAAGATATATCTAATTTGATTCATGCCAATCTCTTGACACATTTCTTTAATGTATCTATTTGTATCTTCGCTGTACATAGTTTGTTCTTTGTATTCACTTGATATCACTGTTCCTGTCTTTTTTGTTTCATACACTTTGGGTTTTATTTCTTTCCTCCTTTGAACTTTCGGTGATCATTTGTAATATATCCAAAAGAGAGGGACTCTTAATTCTTCTCTTCAAGCTGCTTATTATCTCTATTTAATTCTGCAGGTTTGAAGGGAACAATAATATTATTTCTTTAGACGTTTGGTTACGAACAATAAAACAAGCGAGTTCCTACTGCTGACGCCGCCTTTCGCTTCTTAGTCGCCATTGTTTTCGATCTAGCCACTCATCCTCCTGGAGATCCCTTATTAGTAGCTTCAGCGTACTTATACGAACGTTTTGTCCGTCCGTCTGTCTGTGTGTCTGTCTGTCTGGATCGCCTGTAACTTTCGAACGGCTACAGATATCGAAATTTTGAAAGGGGGCAAAGTTGTTGCTAAGGTCCCGAGCACCTTCATGCGCTATTTGGTTTTGGCGAAAGGTCAACCTGTTTTCGCAGTGCTGAAGCTACTCTTTAGACCTGTATTTGAGCAGTTTATTCTCATTTCCTCGTCCACCTTTTCTTTCCATATGGTACGGGGACGTCCCCTCCTTCTTCTAGTATTTGGAATCCATTCATATAATCGTTGCAGCCACCTGGTGTCGTCCATTCTTCTAACGTGTCCATACCATAATAATTGCTTTACGAATATATTGTCTATGCATGATCGCCCCGCAGTAAATCCGGTTTGTTCTTTCGTTTCGTCTATTTCATTCTCTATTCGTGCCTTAATAACTCGTCCATACACTCGTCCAATAGCACTCGTCACACTGGATTCCCCTATAATTAGATTTCTTTCCCTTCTTATTTATTGGGCTATTATATACCATTTTCCATTCCGAAGGAATTTATTCTCCGTTCAGACATTTATTAAATACTTTCTTTAAATATTCTATCGCCGCTATTGGGGCGTACTTGATTAGCTTTATCGGACAGCCTCGAGGACCTGGCGATCTTCCGTTTTTCATGCCTCTTAAAGCAGCTTTAATTTCTTCTACAGTTATCTCATCGTTCTGTTTATTCCCTGTATCTAGCAGCTCATATTGAACCTGCCTATATTCATTTCTATTCTGTGTTAGTAGATGTTTATAGTACTGTTTCCATTTTTGTAGATTTATTAGGTGTACTGCATTTTTATCATTGATTCTTAAATGTTTTAATGTTGTCCATGATTTACTAGATTTCGTACTTCCCATGAACTTTTCTATTTCTGCACACTTGTTTTGCCATATTTCGTTCTTTAATTTTGAGACTTCTTCCTTAACTTCTTTATTACTTCTCATATATTGTTTTCTATCTTCTGCATCTTGTGTTGTTAACCATTTTTCATATGCCTTCTTTTTCTCCTCTACCAATTTCTTGATTGTCTCGTTCCACCATTCACTTCCCTTCTTTTTATCTTCATTACTTTTCTCTCCTAATGCTTCGTTCGCTGCTCTAAATAAATATTCTTTTAATTTATTGTATAAAAGTTCTGCATTACCTTCCTCTTCTAATCTGACGTAGTTTGATAATCGTAGCTTGTAAAGGAACTGGATAGATTCGTCATGTAGTTTATCTGTATTAAATTTGGGGTATGTTATTTTATCGGAATTTTCTTTGTCTGTATATTTTTGTCCCTGTTTATTGTATTTCAAATATATTTTTGCTCTAACGATAAAATAATCTGATAAACATTCAGCCCCCCTTTGTACTCTTACAACTATGATTTTTAAATTTTATTGTTGTCTTATAACAATATAGTCTATTATCGATTCTAATTTTCAAGTAGGTTGTACCAGGTTATGTTGTGTACGTGCTTGTATTGAAAGAAACCGTTTAATATCCTCAGGGAAAATTGGTCACATATTTCTACGTATAAGCATATGGCCGCTGCCGTTAACTTTATTTTCCCCAAATCTTCCTACTATTTTATTATTGTGCGTAGATCCTACTCTCCCGTTTAAATCTCCCATTAAAATTATTTCCTTTCCATCAGGAACTGTATTAAGTAATGTTGTAATCGTTGTGCAAAGTCTTCTTTCTGTTCTATATTAGCATTGTTTGTTGATGCTTATACTCCTAAAACTATCACTAGTTTTCCATATAGTGTTATGATTCTTTCACTGATTTCTTCCCAGTTCTTAATATATATTTGCATTTTTTTTGTAATTGTAATGGATACCCCACATTTTGCTCTTTTACTTTTATCTACTCCACTGCAGATATGTATATAATTCTCTTTTTCCTCGACACCCTTGCCTTTTTTCTTAATTTCAGTCAGTACTTCTATATCTATGTCTAACTTTTCCAGTTCTCTGAATACTCCATTGTATTTAGTTGAGATTGTTTTAATGTTCCATGTGGCGCAATTCATTATCCTTCTTCTTTGCCGTTGTCGTCTTCTGTTTGATCCATCCAATTGTTTCCGAGGCTGGTTTCTAAGATTTTTAGCATTTACAATTTACTTTTTCCGAGACCTGAGGTGCTGGCACAGGCTCAAACCCCAACCTGGGGACC
>OW679203.1:25106149-25220247 GCA_940337035.1 Agriotes lineatus | reverse complement strand
ATGAACTTTGACATTTGGCTTTAAAAAATTTACCCGAAAATATATACTTGGACATGGGGGCCCGGAGTTGATGTTTAGGGGATGTTTTTCACATCTAACGACTTTTGAAACCGGTTTCCACAATGGCAAGATGACACTCAAGATAATGAAGATGACACCTTTGCGTCCTCTCTGCCCTCTGGGGTTGATGTAACCTTGAAACTTCCTCCGCTCTTGCATTTTTATGTTATGTAGATAGAGATACCTATAGAAACCTATGTGTTAGAGAGAGAAAGATGGATTTTGTAGAAACCTATGTGTTAGAGAGAGAAAGATAGAGTTTTGGAGTCTGACAGACTCCGATGAACATTTGGCATTATGAAGATGACACTCAAGATAATGAAGATGACACCTTTGCGGGTGGGGCCCCGGAGATGACACCTTTGCATCCTCTCTGCCCTGCGATGCGACCTTGAAACTTCCTCCGCTCCTACATTTTTATGTTATGTAGATAGAGATACCTATAGAAACCTATGTGTTAGAGAGAGAAAGATGGATTTTGTAGAAACCTATGTGTTAGAGAGAGAAAGATAGATTTTTGGAGTCTGACAGACTCCGATAACCTTTGGCATTTGGCCTAGGGTTGATATTGCGCATGCGGGCCCGGCGGCTGGAGCTCTGCCCCGGTGTCTGACAGATACCGATGAACTTTGATATTTGGCTTTAAAAAATTACCCGAAAATATATACTTGAACATGGGGGTCCGGCGGCTGGGGCTCTGCCCCTCGAGGTTGGTGTTGCGCAATATCCAGAACATGTTACGCAATATCTTACCCTAAAATATATACTTGAACATGGGGGTCCGGCGGCTCAAGGGGGCCCCACAATATGGCGGCACAGACTCCGATAAACTTTGACATTTGGCATTATGAAGATGGCACCCAAGCTAATGAAGATGACACCTTTCCGGTTCCCACGCTCATCAAAATTTGGCAGCGCTGGAATAAATTAGCCTTAAATATACGGGCCCCCCGGCGGATGGAGCTCTGCCCCTCGAGGTTGGTGTTGCACATGAGGGTCTGGCGGATGGGGCTCTGCCCCTGGGGTTGATGTTGCGCAATACCCAGAACATGTTACGCAATATCTTACCCGAAAATATATACTTGAACATGGGGGCCCCGGCGGTTAGGGCTCTGCCCCGCGCGATGTAAACCCGTAGCGAACCACCTTTCCCCCCACCACCCCGCCCCGCAGAGTTGAATGACAAATTAGCCTTAAATTTGTATTTTAATAAAAATGCCCAGTACTTGTTATTCTATTTAAATATACAAAAAAATCTGATGTAAATCTTTCCCCCCACCCCCTAACTTGAGCATGCGGCCCCGACGGCTGGAACCCTCGGGGTTGGTGTGACCTTGAACCTTCCTCCGCTCCCAAACTTGCACATGAGGGCCCCACAATATGGCGGCTGGGGCTCTGCCCCCGGGCTCGCATGAGTTAGAGAGAGAAAGATGGTTTTTTTGTAGAACCCTATGTGTTAAAGAGAGACAGATAGATTTTTTGGTGACTGACAGACACCGATGACCTTTGACATTTGGTTTGGCGCGCTTGAGATTGCGCAATATTGCGTCAGCCACAAAGTGATCCAGAAATGACATGAGGTGATCCAGAACCCGCCTATCTCTACTACTCCGATTCATCTCCACTATTGTTTTTATTGTTGCATTCCTTACTCTTTCGATTCTTGATATTTTTGTTGACTATTTAGAAAATCTATCTTCAGGCCTTTTCCTTTTGTTTCGATCCGTCAGCTGTTATCCTATAACTCAGATTGTATTACAATTTTGATATCAATATTAGCACAGAATCGTCAGCATATCACTTTGCTTCTAATTTAACCCGCCATTCAATATCCCCGGACTTTCCTTCGCATCTTACCGATCATTTTGTGCAATATCATGTTGAACAATGTTGGGCTCAGACCATCTCCCTAAATAATACCTATGGCTAATTCTGCGTTCTTTGTCAACGTGTTGTTGACTTCAGTTTTCGTTATTTATGTCGTGTTATTTACTTTTATCTATTATCGTTAATCTACATCTACAACATACTTATTGCCATTGCCATATGCTTTATAAATGTACGGCGGCGCCTATAATTGGCCTAACGGCTGTTGGCTGACTACCAAAATAAATAAATAAATAAATATGTTGGTGTTAATTATAGCCATTTCTTCTTTTTGCATTGTGGACTATGGCCTCCAGTTTTTTCTATCGCCTGCCATTATAATATAGCTTCGAATTGATACTTCCACTTTTCTGACAATAAACGCTCCATATTTAGTCCCTAAAACCTTTCATTCTGCCTTGTACCGCCAGCTTTAGACCATTTCTTCGAACGACGTGTCAGAAATAAGATGTAACGTTGTCAAAAATATAATTGTCCGTTTGTTAGCACATCCGTTGTGTTTATTTTTTATACTTGTTCGTTCTTTCGTTGCCAGCTAGCTCGGTTTACAACAACGGAGCTCCTACATCTTTCTCTGTCGAGGTTACCAATAGTCAATGCAACGAAGCTCCGGTAGTTGACTAAATGTAGCTGGAAACACTGAGAGGATATACTCCAACCTTCTATTCAAATAAAATCCAATTTTCCCAAAATCAGTCGGACATAAAAATATATTGGCACACACAGAGTCTTGCGATGTAATTCGATACTCCAGCGATAAACTGTTGTTTGACGTAGCACGATCGCCTTTGGCCGAGCCCAAAATTTCTCATTTTGTGACACTAGTTGCTGTACTACCAATGCCATTAGCAAATTTCAAAGATTTTAACTGGTGAAACCACCAACCCTTAGTAATTGCGTGTGGATGCGTAGTGAACTACTGCCAGCTGTGGCAAGCTTTCTCACATTGCTTAACGGAGTGAACTCCCTCTGGAACTCTTGTAGCTACTGGCTGGAGATGCTGTCGGCTTATATTGCTCGTGGTTCAGAGCCACAGTGATGTAACTTTAAACAACCTTCTGGAGGCCGAGACATAATTTCAACGCTTGGCACTGATTGCCCTCGTTGGGCGATGGACCACAGTTAATTTTGCTTTTTCTGTAGTCGCTTGTCGCACTAAAAACTGGCTGTATATTGAAAGATGTGCCTGTTACTAAGTTTAGGTAGAGCTGGGCCAAATTCCGTTCCAAAAGCCAATGTACCTAATCTCTTGCTTATTTTGGGATCGTCGAGTATTGAAATATTTGTTTTTTTAGAGTGCACGATACTCTCAACAATCTCCTGTAGTGATGGCTGTTTGTCTTAATTTTCTGGCTGTATTCTCTTGTATTCGTTAATAAATAGCCCAATCAACAAATTGCCATACCACATTAATGCGATTTACTTTAGTGAGTTCTGGAGTATTGTTATTTGCAACCCTTGTTGATTGCCAACTCTGTCTCCAAACTCGCTTGTACTACTGTTTGCAGCATCTTTTTTCACTTTTTTCAAGCAAGATTGTATCATGGGAATATTGTAAGTTAGTTATATCGTTGCGGACAATGGCGGTGCCTCATTCCTAACTAAATGTCGGTTTGGGACTTACAATGCAACCCTGTCTCATAATTTTGCTTACTCTAAAAGGATCGGTTAGCTCCCCATTCACATTTACCTTAGCTGTGTTTGTCTCATTCTTGTTAAGAGTTTTATTAGACTTAGTTGTAAGGTCGTCATGAAGATATATCTAATTTGATTCATGCCAATCTCTTGACACATTTCTTTAATGTATCTATTTGTATCTTCGCTGTACATAGTTTGTTCTTTGTATTCACTTGATATCACTGTTCCTGTCTTTTTTGTTTCATACACTTTGGGTTTTATTTCTTTCCTCCTTTGACTTTCGGTGATCATTTGTAATATATCCAAAAGAGAGGGACTCTTAATTCTTCTCTTCAAGCTGCTTATTATCTCTATTTAATTCTGCAGGTTTGAAGGGAACAATAATATTATTTCTTTAGACGTTTGGTTACGAACAATAAAACAAGCGAGTTCCTACTGCTGACGCCGCCTTTCGCTTCTTAGTCGCCATTGTTTTCGATCTAGCCACTCATCCTCCTGGAGATCCCTTATTAGTAGCTTCAGCGTACTTATACGAACGTTTTGTCCGTCCGTCTGTCTGTGTGTCTGTCTGTCTGGATCGCCTGTAACTTTCGAACGGCTACAGATATCGAAATTTTGAAAGGGGGCAAAGTTGTTGCTAAGGTCCCGAGCACCTTCATGCGCTATTTGGTTTTGGCGAAAGGTCAACCTGTTTTCGCAGTGCTGAAGCTACTCTTTAGACCTGTATTTGAGCAGTTTATTCTCATTTCCTCGTCCACCTTTTCTTTCCATATGGTACGGGGACGTCCCCTCCTTCTTCTAGTATTTGGAATCCATTCATATAATCGTTGCAGCCACCTGGTGTCGTCCATTCTTCTAACGTGTCCATACCATAATAATTGCTTTACGAATATATTGTCTATGCATGATCGCCCCGCAGTAAATCCGGTTTGTTCTTTCGTTTCGTCTATTTCATTCTCTATTCGTGCCTTAATAACTCGTCCATACACTCGTCCAATAGCACTCGTCACACTGGATTCCCCTATAATTAGATTTCTTTCCCTTCTTATTTATTGGGCTATTATATACCATTTTCCATTCCGAAGGAATTTATTCTCCGTTCAGACATTTATTAAATACTTTCTTTAAATATTCTATCGCCGCTATTGGGGCGTACTTGATTAGCTTTATCGGACAGCCTCGAGGACCTGGCGATCTTCCGTTTTTCATGCCTCTTAAAGCAGCTTTAATTTCTTCTACAGTTATCTCATCGTTCTGTTTATTCCCTGTATCTAGCAGCTCATATTGAACCTGCCTATATTCATTTCTATTCTGTGTTAGTAGATGTTTATAGTACTGTTTCCATTTTTGTAGATTTATTAGGTGTACTGCATTTTTATCATTGATTCTTAAATGTTTTAATGTTGTCCATGATTTACTAGATTTCGTACTTCCCATGAACTTTTCTATTTCTGCACACTTGTTTTGCCATATTTCGTTCTTTAATTTTGAGACTTCTTCCTTAACTTCTTTATTACTTCTCATATATTGTTTTCTATCTTCTGCATCTTGTGTTGTTAACCATTTTTCATATGCCTTCTTTTTCTCCTCTACCAATTTCTTGATTGTCTCGTTCCACCATTCACTTCCCTTCTTTTTATCTTCATTACTTTTCTCTCCTAATGCTTCGTTCGCTGCTCTAAATAAATATTCTTTTAATTTATTGTAGAAAAGTTCTGCATTACCTTCCTCTTCTAATCTGACGTAGTTTGATAATCGTAGCTTGTAAAGGAACTGGATAGATTCGTCATGTTGTTTATCTGTATTAAATTTGGGGTATGTTATTTTATCGGAATTTTCTTTGTCTGTATATTTTTGTCCCTGTTTATTGTATTTCAAATATATTTTTGCTCTAACGATAAAATAATCTGATAAACATTTAGCCCCCCTTTGTACCCTTACATCTATGATTTTTAAATTTGATTGGTGTCTTATAACAATATAGTCTATTATCGATTCTGGTTGTACCAGGTTATCTTGTGTACTTGCTCGTATTGAAAGAAACCGTTTAATATCCTCAGGGAAAATTGGTCACATATTTCTACGTATAAGCATATGGCCGCTGCCGTTAACTTCATTTTCCCCAAATCTTCCTACTATTTTATTATTGTTCGTAGATCCTACTCTCCCGTTTAAATCTCCCTTTAAACTTATTTCCTTTCCATCAGGAATTGTATTAAGTAATGTTGTAATCGTTGTGCAAAGTCTTCTTTCTGTTCTATATTAGCATTGTTTGTTGATGCTTATACTCCTAAAACTATCACTAGTTTTCCATATAGTGTTATGATTCTTTCACTGATTTCTTCCCAGTTCTTAATATATCTTTGCATTTTTTTTGTAATTGTAATGGATACCCTACATTTTGCTCTTTTACTTTTATCTACTCCACTGCAGATATGTATATAATTCTCCTTTTCCTCGACACCCTTGCCTTTTTTCTTAATTTCAGTCAGTACTCCTCTATGTCCAACTTTTTCAGTTCTCTGAATACTCCATTGTATTTAGTTGAGATTGTTTTAATGTTCCATGTGGCGCAATTCATTATCCTTTTTCTTTGCCGTTGTCGTCTTCTGTTTGATCCATCCAATTGTTTCCGAGGCTGGTTACTAAAAATTTTAGCATTTATAATTTATTTTTTCCGAGACCTGAGGTGCTGGCACAGGCTCAACCCCCAACCTGGGGGACCAGGTAATTTTTTTGTCTTTAACGACTTAACGTCTGACTGCAAGGCAGCAGCTTTTTTACAGAAGTGTTACTTCTCCAGAATAGAATATAGGGTTGGTAAATTGGAGTTTTGGGTAGGATTTAGGTTTTGACATGGTTTCCTCCCGGGTTTAGGATGTGGGAGTAAAACGAAGGCTCACGTGGGCAGGGTCGCATCCCTGAAGTAGACTGGTTTCTGTCGGGATCACCACAGAGAGTGTCTACCCGCTACCCCTTACAAGCGTGCTTCGTTCAATGTAAAAATAATCTTTTTTATGGTGGAATAATATAAACCAAGCAATTCAGCCTGTCCCGAAATAGACAGCCTGTAACGAGACCTTTTCTAGCATTTACAAGTAGAATTGTTAATAAGGGGCTTGTATGTGCAGAAGTTGGAAAAAATAGTTCTATTTTACAGGAGGAGGAGTAAGCTGTGCATATAAAATATATATTTGTCTTATTTCCAAGCAAAAATTTTACAACACGTGTTTTGATAAGACTGCATTTTTAGAAAGGCTCAGCAGAGTGCTCTTGCCCTTTGTGTTCAAAAGATCCATTATTTGCTATGTGCAGGAAGTTTCAAACTGCAACTTTAACAAGCTGATATAACAAAGTAATTGAAACTTCCGGTTCTTCTTAGAATTCTGCCGCACTTACCTTAGACAGGCTTTTTGCTCTGCCTTCCAATTTGTTCCTTTTATCCGTCCATATTTCCCGGAGCCAGATTCCACTGCAGCGTAATAACGCGAAAAAAGTGCATCGGTTCGATCATATAGATATAGAGAGTGCATTCTGGCGTATTCCCACGCGAAGCCTAACATTAGGGCGGATTTTCCGTCTCCGGAAATCCGAGCCCAAAATCAGGGCAAGAAACATCAGGCAATAAAACAGCCAACAGTTGCTGTATATAAATTAGGGCGCGGTAATGGGAAATCGATGCGGAAACCTCTTAAGGCAAGTTATTAATTTCACAAAGAGTGCAATCATCAGGTTGTTATCAAGAATAAGTAGCCTTGAAGTGGGCGAACTCTGTTTCTGAAACGAGCTGGCTAAGGTATTATGTTAGGTCCTTAAGAAAATCGATTTTGCATTTATTTGTGAGGGGTGCCGAAACTGCAGCTTCAGCGGCCGCTTGCGTTTAAAAATTTGGCGTCCGGTATCTTTGTGTTGCAAAATGAGCCTTTTTGCTTTCAATAATATGGAGATTATAGGCCGCCGCTCTTTGTACAGCCTAATGAATGTAAAACCAGAACAAAGCTCGGCGTGGTCCATGAATATGTATTAGTTTTTTTTCTGAATAACCCGATTATGCATTCTGCTTTGGCCAATATATGTTACACGTCAGATACATAGCACTTTCAATTCTGGCATAACGCTGTGCGATTTGTCACCGGATAACATCGGCTGCTTTCCCAAAAAACTCGTTTCAGTAACCCTTCTAATGTTCAATAAAAAAACTGTCAGCTAACATCATATGTGTTGACTGTATGTGATATATGTTGCCCGCCTGTACAAATAGATTTATATTTTGGATCAAAAGTGTGAAATATTATATGACAAAAATGCTATTTCAGCTTTGGTATTAGGTAATTCGTAAAATAAATGTGCTGCTATAAAACTACTTCCCGTATTGCTAAATTGGCAAGCGCTGAAACTTTCAACAATGGGTTTGTGGAAACGCTGAGCTTTGAAGTATTGCGCATTAATTAAGTTTCAAAGACACGAACGTAAAGTTATTTCCACATGGTTCTACATAGGGAATAAAATTTAATTTACTAGAATTTCCGATAGGACACAAGCTGAAGTATAAGCGAACTACTAAATTGAAAGTTGAGCATTTTTCACTAGAGCTTCATAAATTATTAGATCGTGTAATAGTATTAACAATTTATGTTAAGTACAGCGAGGATTTTACAAAATGAAAAGAATGCAGTAAAGCTAAGATACTATCTAAAAATTACACTTAGGAGGGGGGGGGCAGCCTTGCAGCTTATTACTGGAATAAATGGTAACTACGAGACTAGCAATGTTTATACCACACAGGCAGCGTTGCAGCACCCTGATGATGACAAAGTTAATTAATACGATTCTACAACACACAAACTTTAACCAGCTCCTCAAAGCTTTTGCTCCAGCTAACTGCAGTCTGAAAGGGTGGTTTGTTAGCCATAGAATTGTGGGTTTGTAATAGTTCAGAATGAATTTCCGAAAGCGCCACGTAATTTCTTGTATTTGAATGACCCGTGAATCTTTAAATTACGGTACAAAATCCAATCAGTTGATTCAGGGATAGTTTTGGTGTCTACGTCCCTTTGAATACCTACTAAACTTTGCTACAAGTTACAGCTAAAGAAAATAACACAAGCAAATGACCACGGAAATATTTATACAATTCTATTGAGTGGTCGAAGTCTTGTACTTTATACTTTACACATAAGAAAATGCAGCGCAATACTACCCTAAATCTTTTCCTCTAACTTTAAATTACAATACGCTATCAAGAACTGCTTTAAATTTTTAACGAACAGGAACCGTAAAGGTTTCTTAAATTAGCTATCATCTAACGTTAAAGCGCAAAGGTGGACTGAATTCTCGTTCGGAATGAAAGATTTACTTTCCGATCATCTAAAGCACTTCTTACCTACACACTGTTATTATATGCAGTTAACTTATATTGTTTACTTGATCAACATCGTGCAGTACCTTAGGACTCTGCTAAGAGTAGCTCTCTGGAAGAGGGATGAAGCTGGCCCTCTCTTTGACAATGTATCCACCTCGGTTCGAGGGTTGGCTGAGTGACGATAACGTGTTCATGTATTTGTCTGCTCTGCGACAAGGCGTACGCAATTCTATATCATTCTAAAATATATCTAGTTGAGCGGAGCGTGGGTGGAATACATACGTTGGCGGAAACACATTACTCGACTATTTCCAAAAACGTTGGGGAATCCACGTCAAATTCGGCATTTAACCTAATAGGGATGACATCCTAATTAAGTGATAACTATTTCCTTGGTTCTGGTTCTGGTTGTCGACAATACGTGAACTATGAGCCAGCAGTAGCGGCAGAACGACGCGTCGCGCTAGTTTGATTGTTAGAACCCTAGCGGAAGGGTGAGAAGCCGCAAAAACTTCTACTCAACGTGAAACAGGGCGGACAACAAGCTGTAACATCCTTATGGATGGATGGATGGGAAAGATTTTAAGACAATTTCTACCTGCATATGATATAAATGCCGAAATTAAGGGAAATTAGAAATCCAAAGATATCTTCGCCGGAATCAATGTTGGGTCACTGCCAAAGTAGAACGAGATTTGATAATTGCAAAAGTATCCACGGGCGAAGCAACTCAATGCGCGATATAAGGGAGGTTTCTCTAGAGCTCCTTTGGAAGAATGAATAACTGTAGTTCAAGGATTACCAACGAGCAATCAGCGTGAATCCACAAGTTGATAACAATATGTTTCTCCAGACCTGCGCAGTGATGGAGGAGGGTTGCGAATGGATAAGTTGATGTAGAGGGCGTCGATGCTATAGCGTAGCAAAATGATAGAGGTTTCTTTAAGTGTATTTGTTAATTTGCCACTGTATGGCGCTTCCTACTACGGCTAAATTTACGGTCCAAAAAACACACCACGCTCGACCTCTTTGCGCCCTCTGCTCAACTTTAAATCTATCTCTCGCGCGAACATAACGTGTGGAAAATCTAACACTAGCAAAAAGAGATGACAATAATCATATTCCTTGTGATAACGACATAGGGCGGCGGTTAATTGAGGAAGTAGAAAAATTGTAAGTAGATGGTTATTTTTACAGGAAATTCTAAAGAAGGAAAACATATTAAACCATCTACGATCGAAATAGGGAAAGTTTTGGCATTGATAAAAGTTGTTAAAGGTACGTGGAGAAGGAGAGTATTGAGAATTTTATTATAATTTCAATATACACTTTGATATCTTTCGAAAAAGCATAATAAGTAGAGATATAAGAAACAGAACTGGAGAATTAATGAATAAAAGCCTTCTGTACCTAAACCATGGCGACGATATCATGACATTGGCGAGAAACGTAAAAAGAACGAAAAGAAATTAGAAGAGAAGAAAAATGGGACTCTAAATTGCTAAAATTAAAACTAAATAGTGACTATGACAAAGAAGAAAGAACAAATAATCAGATATAAAATGTACTAAACACAAGCGTGCTAAAATGTATAAATTATATATTCACTCGCTTTATTGACAAGAGAGTAATAAATCTTGAGGTTATCTTCGTCCACTCCTGGACGTAAGCCTTTCCTAATATTTGTTTCAGCTTTACAGAACCACTCATGTGCAACGTTTGCCTGACGTCATCGAGCCACCTTTTTGGGGTCTTTTCTTTCTCTTGTTTTGCCTCGACCTCCATTGAGCGAATCTGTATATTTTTATTCGATCCATCCGCACTTGAATACTTGTCTACGAATGCCCTTATTTCTAATCCTTTGTTTTAGTGCTACATCTATCATTGGATTCTCTATAGCTCGCTGTGTGACAAAAAGCACTTCCTTTGGTACCGTAGGAACTTAGGATTGCCACTGTCTGTGGAACTGGTTTTTGATAACTCTTCCAATTATTAACCGCGGGGCAACCGAGTGTTTGGAAGTCGAAGATCATTCTGATGTACGTCAAACCTAGTTTGCTGTGGGTTGTCAGAAAATTCAGAAATTCTGACATAGGAGTTTAAAAAGCTTACTCGTATATTCAACAGGGAGCCGTAAATAACTAACGGTCATCACCTGACTCTCCGACTGGCTAAGTATACCAAACACTTCTTATCTAATACATCGATACACCTTCCTTGGTGCCGTATTAAAATTCAATAATTTCTTGCCTGCAATTCTGAATCGGTGCATTCAGTATGATGCATTGGCAATTCAAAGCCAACATATAGTCCTTGGCCAATTCGTAGCGGACTAAATTCGGCTTTCTTTCCTTTGAAGGGCGAAATTCCTTTGGAATCTCTCTTTTGCTGTTACGTAGGTCCCTATGTAGGTCCAGCCTTTTCGCTTGAGCTCCTTCATGAGGTCTATGGTGTGACGCACACTCTAGCTTTTTATTATTGTTCATTATTTTTATTATAATAGTTATTTTAAATAAATAAAATTGAGCACCAACTTATGGTGGTTTGAATTTTATGATAAAATTACCTCTATTTTTCTCTGCCTAATTAATATAATCATTTAATTAGGCTTTACTTTAGTAAAGGTCTGTTGCTTTTTTTATATTTTATCTAATTGCAAGTTATAAAAAACTTTTGCTCCGGATAGTTATTGAAACTCCATCTGTAGGGTTGGTTTTCTACATTGTTGAAAATTTACCATTGTATGGCAAATGCTCGATTCTGACGAGTGACAGATAACCACAAAATATTTAACTCCAATCAAAACTGTTTGAAACACAGAAAATTCGGCGTAATTGGACAACAAATTAACCAACAATCAATCACTTAACCTCAGGTAAATTATAACAATGCGTTCATAATAATTAAGTAGTTTCGCTAACTTGTAATTTGTTTTACAAGTACAAAAAGACACCAATTCGAACTTATTTTTCCTCCAAGGAACGACGATCTCGTTTCCGGCTTCTGCAAAGGACGCCAAGCTCGTATCTTATTCCTGCAAAGCTTCCTGCTGCTGCTTCCTGGCTTTGGATCGCAAATAAGGCCTTTTCCAGCTGCTGCATCTTGGCTCTGGATCGCGAATAAGGCCTCCTCCAGCTGCTGCACCTTGCTTTTCTCTTCCCGCAGCTCCAAATCTTGTAGAATCTCGGCTCCGAACGCGAACTCGCACATGCCTTCCTCCAGGTCCAATTTATTCTGGAACTGCACTTTAGAACACTGCCAATTTGACCACAGCTGACACCCACACAAAGACATACAATGAATCGCAGAACTGGGCACAAAATATTTACTTTTACCAACAAATTAATATTAAAATCGGAAAGCCAATCAACACACAGCTTTTGGCTTGTCTCCCGGCCAACAGCCTCCTCAAAATAGGCTGAATTACAATTGTTGATCTGTAAGTGCACATACTTTGATCTTAATTTTAATTGATTTTATAAATGTCATTGAGGAAACTATAACCTCACAATTGGTCGCACTTTTTACTTGAGTTTACTTTTAGTTAATAAACACCAATTATCAAGCCACTAGCACATTCTTGTAATCTTCAGTAATTCTCAGGTAGCTTCTTCCAGGCTTTTTGCATGATCTCCGCCATCTTGCACTGTCTTGTAACCTCTTTAGCTGTGTCATCGGTTGATGGTACCTCAATACGAATGCAAACGCTGCACTAAACCTCTGTAAAGCTTCGAAACCCATTTTCATTAAAGCAACTTTATTATTATGTCCTGAAGTTACTCAATTAATCTGTCAGTCACCATAAAATTAGTTACATTTTCCATATTCAGCACAAAATTAAATACAAGCTGATCGCAACTCTGACGATATCGTTTTATACAATCACTAACCTCTGTTATTAATTACAGTTACTGTTAATCATATTTCTGTAATTATCAATGTTTACTGGTGACTTTTATTGTTGAAATAAATACAATACCAATGTGGACCTATTCAAATCTTTCGTTAACATTAGTAAGTTAGCAATGCGACCAGAATTGCTGTAAGCATCATACCATTACAATAGATGGGAACCAATTCCCAGATTTAATGTTTCCATTGGTTTAGCCGTAGGAACACCTACTGAGTTGGATTGGAAAGTTTTCTTTCTTTACCGATCAGGATTGTGTTTTAATTGTTCCTTCCACCATAGATTTATGTATTTAGTGGACAATTAATCTTCGCGTTGGTCAACGCTATTACTTTTATTTCACATTTCTTTTGTTGTAGATTCGAAACCAAAATCGACTGCTTTATCAATGCATACGTTCTCCCCGATTGAATAGCAAGTCTGCCAATTTCTTGTAATTTTTTTTAAATAGTGCTATGATATTATTCACCGAATTGAAATCGCAAACCACGCAACCGACTAACTCAGGAGAATGGGTCGAGTTTGACTTACATTAAGAGGGGAGGAATTACATTGAAGGCCGTCAAGTGGTTCCATCTAGCACTTCCACGTCCACCTCTAGAAGTGGACAAATTAGTAACCGACTCGTATCGTAACAAATATGATATAATAGCAATTAATAGAATCTTGGGTAATAACAAATGCAGTACAAGGCGATATGTACTTACTGAGATTAAGAAACAAGAATACACATTTAATTGTTTAAGGACTAATAACTGACACACAAATAGGTAAACATCACAGAACATGCATTACTAAGAATTATACCTATCATAAATTATAGAGTTAATGGGTCTCAATTGCAATGCTGGCTTATTTAAGTTGTACTGGGCGCCATTACCGCAATTGCTACTGAAAAGTACTTAAGAGGTATGTGTTTTCCTTAAACGAACAAGTTGCAATAAACATGATCGCTAACTGACTGTGTATCACACTCCTCCAAATCGAATGTAACATTGTTTATAAAGAATTTCACACTAAATAAAAGATTATACCAGCGTCTGCAGCAGCAACTAAATATTAAATTATTATGTTTCTAAACCGGTTGGGTACCAGTGTAGAAATAAGGTGAGATAATCAGCGACTAAGTTTAGCTACTGAAGCTAACTTTAAGTAGTAGCAAATATTTTTCTCATCACATGAATTACATCGAATTTAATTAACCAGCTATGATTTGACTAGGCGAAGCCTGGATTGATGTCATTTACAGAACTAACATGGAATGGACTACTTTACTACACCCAATTCTAACCTCTACAGGCAGATACAAAACCACTGTGTATTGGTTTAATTAAATCCGAAAATACCTACTCTGCATCACATCAGAGAACCAAAAAATTTTTGAACACGGACATATCCCTGTCTTTGTATTCAGTGCCAGATTTTTACTGGTTGGCAGCATGACTTTATTAACAATCGCAAAGCGAGCCAATAGCTTTAGTTGGGCAAAATCTTCCGAGGCGATGTACCATGTTATTGTGTAACCTTCTGTGCATGTTTGGAGCAGGAGATTCTTTGGTCCATGTGAAGCGGTACTTGCGAAAGTATATATCTCGTTGACCCTGACTTTGTTGCTTATTGGCAAGGGCTTTGTAATCCTCTTACAACGGTTTCTACCTAGGAAGGATTAAGCAGCGAACTTGACAGAGGAGGACCCACAGCACTAGGAGCTCAGCTCAGTTTTTTTTCCTTCTTGTTCGGATTTACTGTCGGATCCTGTTGGAATGAAGACTGCTGTATCGCCACTGCACTTTTAACCTCAACGGGTAGAGATTTTCCCGAATTTTAAAGATATGGTCATTTGGTTTTAAATAGTGACTGAAAAGAGAAAAAAGTTAGGTAACTGGTGAGGCTGGGTGGTGGCGACCCAGAATAAAATTGAAGGTCCATACTCGGAAACGGCAGCCATTCAACTGGTTTGAAGGTATCAGTCTTTGTCGGGTCACTACGACCCAGCCCTACCAGTTACTGGTTAAGAATTAGTGGAACGTCCGGTCTTAAATGCGATTCCTTGTTTGACAAAGTATATGATTTTGTCAATAACGCTTACACTTTCCAGCAACTATATAAGTAATTAGTTCCTATCCGCCAAATTTCATTCGAGCAAAGTCAGTTTGTTCAGATTTTATGCCCCCGTACAGATCTACGGCTTACATTGCTACAGGTTGAATTACCGTTCTATACACTCTCATTTTGAAATTTATTCGCACCAAGTAATTTCAACACACTTTTACAGCGCGTGGAAGCATTTCATGCTAAAAAGTATTCGCAAATTCACATTTATTTCCATTTCTATCTGCAATCACCGAGCTTAAGTACCTTCATCAATTCAGGCCATTGAATCGCTGACTGTTTGTAGTTATTTCTTTCTTATCTCCATGTTTTTTGCCGTTTGAACTGTTGCTTCGGCTTCGAAATATTTGTACACTTATTTTAAATTCGTCTTTGTCGGTAAGTATAATAAAAGAGACTAAAGACGACAATCAAGGTTAGTTGCTAAGAAAACGGACAAGAACTGTTTATAGACAGCACCGAAAACCTAACGTATTAAACATATATTACAGGTGTCGAGTTCAACACAAAGAAAAGCTTTTGTCTGCAGCATGATATTTTCGAGAATTTCTACTCTGTGGCACCCAACGGGACAGGATCGGAATTTCAGATTTGTAATCTGCGTTGTGGAAGTTTGGGGATTCTGACAACGTTGTAATTTGCCAGAATTGTCGGTAGGGCCTTACAAGCTGCTAAATGTACGGAAAATTTACTCAAAATCAGGCATAGGCTGTGCTTGACTTTAGTTTACCTGCTCCTTATCTACTCGCCGCCTGACATCTTGATGCAAAAACTTCATCTTTGCAATTTCCAATCCCTTCCTTCTTGTGTGCCAAATACAGGACGGTGCAAATTTTGAAACTGACCTAAAAACATTCGCTGAATAGCGCGATATGCGTTTATTAAATAATCGCGAAGTCTTTTATTTCTATGGCAGCATATATAGTTACAGGGTTCTTAAAAGACACTGGCACTTATATTTTCGATCTTTAATAACGAAACATCTATTGTTACAAAAATGTTCTATTTCTGAAGAAATGGTGTTAGAATGAGAATAATATGGAACCCTTAGTTTTATTTATTTCCACAGTCAAAACTATCAAATGCACAAAATTCTGATTTTCAAAATATGTGTGTATTGCCACTGGATAGAAACGTATCATTGACCTAGTAGTGGTCGTACTAGTACATACGGAAATTTCTTTATAGCTAGGTACTTAAAAAGCACTATTGTTAAGCAGCGACCTACAGTTTAAAACCGGCTGAAGACGACAAAAGATTGATCCAATAGCTCAATGGAGGGGCATGGTTACTTCAGTATATTTAGTTGCCCGCCGCACGTCAAAATACCACGGGGGTACTTGAAAAATCTGGGACAATTATTAGGCGGCACCTGCTGCTTAAGCCTGAACATAATGAGGAAAGCCTTCCAGTAGGGCTAGAATTTTTCCTTGTCTGAAAACTGGCCGGCCAAGAAACGATCTTACCTGGTCGTTGCACTATTTATGCTCTAGCCTGAAATTTGCATTATTTGCGTTCACATTTACAATAAAAGTACTGCATTCAAAATATTTTACATTACTCATCTCAGTCCCCGTCGGTTTAATTTATAGTAATTCTACAAGGCACCTAGGGCAGCATGTTATGTTTCCCATAAAAAATCGAGAAATGGGCAATTGCGTATCGTGATGTAATTCATAATTAACACATTTTAGCGGAGACTAATAGGTCACGAAGGCATGTAAGACGTACTAAATAAACACAGCAATATTTATTCGTACTCAGCCAACGGCCGTTAGGACAATTATAGGCGTCGCTGTACATATTATGGGGACTTTCAACCCCACTAACGACTGGCATGATGTTATTATGACATCCGGGACCAACTATTTTCGTGGCAGCCGTACCACGAGGCGCCGAGAGACGCAGTTGTAAAACTCCCATCCAAGTTCTGACCAGAAAGAGCGTTGCTTAACTCTACTGATCGTACGTGAACGCTTGTTCAAGCTACACTAGCCGGGACCCATTGCAATGAAGAATAAAGCGTGCTATTATAGTACGTTGAAAGCGGATTGCCCTGAAACTTTTTAGAAAGCACTCAGACCGTAAACGCTTGCAGTATAAATAAGTAATTCAGGTAGTTGAATTACGCAATTAACTTAGTTAAATGTACGTAGGCGATCGGCTTTCAAACAGCTTTGTTTCCTTGTGCGAGCCAAAATTGGAATACACAACTTTGGCCGGTTTGAAAGCACTCGCTGCTGTGGTACAACAAAGAAGGTCGCACAGTCATAGCGGGAATATGTGGGTGAATATTTAAAATAACCTTACAAATGGTAGCCAGGGCCGTGATTTGCGGTAGTTCTTTAACGATTTTTATTCTCGAGCTCGAGAAATACTATGGAATCGGTATGAAAATATAATGTTCATATATAACCCACTTAAATAGAGTCTATTCATGCAACATGTGAGCGGAGTACTTTTCTATCTTTATGATTATTTTGTAAACAGTACTAATTTGCGATGCTGTGTGGGTAGTAAGTAAAATTCGTGAACACAAATTGTTGCTAGAACTAGAATAGCTGCTAATAGAATTCAAGCTATATTCGTACGACCGATGGGAAGCATTTGTGTTCGGTATTTTGTTATATAAAAATAAAATTGAATGAAGTGTAAATCCAAGTATTAACCGACAACTAAGGTAACCACCAAATGACCATTCATGCTGAAAGAAACGATGCGGCTATTATAAATTTGCAAAAAGTGATGATATAGTAGTTATGCCGATCGCCATGGAGACGGTTGGAGTTAATATACGACAACAGGTATGCAAAAAAGTTCTGGAAGGCAGGAGTTATGCTAACAGAATGGGCAGAATCAACATACACCTCGATCCACGAAAAAGGGACAGGTCATCTATACAACGATATCACTTATCTTCAAGGAAAGCAAAGAATGCTTGAAGCCATATCTCCTACCACAAACTCCCCTTGAATAAACAATACACTGGGGACACGAGATAAACTAATAAAATTATGACAAGTAACAGAGAAATGCTACAAATACAATGTCCCAAAGCTCTTCTATTTTTTGAACTACAAAAAGCTATTTAAAAGGTGTCACAAGCGACAATCTTTGCCAACTCTAGGTGAAAGTTTTCAGCAGCCAAGGCTGAAGGAATGCATTCCATCTCTAATAGTCTTTATCATCTGAAAGGAATGTACACAACAAAGGACGGAAACGGAGATGTACCCATGGCTGAAGGGAAATCTCCTATGCCGATGCCGATATGCCGATGACACCGTCTTCTAGCGTCTTTGGAAGATCTGTTACAGCGAACTGAGGAGGAAAACACCAAAGACGGCGTGAAACTTAACTGTTTCAAAAGCTTCGTAACGATGTACGTCCACATCTAAAGCTGGTTGGAGGCACTCAAACTCTCGGCGAACAGATATCTAATAATAAAAACTGAATAGGAAAACCCAAGAGGAGGATAAGAACGTATACACCTTCGTTGGTTAAAATGAAAAAACTCTGGAGAGATAGATAACTAAATATACTCCCTATTTTTTTCAATTACAACCTACGGATTTAAAACTTTTACCCTTCACAAAGCTTATCATAAACTAATCTAAGCAAAATGCAGCGGATACCACTGACTAGAGATGGGAGTGTGAGTGAGTATTCACTCACGTCACGCACGTTTTACGCTGGCTTTATACACTCACGTTCACGCACGCTCACGTTCACGACGTAACCCTCCACTCAAGCCGTCACTCGCAGCTTTTATTTGACAATTCCAATTCAGATAGAACAGAATGTTCAAATTTAAAACCAATGAAGGACCCACAACAGAACTAAAAACTGTAATATAAAATATCTCTTCCAGGTGGAATTATGTTGTAAGCAGAATGGTAGATAAAAAAAAATTATGAAAATTGACTACAATGACATACAACAAGGGATAAATGCTAATTTCTCGCAAAAACATCTCTTGCAACAGTCTTCAAATACATGGGTCATTGGAATTGACGTTTCCTTTACTGACACGAGAACAAGAAGGTATATGTTGTTAGGTGACACTTTTAATTCCTAGCTTTAGAAGTACTTTTACGTTCAAGAAACTAAAATTAAGTTCTACTTGATCGCCTATAGATGCAGAAACGCGATTAACTGTAGACACAACATTCACAACACAACACAGGTGTGAAGTTCTGTCGCTGCAGGCTGCCACACAGAAGTACAATGACTTCCCGCTTCAGCTCTAGATGTTCCACATGGATCGACAGCGGGGGAGCGGGGGACCCTGCAGTCTTTTATTCGTTACTAAATATTTAACGTGAAATGTGAATCATGCCTTAGATATTTTCGCTCACGTGACCTGACTTTTTTCACGTGACATGTCCATCTCTACCACGGACTACCCTCACAACTAATCGAAGTTGCTTTGTCTGTATTTCAAAACATTGACTATTTCATGACCAGCTTTATTTAACTAAGTGTTTCAATGGTTAATCGTTTATTGAACCTCAACACACAAGAAATTTGGTTTATTCGTGACGTCAGTTTGCGCTATAAGAAAATAAAATGTGTTCGCCTGTGCTACAATTCCACAGAAAAACAATAATGGACAGCGGCAGGTCAAACATTATCTACGAACAGTCAGCGTTGATTTATATGTTGGGCGGGAGGTTCATTAAGGGCTGGACAGGAGTCGAAATGCATTCACTGTATACGCGAACGAAATTTCAAATTGGTAGAGTGCGCCTAAGCACCGACGTCGAAATTGTGTCTAAGGACCGCCAATGCTCCAAACGGCTACATTTACGGAACGGTAACACACAACATTACACACAACCTCTTTTCTTGACGTTAGCTGCCGAATAATTTACTTCTCGCCCGAATTTGAGCCCATAAGTGTGACGAGCTCTTAGACTTCATCACCGCCTGCATAAAGATGCAAAATCGTCATCAATTTTTAACCCAACATAACAGGCTTACACATTCTTACTGAACTCAAATTTACTATGGGTTTTTTATATCGCCAGTTTTAATAGGGCCTTAAACACTTTTACCATCATTTGATTACGTGTGATGCTTGGTAATAGATGTTGTGTTATACAGTCATGCTCTTCCAGCTTGAGGGCCGGTTATACAATGCAAGTTTATACCTAGAATAGGTTAGCCGAGGTATAATCATAGTTTCCTTTGTTACAGCAATCGTTTCTAGGATATTTATTCCCCGGATAAGTTTATCCTTAGTCTTGTTAGTATTTTTAGCTTTATAAATTCGAGTATAGCATTATTATTATGGATTTTGCGTTATTATGCCTGTTATATTCCGTTTTTATATCATGATAAACCTCGTTAGGCATAGCGAGTGAGTACATGGCACTGCATTTTCATGGTAATATTCCTCCCTTCAGTTATTTCTATTTCGCGTTGAAATAAATTGGTACTGAATCCTATTCAACGATATTTACTCATTTCAAAATTTCGCCAACGAGAAAGTTGTAATGAATATTGTTCCATTACGTATAATCAGTAAGTGTTTTTATTAAAAACGATTTTCCAATCTCTACGTCGCTCTATGATATATTTTTCAATATGCGTATAACAAAAGCTAACGTGCGGATATATAATAACTTATATTGCAGCAATCTAATTTCATGCTTATTCTGCTTTGCGTTTGTATTCTTTATCTTTTAAAAAAATTCTATTACTTCAGGCATGTAATTGCCACTAGGCTATAAAGTTTTTAATGGTTTTACTTTATGATAAAGAATGATGTTCCATTGTAATTTCTGTAAACATATGAAGATTGTTCTAGTTATATTTTTGTTAACCTAACTAAAATTACCTTATAGTATAAGTTAGCCAAACAACTAATTGCGTAAGACACAACAAATTCAATATTTTCCTCACTTTGTAACCTATTTGGAAGTTTTGGAAGTATAAGTCAACCCTAATGTAGTTTATAATTTTCGCTCGGGAGCAAACTCAAGTTTTATCAAAGCACTGTTAGTCTATAGCAATGTAAGCAAGTGATATTCGGCCCACTTCAAGACGCGACACGTGTTCTCCCGGACTGATATTAATTGCCTAAGCGTAGCACTCAATTTATCAAAATAAGGCAAAGTGCCGGTTCAGTTAACTTCAAATTAGATTAAAAACTTCCACTATGGCAACTTAAGAAAATTAATCCTTTGTTGCTGCATCTATTTACAATATTAATTAATAGCTCTGTAACGTGACAGGTCGAAAGACGTGTAATTTAGTTTCAGCTCATAACGCTTAAGTTTTCTCCCAGTTTTCATTTATTAAGTCTGAACATGTTTTTTTTCAGGTCAGTATTAGGCGAGAAAGCTTCCAAGGAACGCACAGAGTGACTTACAGGAGTGACGACGACAGTGAAGAGCAGTCTGAGACACTGACTGAGGCTTCGTTTGATTCTCAAACTGTTGCTGTTCCTGTTACAATATGTTTTGCTATAATGGTTGGGTAAGTGTCTATAGTTTCTGAGTTGAGAGCAGCTAGCTACTAATCACTCTAACCTGACGCATTTTTAAGTTTAAGTTAAACATTCTTGAGTTGTCCCAAATATAGTGAAGACATTTCGTACCTAAGTGGTAACGTGCGATTGCAAACACAACTATACGATAAACCCAAAACGGAAAAAGAAGCGGAAACACGGAAAATCAAAAGAAAAGTAACAGGTCTGAACTAGCAGTAACGCGTGAAAATAGTTATGAACGGTTTCTACCTCAGATCGTTGGTGGCCAGTGGTCATTTTGCTTCAAATAAAAACTCTGCGACAACGGTTTTGTGACGACAAATCTTAACGCAGTGTCACCATAAAAAACGCCCCGTAGAAACATGATGATAGCCCCAGCAGTAAAACTCAGAAGAGTCTGTGGATTTACAGAAGAAGAAATGGCAGCTGAGGTAATATTCTAAAAAAAAAATACTTTCAGTAACATGCTGAAGGTCTACAACAGAGCAGTCAAGATCTTGGCAATTTTAGCGTGAAAAATAGTTTAAGAAGAATTGAATCTTGCAAATTAGAACTACTTCAAGAGTACTCAACTAAAGTACTAGTATTGGTAATCTGTTGCATATTTCCCTAAAAACTTTTTTTTCTTCTTTCACTTCAGCGAAAGCATAAGTTTTCCAGAGGTATTTTCTATCTTCTATGTTTGATTTCCATAATTTATCAACTTATATCGCTGCTACTCTCTATCTCAGCGTTGCAGATATTATTGTTCCAACTTTTCACATAAAAAATTTAGAGGTTTAACTCTCTGCTTTTATATTTAACTGAATCACTCCCTTTGGTTCCTTTTCTTAGGATATCATGGTAATAGGTACATTTAATTTTACAGTATCTACAGCGAAATCTACAGAATAACTCCAGGAAGCAATCCTTACTACAAACATTCTTTATTAACTGCTCATTTGACTACTCTAAACAGTGCTGCAATGGTTGCGGTTAAAACGCGTTTATTACGTGTTACCAAGGCTAATCAGTGGGATGGGCAAAGTCTTACAGGACGTTCCCTTGCCATCAAATTCTTCGGTATGAGGAAAGTAATTTTGCTATTGTTTAGAGCCACCATTAAAAACCCTGCTGATGCATTCGGGAAATATGTGCGGTGCTAAGCTTAGGGATTTCGACCTTTTAAAATGCACGGAGCTGCACTAGGCCGAATCGCCGGTAAAAAGAGAAATCAAGGCACGTCACTGATTTTGGAAGTCGCAAAAAATCTTGTCCGTGGTCGCCGGCGAAATTGAGCGATGAAGGTGTACTCCCAAACAATGGAGTTTCTTAGTTCTAAAATGTAAGCGAAATTGGGAGCTTCTCCAACGCTTCGCTTGAAGAATGGATAACGACGAGAATATCAGTCGCCTTGAATCCACACCCAATGAACGACACTTTTTCTAGGTTTTCTTCGGGATGCCGGAGGGTTGCGAAACGATAGGATAATTTACCTAACGTTGGTGACGCTGTTAGTATACAGAAAATTCTGCGACACACATTTATGAGCTGCGTTTTTAGAAGCTGAAAAATCTAATAAGGCCGTAAAACATCTAAAATTTGGAGCGGGAAGGCTTCTCCACACGGCGATAACTATTGTGTTGACTACATTTGAGCGACATTTGACTGTCTCCAGCTAATACGAGAAGCAGCTCGACGGAACGAATTACACGGTCTTCTTGGCGCTTGCATACAGATGGTAGTAGCGGCGGGAATTTCTAAACCATTTTATCACAGAGTTGATTAGACTTTTGCATTCGATTGCGTTAGATTAACCTCCGATATCTATGTCTACCTTAGGCAAACGCTCATACTATGGATCGAATTATGAAGGAAATTGCGGTTTTGTATTTTTTTCTAGTATGGAAAGCGTATGCAATTCTTGTAATCTCCTAAACTCTGCTAACTCTTTTCGAACATGAGCAAGGTAGTTTCAACGGTATTTGGCTTTCAAGTCTGGCGGCATAGAGTACAATAAAGGATATTAATGTTCTTCATACCTTTTCTATATTTAACATTGTATTACTATTGCTTTGACATGTCTTTTGGTTTCCAATCAGTTAGCACCGCTCATAGATACATAAAATGAGGACTACTTGACACCCTTTTGTGTCCGATCGGTTGTTACTTTTCCAGTTCACTATCATTGCCCTTGGTCTTCTATGATTCATTGGTGTAACCCATGCATTTAGCTCTCCTTTATAACATACCGATCAGTTTAGATAGTCACTCAGGTCTGTCGACAAACCGAACAGCATCGTCTGTGTAGCGCAGATTATGTAATTGTATTCCTCCTACAGATATTTCTTTGATTCATTAATCGAGAATCTTTCTTATGCTAGTCTCTACACATATTAAATAATATAGGTGAGGGAATTTACCCTTGTCTACCACCTCTTCGTATATGAATAATGACAAGAACCTGCCTACGCATATAATACGTGTAGCATTAAATTGATCCGATAGATGTTTGATTAGTAAGGTGAGGTGAGTTGAAGTTAGATTTCATTCAGAATTGTTGTAAGCGTAAGGCCCAGAGAGTGAATGCTTGACTCTAAGGCGGTCAGAACTATGTCTTTACTTTGAGGAGTAAGACTAGCTACCTACCCGGCTTGCGAGCGAAGAGAGCTCATAAAACCTCAACTTTGTGAAACTAAACAGGTCACTGGCCTAACATAATAGGAAGAAGAAGAGGGTTCAAAGTTGTTTGCATCTGATTATAATTGGTTTTTTTATTTATTTATTTATTTAGTATTCACCCAACAGCCGTTAGGCCAATTATAGGCATCGCTGTACATTTTATGGGGACTTCCAACCCCACTAACGACTGCCATGAGGTTATTATGACATCCGGGACCAACTATTTCCATGGCAGCCGTACCATGAGGCGCCGAGAGAAGCAGCCGTGAAACTCCCATCCAAGTTCTGACCACAAAGAGCGTTGCTTTACTCTACCGATCGTACGTGGACGCTTGTTCAAGATACACCGCTCGGGACCAATTATTTTATTATACATAATCATGACAGCAACCTTACTGGCATGAGGTGGTAGTGGAATCGTCTATATTTGACCTATTTATTCTAATTCTTTTCGGTTATGGAGAAGTACAAAGACAGATTGCACCTAGTGTTTAGGCCAATGTCTTGTTCTTTACTTTCATTGGAGTTCTAGGCCAATACATTCCTTTGATGGCCTTTATAACTTCACTTTTGATGTGATCTGTTTCAGATATTCTTAGTGATGGTTGTTCCTAAAAGTAGTCCTCTGAAACTACACCTTTTATATTATTGTGAAACACTTTCTGGCACAATGCTTACGATCATCTAGGATTACGTTGATGTTGATGACCCCCTTGCATTACGTCATTGGCTATATCTCCGTGCGAGGAATACATTTTATTTTTTATTAGTTTAAACAGACCTCTTGCGTTATCGTGTTCAACATGTCTTTGCGCTCACGCGTTTTTCCTGCAGTTGCGTTGATTTTTTCTACTGCGCTGTGCATATAGGCGTCTTTCTTCGATTATCCTTTTTATCCAGTGCGAGCGCTTGTATCTATGTCGATTTCCTGCAATATATCTGTGATAGCTACCTTCATTTTCTGTCAAAACGCTTCTATAGTAGCTTTAAGTGAAAACCGATTTACTGCCTGCAACACTTAAAGGTGCAGGCGGATAGCTGCAGATGGGAAGAACGAGCTCTTAATCTGAAAATGCAGGTGGGTGGTTGCAAATGTGAAATCAATTGAGACCTAGCAAAGGTATTTATTATTATTACTATTATTATCGTTTACTTCTATGCGGACGGTTGATGCTCATCTATAACGGTCGCTATCAGGATATATAAAGACTCGAGACTACATTTGATGATTGTAAAATTTAAACCACCGTGGATATATATGTTAACAGACAATGGGCTGTGGAAGACCTGGCTCCGGACTTCGGAAGGTGGGTGTGTTCTATTTTCGGAGTAAATCTATCTTTGCCCTCACGTGCTTAAAAAATTATCCATCTTCTTGTATTTGCGCAATGCATTTCAGAGGCCAAATATGAAGTAATTTAATGCGGCTATTTCCAATACGAATTACATGCAATTTTCGAGGTAAGTTCAGTGACTGGTCGGTCTCTAGTTACTATTACTTGGTTATTTCTAAACGTAACGTTACATTGGACTTCCTAGGTTGCGACTAGCTCTCCCAGACGGGGATGAGTTCAAAGTGTGATTCCGCTAGGTGGACGATTTCTCAGCTCTTACAAATATTACAACATAAGCGATGTAAATGTGTATGCAGGATTACACGATGGGCGGAAGTTTTTAGTACTGACGCAGTAAATATCAAATTGAAGGCAGGACTCCAGCTCGAAAGATGAGTTGTAGGCGAAGATAAGTTGATGGTGGCCCTTGATTTAAATTCCAGAGGAGCCAGAGAAGTTAGCGGCCAGCGACCGAGGATCATCGGCAGCAAGTTTGTCTAATATCCGGTTGCGAAATTAGTACAAGCTGTATGAAGAAACCAAAGGGCGATGCTTGTAGTACAATGTTTATACCAATTCGGCGGGACATGCTTAGCATTTATTAATTTTCGGAGTTACTTTTCACGCCAAAATTATGCAGTTGTATTAGACCTTTCCTACAGTTGGGTTGGTCGCGCTTTATTAAGCTGTTGAGGCAAAAATTGTAAATTTGTAAAAATGGTCAAAAGTACAAAATATTGCAAAAAGTCATAGACAAACAAGACTGGGATGAGTCTGGTCTACAATTTATCCACGATTTATTGTAACACACTGCAGGGTATCCAGTTAAAAAAAATTACGAAAAAACTGGTTTTTTCCGTGCAAATAGCGTAGCAAGTATGTACGTAGTTGGAACTACCAATTAGAGGCTTCAAACCAGAACATAAAATAAAATTGGAGACACCGAATTAAATGTATTTACGGTTCACATTTAAACAAACAACCTTTGTTTCTACAACGATGCCACGTGAGCACGTATTTGTACAATTGTTAATTCTCATGTTCTGATCAGGAGCTAATTTAAACCGGCAGTGTTTTACTTGGGATTCTTGTATTTTCGGTTGTAGCGCTACCTGCTCAGAACCTCGTATATTTCTCGGTCACCCTTATCGCTACATAAATTTTAAACAGCTTAAACTGCTGTTTAATCTCAACGTTTTTAAATCAAACCCTGAATTTATACAGCTTCGCTCGCTTATCCGCAATCAATAAGAACCCTTTCTTATAATGCATAATAGAGTGGCTTTAAAACCGTCTCTGTCTTTCCCCTGTTTATCTCGTATTCGCTAAGCCCGCTTTAGACTATTGTAAATTTACAACCTGGACTAAACGCTTTCTGCAACCAAAAACAAGTGAACTAATATTACACTAACCGTATTAAATCGAAGTTGCAGCCTTGACACTATAGAACTACAAGAAATCTGTTGCAGGTACATATTGGGCGGAGCCCTGTTGTTTTCCAAATATGAAGATAAATGGTCCATGTTAGATGGTTCCTACTTCTGCTTCATATCCTTGAGTACTATTGGTTTTGGAGATTTCGCGCCTGGAAAGACCATTTACTCGGACACGGGATTTCAGCTCAGCTCCATTTTCGGATGTATGTACCTCATGCTGGGCATGGCTCTTATTGCCATGTGCTTCAATTTGATGCAGGTATGGTAATTAATTTGAAGACATATCTACAGTACCGTTCTTGGAATAACCCTAATCAAAAACTTTGCGTTTTAGGAGGAAGTCATTAACAAGATACGTAGGACAGTGCGAGGCGTAAAATATATATTTCAGTGCAATAGGTGACCACGTAGTTCGTAGAAAGTAGTATAAGATGTCATAGTGCTGAGAATCGACAGAGAAAATAAACCCTTCCGTCACACCTTCGCCTGGTTTGACAGCCGGGACAAGGTGAAGAAACGTCAAGGTGTAAGGTCTACGAGGTAAAATCAACTTTCTATTCTAGAATGCATCTTTTAATTGATTTTTTTTAGGGTTCGTTATGGTGTGTTTACCGACAGTAATTCTAGTGTTTGTTTTATATGGAATTTTGTACGTTTTTCTAATAAAACCTGTTACTTGTTGATATCTAGTACTTTATTTTAGTTGTTTTATGTTTGTCTAAATTTGTTCAGCAGTCGGAGAAATATTTTGAATGAAAGCAGTTGGTCTGGTTAAATGTGAGTGTTGGGGTAAGAACATACATGATGACAGCCAGCAATCCGTATATCAAAACTAGTTGAGACAACAATGTTATGCAAACTACGGAGTAGTTTTAACAATTTCATCAATATCAAGTTTAAAGTAGACCACAGGAGATATTGTTATAATTGTTAACCAAGACACTTTAATTTAGATTTCTAGTTAGCTTGCCAGTGGTAATACGTAGACTGAAGAGTTTTCTTATCAACTGTATGTACTTTGCTTGGTTTATATCGCGGAAGGTACATGGGTCTTACTGTAGCTCTATAAATAGAAACCTTATTTGTTCTTCTCTTACTATAGTATCTACCCCAAGACTGGAGAGTAAAATTGGTAAAAGAATAGTCATCAGTCATCCACCTTTCGTTGCCCGTTTCTGCAAGGTTTCTAAGGTCTTCTTAATTTTAACACTTTTAAGAAGTACTTCAGAAAATCTAGACTGTTGATTGGTAGAATTTAGGTTCTTAGGCTTTGTAATTTACTGAAGGTGAAGGGTTTCTTTATAAGCAGTTTAGCTAGGTCAAACTTCCCTTTTAAGACATTTGTTACCTATGTGGACTCACAGTAATGAACACAGCTTGCGATATGAAACTGTATTGAACATCAAATAATACATATATACCGCCATATTTACAAATAAGGAACAATTGATAATAGAGCCTTTGAAGTTAAACAATTTAATTTTCGAATAAATAAGGGATATGCTGAGAAAGCATTTATTGAAATTCTTAGAAACAATTAATGAACGATTTAAAAACTAGAAAGCTCGTGATAAAATTTGTATATTAAATAAACGTTTTCTTATTAAAGCAACTACAACAGTTAATGCATTTACAGCTAAACTCGTAGGCCAAAAACGCGCCACCTAGTTAGTATCAATATAAAAATATTTGGAGTAAAAACAGCAATTTGAGCAGTAGTCTTAAATGGGGCATACGTACAACAAACACTCGAAAGTTTTATATGTCGTCGAATGACGTAAGGTCAATTTGTGTGCGAGCATAAACATACTGGATGAATTAATAATAGTGTAGTTCCGCACATATGTTGTCGAATAGCAGGAAGAATTGGTGAAGCACGAGCAGATCACAGAATACGTGGAAATTACGATGGCATCTGTAAAAAGTCGGGACGAGTTGGTCGACAGCCTCAGACTAGTTTTCCAGCAATTTCCAAGGTAGTAAAGAGAGCAGCCAACACAAACAACGCCATGGTGAAAGTGCTAATATAACTCTGTAAACAAAGAAACCCATAAAAAGCGAGAAGATGAGGTGATTGTAAATTGCATAGTTTAAACTGGTCGACTTCGAATGGGTACTGATACGAATCATGGTGTTATATTGGTAATCAACTTTAAGACAACTTAGAGAAGGTGTAGCAGTCATCCCGGTAAAGGCTTTCTGGTGGTTTACCACATCTGAAATTTCCGTTATAATCATCCGAGAGGTTTGCTTGAAGGGTGGATTTCAGCTTTTGCGACTCCAATAGAACATACATACATTTTAAGGGTACATAAACGATTAACGTAATAGTTAAGTAAGTTATAGGTTTTACCTTTCTTATGTATTTTGCGGTATTTGTGTATGATTTCGCGGGAAAACTACATGGCGTGACGCGTTTGTATATAACCCTAATTTAGATTAACGTTTTGGGCGTGGCTAAATCCGAGTATATAAACAGATTGGGGCGATTTAAGCTGAACTTCGAACAACTGAGCATAAAAACTATGTAATTTGCATTACAAATTAAATGTAACTAAAGTTAACCCGTGTATGTACAGATGTGTAATAACAACATTTTTCTGTGTTAATTAGACCGGTTCGAAAAGCAGTACTATTTTTATTTCAAGAATTTGTGTATGTGCAAGTGTGTAAGTGAAAGGCAATGTAAGCTATTTACTCGGCACTCATTGTAAGTAGTGAGATTTGGCGGTTCATGGACATCGTGGAAGTGGCACACCAAGCAGCTAGACAAGCAAAAGGAACTGAGATTACGACTACCGCTATCTTATCGACTGACCTAGATTGAGGGATGAGCAACGGAATTTGCACCTACCTGCAGCGGCGTGCGTTTGGCAGTGGCGTAGCACACGGTAGTCGAAACATGTCTTTTATATGTCATTCAATTATCTCGCGAAATTCTAAGTGTTTCTGGTAAACAACTCCAGCTAAGACGCAAAATTCATAGTAATTAACGTAAGAAGTAAGTCGTTTTATTTTTTGTTTTAAACCCTTAAAACCCCACGATATAAAAACAAAATTGTTGTTAAGAATTCAAACAATTTTTATGAAATTTTTTATTTCTGAGCTCTGAGATACAAAGTTTTGCTTATTGAGTGTAATGGTAGACCATTATAGAGTTGTTCTAACGTAAAAAATATGTGCTTCTGATATCTTGATTAACGAAGCATCGCCCAACATTTTTCTGAGCATTTACAGTCAGATAAGGCAAGTATGGCCCATATTTTATGTATAGTAGCAAGCTTTCAAGTATTTATTTATGTGCAGTCACTATCAGTAGATAAGGGTTTCGTTAATTATTGTGCGATAATAAAAGTATAAGAGGAATATTTACGGTAATATATAGAATGAGTCACAGATTTCCAAGGAACCTCTTTCGGTATACCTTTTGCCCACCTACAAGCTACTTCAGCCGGTTTTGATAGCCTAGTGACAAATCAGTTACCGATTCCAAATAGCAATATGAACACCCCAATGTGGATGCTCAAAAAAAGTAGGTCGGCTAAGCGGTCAATTTGTAAAATATTTCATGCATGTAGCTTATTCTATCATATTCAAAATTGGCAGCAATCCACCACATGCATTGTTAAAACAATAAAGTAGGTTCACACAATCCAATGCAGTAATTGAACGACGGTAAAAGGCAAGATGCGAGGAGAACTAAACTCCGAACTAAACAAAGAATTGGTTAACAGAAAATCGGGTTGGAGGGTTTTCGGACCATGGCAAAGCCGCGCTCGAAAAGGCAGGAAAAGGTAGCTGCCGATTAAGGCGACGGACGGAGTCGATAGAAAAGAGGCTTTACAGGTCTGTCGGCGTAAGCGTCGATGATACAGGTCGACGATACAGGGTAGCTGCAGCACAATGGAGGGCGAGCCCAGTCAAGTGTTTGCGATATCCGATACAAAACCAAGATAAATCTCCCATAATAATCAACGAGACGAGAACGCTTGAAGGTCGGTACCCGCCTTCTGAGTCCCAGGACACTAACATTCCCGTTAGGAAGTTGCGCACATTTCATGTCTCCACCAGCATTAAAACGAGTCGAGAATCTTCTAAACTGACCTAACACATTTCATTCTAAAGCCTCTTAGTTACAACTTTTCTGATATTACTGAACTATAATTTTTCATCTTTTGCTTTAATGGCACCTTAAAGGGCATTAATTTATAATCACTGCCCACATTAACGGAAATCAACGTTCGCTCGTCTAAATTATAAATTCGTTAAACAAGTCTTTTCGGCTTTCGTTTATTTGCGTTTCCTCATATTTCTGTTTAAACCCACTAACAGTTACCTACCTTTATCCTGATTGTTTTAAGGAAGAATTATGTGGTGGTTTCCCGTTGTCTTCGCCACCGCAGCGTCATAGCCGTTTGAATCTATATGGAATTGCCGCCTGCGGCTATAATGGCATAGCTTCTGTTATGTCCTCAGTTGATCTGCTGGTGCTTATTTGGTATAAACTCTATTCATACCTGTCCCGCATATAGGATATGCACTACGATCTCTTTTAATGCGCGTGTCGAGGTTTAGGGCTGCCTCGCTCCGATATGTATTTCACGGAGTGCTTACTCAGTTTAGAGTGCCTCCTTCGTAAATTTTATTTTAATTTCTATCTAGATCCTTTACCAGCATCTACTCTAATTAGTAGTTTTTGAAGATCAGCATATTTTCCGCAAGAATTTTATCGTTATCATACTTTGTGTTGCTCATTGCTACTGTTTTAACTTTAACAACTGTCACTGCGTCGTAAGTAGCGTTACTATAATTTTCCCAAAATGTAAGTTGGAATTCTTTAAATTTCTCTCACATGACATTATTGGTCTACACTACGGCTCAGTAGTTGCAATGTCGATTTGTCATCATTATAACTTACATCTTTTACATCAACGTTCTTGCTTTTAAGTACATCTATAATTTTGTTATGCTCAATATTGTCCTACTTGACTTGTATTGTGAGAAAAACCTTGCTGTACTCTAATTTGTATTTATGCGCTAAAAATCCTTAACGTATATTGTGCTGATACCAGCCAAAACGCTTATACTGTGACGCCAAAGAACAGTCTTAACTCTCGAAAGATAACACGGGGTAATCGTTGAAACGAGACGTCTGCACACGTTGTCTGTAATATTTGTGTTAAGAGTTAAAGCCCTAGCCAACTTGTATTTTTTATATGTATTTTGTGTTGGGTTTAAAGATACTGTATTTTATGTAAGCAAATATTCGCAAAGCAAATTTTGTGAATTTTTGTTTTTGCTAGTGCAGCAAGAAATACACGCTGTATGCGGGTTGCGGGGAGTTTTATTCTATTCAGATTTAACAAAGAAGATAATCGCGTTGCAACTTTAATGAACAGCGCCCGTGCTGCTGCTCTAGAAGTGAATTGTACGAATTTTCCAACAGAAGATGCATACAAATTGTGGAACACGTTTAGGGTGTTCTTTGAAACGTTATGGTCGTGACGTCAGCCAATCGTTGTTGACGCGATAAACAAAACGACAAAAGAGTCTGAGACTTTCCTGCCGAATTCCAGTGTTGTTAATTTCCATATCCACTTCAGCCAAGTTGGGGTGACGTAATGCAGGGCCAAATCCACATGCGACACAGTAAGTTTGGCCCTAATTTCAGTTAAAATGTTTTCAGTTTATAACAAATAGGAAATCGCTTGCTACGCGGTTTGTGATTCGCTAGTAAAGAATGTGTTATGTACGCGGAATCTACTGAGTTGAATATGAACAAGACTGCATTAGTCAGAGCCGGCTTTAAATAGTTTTAACTTTTGAGCTTTTAAAGGACCGGTATTTTAGTATTATTTTAATATTGTTTTATTGATGTTATGTATTGCAATGGTTTGATCTGTGTTGTAATATTATAATAAAGCTGATAAAATAAATAGCAATTACCACTACCTGCAAATATTCTTTTATTTAGGTCAAATTTCGACTGACTAAAAATACTCACTGGGTTCGTTAATTATTTATAAAGCATTGTGCCCTTTATTATACTGCATCCATCTGCAATTTAATCTTACAGAGGCTAGCTCGGTAGGCAAGATGACTCATATCTCAAAGCTGGGTTTCTTGATACGTTAATATTAAACTCGTGTGATATGCCACTGGAATATAAATTTAACTCGAGCGCGCAGACGCTATTTCTGTCAAACTCCTAGCACAAATCGGTTTCTTTTAGTTAGTGTTTCGTTTTTGTGATTTAAACTAATAAATTTTGAATTATCGCGCTCTTAACCTCACTGATTCTCATTTGTTTGCAGGCAAAAAGCTCCACTTCGTTGTTACAACATTAATTTTTTTGCTGTTTGCGCTATGGGATCAATATAACCTCAAACTTGATTATGGCAATTACTGGATATTTGATTTTTGATGTATGCTAAACTCTGCCTGGGTCTCGTTCATGAAGGTTTGCTCTAGTAGTCATGCGAATTTCCGGGTGCTAACACCGTTACTTTTAGTAAAATTTGGTACCTTGTCGATGAAAACTGCGACAGCTCATTCGGACTGCAGCTCCTGGTAATAGCTGCCGGATACGGGTTCCTGCGGTGCTGCTAGCGTTGTGGGGGCCTCCTATACGCTGTGCTGGTATGCTGCTGCTAAAATATTAGGCTCGGGAATTCAAAATGTGTCCTGGCTGATGTTCGGGAACTGCGTTGGCTTCCCCGCTGTCCTCGGGATGTGGTCAAAATGAAAAATTATTTTTGGCGAGGAAAAATGTTCCCCACATTCTCATAGGTGCACTGACAAATTCTTGACACACTGGTGTAGTTTTTATCGATAGAATTAATGATTTACTAGGTAAAATATGTAAATTTCAGAGAGCACAAAAACTGGTTGTCATTCAACAATTTTATTCAATTGTCTCTGGATACTGGGCGTTAATAACAATTGCGTATCTAAGTTATACAAAACGGAAATTGACCAAATACAATACAATAACTTTTTACTCTAATATTTCTTATAACTAAAAATGTTTTTCAAAAATACTATTTCTAAATTATTGTCTTTTCAATTCGGTTTCAAATTGTCTCATAGCGCCACTACACTTTGCTTTATGTAAATTGTCCTTATCACTCACGTAATTACACTGACTTGTTTGTTCAATCACCAATTTTCAGCTAATTTAGGACTATCGATTCCAATCTATGAAAAACGAGCTCTGCCCTTTGCCTTTTTTACTCAAATAGACTCATTACTACCAGTATTTTTTTGCAAATGTAATTACGGATTGAAATTTACGTTCAATCTTGCAGTTGCATGAACTACCCCAACTCTGTGCTATCTGACTTGCTTTACTTGTTTGTTGAGCTGCAAACAGGATTGAGTAGCGGGCTCAATACCATCTCAGTATATGTGTGTGTACTGTGTATGTACTGAAGTGGTTCTAAGCCCACAATTTGGCTCGGTTCACAGTGCGAAATATTTAACCACGTCAATAAAGCACAGAGTTGCGATATTTTATGTAATTGCAATTTTAAACAAAAAAAAAGTATTAAATGCATAGGTAATGAGTTGCGAGAAGCAGTAATTAATCGGAAAAGCAAAGCATATTTCAGAGGGTTTGAATTTGAAGTTTCAGTAAAATAATACAATCAAAATGATAGGCTTGGGCATATTTAATGCCGGACCAAATGAAAGTAATTGACACAAAAGGTTTGTTATGTGCATATAAAATGAGCGCAGTTATTAATAAAAGCAAATGCTAGTGAAAAGACGAGCAATCTGAAAGGTAGATGAAAGCAACATGAGAATCAAATAGAAAATTGGAAAGAGCAATCCAGAATTAGACAACGAAAGGGAAGAAAGGCAAGTGATGTGTAAAAATGGTGAAATCAAATACCACTGTAATAAAAAACAAAGTGCAAAAAGCAGAGCAGTGATTAAATAAAACGTTTGTGTGTGTAAAGAAGGAACAATACTAGTTATAAGCAAAAGACAATATTTAGATTTAAGAAAATGTTAATTTATGATTTATATATTCAAATTTTACTCCGTTCATAGTTATTTGTTATCAAAACCAATTTCTAATTAATAGAAGAAGATCACGGTAACATAGCAACGTAATGCTTTTTTGTTGTTAAGAGGAGAACAATCAAAATAAAATCAATAAAGTTTGTTGAAAATTTTTACTCCCAAATAATTAATGTTTTTATATAATAAAAGTGTTCTTACCCAAATAAAAAGTATACAGTTTATCTACATAAGTGTTTAGGCAGCTGTACTAGTGTTTTTGGCGAGTTCTACGATGAAAAGTTAAAGATATTTCCAATCCGATCTTCGAGTGAGAACGGCAGCGATCACCTGAAATTTTCGATTTTCGTCTACGACCAATTTAAGCATCGGAATCCAGAGGTCAGCAATTCAGGATATCTGCGAAGTCTGTAAGAGCATCCCAATTAACATTTGCGGCCAGGAAAGCGTATACAGACTGAGAAATTCCAGCAGCGGCGTTTACGACCATCTCCGAGCCAAGTTGCGGCAATTTTTGCAAGGTAGGAACTAACTGCAATTCAAGTGTCAGAAGTCAGAAAAACTATTTAAATACAAAAATAAACCTTGCCGAAGAGGCCCAGCGCATTTCTCCAAATACTACGTGGGCTTCACAAATTGAAAGGCGTCATCAGAATCTGCGTTTTTGCGGAAATTTTTCAAGCCTCAGAAACAATTGCGTGTTGGCGTGGGTCCTACGTCATTCTAATAACAATGAAGTGAAGGTTTTGTTGCTAAGCAAAATATTCAAATTATTTTCCTGACCCTTCCTCGTCTATTTTCACTATTAAAACCTTCAAATAATCGCTACATTGCGCGGACAGCTTTATGTGTTGTATCTGTCAGATTGAGGTAGCAAATATTACCTACTAAATGCGAGAATATGAGCTACTTTGAGACAAATAGCCTAAAATTAAGGATAAATTTTGAATATAGTAAAATTCTGATCCCACCTGAGAAAATAGTTTTTGTGTTTTGCCGTGAGCT
The DNA here is from genome assembly GCA_940337035.1 of Agriotes lineatus. Classification (NCBI taxonomy): domain Eukaryota; kingdom Metazoa; phylum Arthropoda; class Insecta; order Coleoptera; family Elateridae; genus Agriotes; species Agriotes lineatus. Next base: position 25,184,324 of record OW679203.1, on the reverse strand, counting down.
AGTATAGAATATTGCAGTTGAATAAAATATTAAGAAGGGGGCATTTAACTATTTATTTGTACATTAATTAATACATTTCATTTTTAACTAGTTTTAAATTACTGACAGGTAAAGTAAGCACAGTATAAATTAACATGAGAATTGTGTGGTGATTTGGAGTTTTTACAGTCATATCATAACAGTACATGCATTTATACACAGCTATCTTACACGTAGATTATTTGACGATTTAAACTTGTTTTGTTTTATTTGGTTTGTGTTTATTTGTATTGTCTTGGTGTTTTTAAATCAAGAGGTAGATGTAAACCAATTGGCTTTTCTTGTGCATTAATTACAGTAAAGTTTCAGCCTACAACACTACAAGGGGGAACCATATTCCTGTTTTTGCGAATAGTGGTCTTTCAAACGCTACTGAGATACTAAGAGAGTTTCATGTCCACTGAGCTAACTAACCAGGGAAAGAAAATCAAGTAACTCTTTCAATATTAAGGCGTACAAAACGTCTTATTCATATTTAATGAGCCCAGGAAGAGGTGTACAAACGCCACGTTTTAGTTTGATGCCCAACTAACGGGTTGAACAGAAGTACCATTACATCATACTGCATTTTTAGCTATTCAAAAAATTTTTAGATAGAAAAATTCGACTAGTTAATGGAATTGTACCCATTACATTACAAAAATTACTAGGTCAATCCAAATCGTCTGAATCAGTCCGAGTTGTTTCATGTCACCATTCCCATGCGCCTGATAATGTAATTAAAATCGGATGCATGATACGTATCAAATTTCCATATTGTAATGCGAATCCGCGCGCGTTGCAAGCAGTCAGAATCCACGGAACCTTTGGGAAGCGGGCAACATCAAAGTCTCACACAAACCCCTATTTGGTCCTATTTGCTGTGCAAGTTGCACTACATTAGAGATTTAATTGGCTATTGCATAACCAAACATATTAGTAAATCAGACTAATTATGTAGGGATATTATTATGCTTCGCAACAGAATCTAAATGAACCGCTACTGTTACTATCGTATAATGCATTTCATCGCCATATTACGCCGCAACAAAGCCATCTTTGCAAACAAGCTTTCAGGAACTCGAATTAATGGGCTCGTCCGGTTTTATTGCAGGTAATTCATAATGCTCCTGCGACAGCAATGAACAAATAGGAAATTTGTGGTAAATTGCTCGAGGTACTTTGCGTCGACATAAATATAGCATCTTCTAGTGTATAAAGTTGTCAGCAATTCATTCGGTGGAAAATTAATTGTCATTTTTATATCCGAGAACGTCATAAAATATCCTTGCTTGCAGCCGCTGATAACCTTCAACTGTACCGTTTCAGTTAATAATATTTCACTTTTCCCAAATATTTTGTTTGTTCTATTGCCCGAACAGCAGCTTTCCAAATTATTTACTTTGAGTGGTTGTAAATTGCTTGCAATTGTTTTATGAAAGCAGTAGTAAACATTATACTATATTAAGAATTGGAAATAATTAATCTGTATATAAATAATTACCTAACATGCTGTATAAATAATATAATTTTACACGTGTAAGAATGGCAACCGCGTGTTGGTCGTTAATGTATTTGTTCTTTGGATTACAATATCATTATCAGTTGCTGGCTATGAAATTCGCTGTTGTGAATCTTTTTTTTCCTCTACACAGTAGAAAATATAGTGGTTAAGGGTATGGAGGCACAGAGAGAGAGAGAGAGAGGGAATGGAGAAAGTTACTCCTTGTTGAAACTATAACAGATCCAACCTGTGTTTTATTTAGGGGTAGCTGGCTTCCAGGTAAGTCCGTTTGTCGTTTCGTCGTTCCCAACACATCTATTTATAAAAAGTGGGAGGAGTAATAAAAGACAGAGGCTATTTAAGTACTTATATTAAGCCTAAGAGCTAAGGTGAAACAAACAAAAATTGGGATGACAAATGCTGATTACGCTTAATATGAAATAAAAAGCCTTAACCTACCTACGTTCGGGATAATAGTGGTGCAGAACGGCCTACTCAAGTCGTGAAGGTATCAAGTCCCGGCATCTGCTCTAGTTTAAATACCTTATTTTCGGATTTCCCCAAACTGGAATACATATGGCAAGGCAGCGGATTAATAAGAATAGTTTTAAATTCAGACCTGGTCGATGAACCTCGTGGATGTCGGCGAGCACAAGTACGAAATCGGGAATCGACGAATATTGGTAATTTCCATATGTTATCGAAGCGCGCTGTAATTCTAGCCGCTGTCGCACGTTTGGTCCGAACTCCTGTGATGAACTGCGTCCTCAAGTAACTATACATTCAAGTAAATTTTGTAAACAGTAATTTGGTTAATCCAGAAGTATTCCTCGTGGATTTCAGTTTTGATTAATAATCTCTTTCTTTATTTCAAATAAATATGTAGAAATCTATTACGATTTTTGAGATTTCTCGGTTCCCAAGAGACTCGTTGAAAAGAAACTTAAACCGGTTGTTTGCTGACTTACCGGATGTGTAACTTACCGTACTCTGGTACCTGCAGCTTTTGTCTCACTTGAGTCAATATTTAAACTTACTCTAAATTCAATGAACCTTTAGATACTTATATTACAGGCATTTTAAGAATTCTATTTGTTACACAACTCCATTACCACAGAAAGAAGAGTACATATCCACTACAAAATTTCTATAATGCAATCCCCTTCGGCCTCTAAATTTTGTTTTATAGATTACAAAGGGAGTGTGAATCACGTTCAGAAGCACTTAGGTCTATAGCGTTACCTTCATAGCGGCACCATTTGGCTTTGCAGGGCATTTGTACTGCTTGCTACTGGCTGTTAACTTAGTTCATTGATTACTTCGTATATCAAGCCTCAATCAGTAGTTCAGTAAATCAGACTTTGTTATTTGCGTCGAGTGAATAGTTTCAGAACACTTTAGAAAGATTATGCACATTTGTCTTATATTACTGGTCAGGCTTATACGTTAAAGTCAATTACAAAACGTACAATTTAAACAATAAGTGACTTCAATGCAACGATCAAGCGCAGTCGGAAGCCTAGTCGGACAACTTTCTATTAGGTGCTATACTTTGTAGCGGCTACTTCTGTAATTGAAATGTTGAATATCGTTACTAAACAATTTGGGGGAGACAGCGTGCAGCTAATTAGGGGCAAGTAGTCCTCGGCGGTATCTTTACGTCTGTGGAAGGTGTAATGCAAGTGTTAATAGTGCGGTCGTATCAAACTTTACATTTGAAAAGCCCTGGGTGCCCGCATAGGCGCTTGCTAGGATTGCGGCAAAGGTGCCGATCGAATCCTCGGGGTTGTACAAAGTACTACAATTTTGTTTGGAGGCGTCGTAGGAAGTCACCGCTGTATAGAAAGATGCCCCTGTTCCACGTAAATTGTGCCGTTAGTCAATTTCTGTTGTAGTTCGGCTTATATTGCGCTTATCGAGCGTAGTGTTGGAGCGTAATATTCAGGAGAAGGTGAGAAATCCCTTCGTACCGGGTCCAATGGCCTGGGAATGGGCTGCTTAGATTACTGCATGGGAAGGGTTGCGGGTGCTATCTTCTGATACCGTATCCGGCAACCTTAGAAATACGTTACGGGTTGGTCTCAGCTTTGATTCCCGGTACCGGAGCAGGCGGTCAGGAAAATGGTTGGAGCTCTAGAAGGTTTCTTCTGGTAAGTGCGTAGATTTAAGTAAAGTCTACTGACCGGGCGTTTTCGTTTTATATCCTTCTGGTCCTCTCTATCTGTATCACATTTGTTCTCGCGGTTTGACTATTTAAGTCTGCTACTCAGAAGGACCAGCACAATCAAAGTGCAACTTGTATTTATTTTCAAAATTACAGTATGTTTCTATCACAAACCTATTTCTATTTAACAACAACACTACCATGGCTACCAATATATATAAGCACTCTTTCACAAATTTATAATTTACTGCTGTTGCTCGGCGGGCACATTCTTCCCCCCTGCTAAAGGACTTCCGGTTTCTTTAGCATTCACATCAAGAACGCCGAGCTTAACCACAGGTCGTCTTAGAACTCCGTTATTAGTACGAACATCTGCTACTCTAGTTTGTCCATCTTTTCCGGGAAATGTAGCTACTACTTCCCCCATTGGCCAATTATTTCTTGGAAGGGTGCTGTCACAAATAACTACGATGTCTCCGATCTTAACCTCTGGAGTTCTGTGTTGCCACTTCTTTCTCCTTGTCAAAGATGGGAGATATTGATTAACCAAACGGTTCCAAAACATATCTGCCAAGGCTTGAGCCAACTTCCACTGGTTTCACAGGTACAAATCAGAAGGCTCAGATACTCATGTTGGTGGTGCCGTTCCAGCAGGCTCAATAAGGAAGTGATTAGGTGTTAGAGCTACCTTGTCGTCCGGATCCATTGAAAGAAATGTCAACGGTCTACTATTCACCGTGTGTTCTGCTTCACAGAATAAAGTGTGTAGAACTTCCTCCTTGGGTGAACGAGATTTTAAAGTCGTAGACAGTGCAATCTTGACCGACCGCACTAATCGCTCCCAACTGCTTCCCATATGTGGTGATCCTGGAGGAATAAAATGCCAAGTTATACCCTTGGACGCCAAAGTTGAAGTCAGAAGGTCTTGATTAAAAGCCATAAGCGCCTCCTTTAACTCTCTCGAAGCTCCTCTAAAGTTAGTACCATTGTCAGAGTAAATGTTAGCTGGAGGACCTCGTCTTGCAATCATTCTCCGCAAAGCCAGAATAGCTGAATCTGTAGTTAGTAACCCAGCTAACTCCAAATGTATTGCCCTTGTACTAAAGCAAGTGAAGAGGAATCCGTATTTCTTCTCTGTACGTCGTCCAATGGTCACGTTATAGAGCCCAAAATAATCAATTCCAACTTTCATAAATGGTCTCACCTGACGTGTGACTCTGAAATCTGGAAGAGGAGCCAGCTCAGGAATCTTCGGCATGATTCTTGAATTTTTACAAAATTGACAATTTGACCATGAACGTCTAACTGCACTTCGAGCATCCAAAATCCAGAACTTCCGGCGAAGTTCATTGAGTACTAACTCACATCCATGATGTCCAGCTCTGTTGTGGTATTCTTGAATGAGAAGCACGGTCAAAGGGTTCTTCGGGTCCAAAATCATTGGGTATTTAGTAGAATCCTCCAAGTCAGGTGATAGTTCGATTCTACCCTTCAATCTGATTAAACCATCATTATCAAGAACAGGAGAAAGTTGACTTAACCTGCTGCCTTTTGGAATTGACTTTTCTCTTAACATCCGTTCAATCTCTTCTGGAAAGCTGTCGCTCTGAGCTGTCTTAAGACCGAGTAACTCTGCTTGTTTCAATTCTAGTGCTGTGAGGACCCTCGCTTTATAATTGGATTTCCCTCTTGCCTGAGTGATAAATCGAAGGACTCTGGCCGTTACACGAATAAATCGATTCCATGAAGAAACTTGTTTCGGATCCAATAAACCAACTAAACAAAATGCTTGCTAACTTGCATCACAGCAAACATGAAGTTGAATGCTGTCAGCTATTGGAATCGACAGGCAGTAGCATCTTGAAACTTTCACCTCAGTGATGCCCTTCAAGTTTTGAAGCCAGTTGTTCCACTTATGCCACTCGTCTTCGTGGAGCTCATCATCCCATCCGATTCCAGTCCTCCAAATGTCCTGAACCAAAATCTTCGTTTTCACAATGAACGGAAAAATAAAACCCAAAGGATCGAAAAGTGACATGACAAGCCGGAGGACATATCTCTTTGTCGGACGTCTCTGTCCAACAAGAAGCTTGTCGTCAACCTTTGGAAACTTAAGTCTGAAGGTGAACTCGTCGGATCTAGGGTTCCAATTTAACTCAAGAGCTCTTTCAAAGTTATCTCCCTGTGTTAAGTTTAGTTCTTTTGTTGAATTGGCTCTAAGTTCCTTAGGAATTGAGTCCATGACATCTTGGTAGTTTGAAACAAATTTGCAAATAATGAATCCTCCTCTTTGCTGAATTGTCCTCACCTCTTCAATCATCTTGATGACCCCCTTAACAGTATCATCAGAATCAAGCCAGTCATCCATGTAGTGGTTGTTTATAATTGCTGCTACTGCTTTTGGGTAAGAATCCTTAAACTCCAAAGCGTTGATGTTCTTCACAAATTGAGCTGAAGAAGGAGTAGAGGTGGCACCAAAAATCATTACCTTCATGACCATCACACCTGGTTCTCTGTTTCTGTCTTTTCTTCTCCATAAAAATCTTTGCGCAGGAAGGTCTCCATCGCGAATAAAAACACGGTAAAACATATCAGTGATATCAGCACAGATTGCCACCCTCTTCCGTCTGAACTTCCAAAGAATGCCAGGTAGAGAATTGATGTAGTCTGGTCCTTGGTCCAGGCTAACACCATGAGACGTCGCTGCTACAGCACAAATCCATCTGAACTTTCCGGGTTTGTTTGGGTTCGTCACGGCAAAGTGAGGAAGGTACCACTCCTTGGCGCTTACCACTCGAAGTTCCTCATCAGTGGCCTTGCAAGCAAACCCTTTCTTGATGTACTCTTGGGTCTTCGACTCGTAGGCTTGTGCAAAGGCTGGGTTACGATCCATCTTCTTTTCTATGCTCTTGAGTCGTCGAAAAGCATTTGACATGCTCTCAGGTAGGACAGAATTCTCATCTCTCCAAAGCAATCCTGTTTCAAATCGGTCTCCCTTTCTTCTGGTAGTTTTCTCCATGATGCTTTTGGCTCTGAGATCTTCCCTAGATCTTGACTTTTCATCTGTTACTTTGACTCCAAATGACTCAGTCTTAAAAGAATCAAGTACAAGCTGCTGGAGATCTTCATCACGCTCCTTGTTACTGTAGACATGGCAGATAAATTGACATTCCTCTCCATGAGAAATTGTATGTGTTCCATTAACAAGCCATCCCAGTTTGGTGAGTGAAGCCATTGGACTACCCTCTGGACCCTCGCGAAGTTCCCTTGACTCAACGAGGTGCGATTGGTCTTGTCCTATCAAGAGCTTGGGTTTTGCTCTCTTTACGGCTTGCAGATCCAAAACTTGCAAATGATGCATGTCACTTAAGCTGCGAATGCTCAATGTACGAGTAGGTAAATCAAATTTTGAGACTGTCCTTACATTTGAAATAACAAACGAGTCTGTCATTCCAGCACCTCGAACCTTTACTTTCACGTTGCGTGACTCGTAGTCCACCTTTGTTGAGCTGTCATACCACTTGATTCGCAGAGGACGAATAGAACCAGAAAGTCCAAGCTCTGCTGCTAGACCACCATCCATCAATGTTGCAGTTGAGCCTTGGTCGAGCATAGCAAATGTTGAGACTTCATATTTAGGTCTTTTAACACAACAGGAAGCAACTTAAGGAGAATTTGAGTTGACTCTACTTGAATCTGAGAAACCAAGTCCATATTTTCAGTCAATGTGACTGTCTCAGCTGAATATTCAGTCGAAGACTCGGGAACGCTCTGCTGTGACAATTGCTTTGAGTGCAGAAGAGGATTGTGGTTCCTCTTACAGCCATCGACACCACACTCTTTTTTCTTCTTGCATTGAGATGAGTGATGCATTCCTTTTAAGGATCCAAAACACAACTTCTTCGCTCGTACTAATGTCCACCTGTCGTCTATTGCCTTTGACTGAAATTTGGGACAAACTTCGATGGAATGGGACTTTCCAGCACAACAAGCACATTTGGCTTCCTTTGGCTACGTTGAAACTGGACCAGTGTTTGAACTTGTAGCCACAAACAGTGTATGCTTTCTTGTATCTTTGTCATTGCGTTTGACTTCTGACTTTCCCTTTCCACCATCAGTAGGAAAGTTAATTTTTGTCACAAACGAAGCAGCTCGAGCTTCTCCCTCAATCCAGTTGGAAAAGTCTTTAAGGGTAGCTATGGCTGGATATTGCTTGGCTACTTTCTTTCCCCAACACATCCTCAAAATGGCAGGAAATGTCTGGGTCAATTTTGTCAAAAGCTGAGGGTTGATCAGGTACTCTGTACGTTGAAGTGTTTCTGCGGTTGAGACCAAATTCCGGATTACAATTGAGAAGTCAACAATAGACTCACCCTTGTCAATAGAAGGAGATGTCGCCTTCTGAGCTTTCTGTACAATAGTTTCTATTATAAGCTCAGGCCTGCCATATTTCTCTTCCAAGACGTTTATTGCCACCTCAACGTTGTCAGGAAGAACAAGCATCGACTTGACACACTTTTTAGCAGCTCCTTTTAAGCACCCTTGAAGACGGCAGAGGTTCTCATCCTCAGAGAAACCACATAATCTTGTTGAACGTCGGAACTGAGTGATGAATCCGGGCCACTCTTCTGGATCACCAGAAAAGTTAGGTAAGTCTTTACCCAATGACTGCCTTGCCATCATTCTCGTTGTCTGTTCTTCCGTTCTTGCATGGGTTGGAGCTGCTGCAACCGTCTGAACTGCTGCAAGAGGTTGTGCCAATTGACTGACTGCAGGATCGGATTGAGGAACTGGAAACGGTGATCTTCGGCTTTGATCCTGCCCACCACTGCTTTGTAGCCACTAAGCCACTTTATGCATTGGTGCTGGTGACTCTAATGTTAAGCCTTGTAGACCATCACCAACATTTGACAAAGAGTGTGTAGATCTTCTGCTTCCTTGAGTTCCTCTTCTCTGATAGATAGCTTGAGCTGAAGGAGCTCTTTTGCTTTTTCCTTCGCCTTTACTTGTTCCTCAGCATCAAGAGCGGCTATCTCCTCAGCAATTTTTAGCTTTTCTTTAAGCACAGCAACTCGATAAGCACTGACTTTTGATGTATCACTAACTCTTGAAATATGACTGGTGTTAGATCTGTGATTGGTCTTTGATCTGAGACTAACCTTTGACATCTGACCAATTGACTCCGGGGATGACCCATTGTTGAACTTCTGGTCTTGAGCTGCCTTTCCTTGTTTGGAAGTAGGTTGGGTGTTGACTTGTCCTGCCGTCTGTTCCCAGTCCCCGTACTTCTCTGCAGGTATACCAGCGTTTGACCTTTCAGGCCGTCGCAACCTGTCACCAGACTCTTCTCTTGCCTCACTCATATTCAAATAAAAAGTCAAATGCTGTCACTGTCACTTCACAGGTAGTCAAAAAATGTAACTGTATATTCACGAACTGTTCTTCGGCTCGAAGGACCAATGTTCTCGCGGTCTGACTATTTAAGTCTATTACTCAGAAGGACCAGCACAATCAAAGTGAAACTTGTATTTATTTTCAAAATTACAGTATTTTTCTATCACAAACCAATTGTTATTTTTCTATCTAACAACACCACTACCATGGCTACCAATATATATAAGCACTATTTCACAAATTTATAATTTACTGCTGTTGCTCGACGGGCACAACCTTCTTGGGAAGCAGTAGGAATGTACCGTGCTTAGATGCACCCGAACTTACGCACAGCAGGGACTCTGTCTTTATTACCAAATCCTCACGTGCTGGAAATTCAAACGCCGACTGTTCTGTAATGGCAAAGTATTGGTCTAATTTTATTTTATTTTATTTTATTTTATTTACTACTCAGCCAACAGCCGTTAGGCCAATTATAGGAGTCGCTGTACATTTTATAGGGACTTCCAACCCCACTAACGACTGTCATGATGTTAGGGACATTAGGGACCAACTATTTCCGTAATATATAGCTGTAGGATAGCCTTTCGTGTAGGTCCCCATGGCGTGGTAACATTTCTAAAAAAAACACACTTGCTCTTTTGGCAAATATAATTTTCAGATATTTTACTGTGAGCAAATAGTCAAGTGAGCTCGACATTGCTCGACTCTCAGTTTTCCGGGCCCCGTTCAAGTTCCGGTGACTACACAGAAATTTTAAAGTTGTACTTTCACCTACCACCACATTAATATCCGTGGTAGAGTCGTTAACCTCTAAAAAGGTTAATTTTCATCGATTTAGACGGGCAGTGCTGGCCACCTACTCAGCTTACGAGCAAAGACGGTTTATAGCACCGCAAGTTACTGGAATTAAACAGACTACTGGGCTAATATAAGAGGAAGAAGATATTTACTTCATCTGAAGAGACTAAGAGAATTTGGAAAGGTCGTGGTAGCTAGAGGACCTGAATTTCTTCTTTCAGTAGATTTCCGTGGGATGTTGGCGTGTTAATTGGGCTGTGATGAGCTACTAATAAAAAAAATCTCTTAGTACTTTGTGCCACAACCTTTCCAACGCTCTTCGTTCTCTTGAGTAATAGTACTCACGATTGCTCAGCAAACATTATAATAGGAAGATTTGTACAATTAACTTATTGCCAGTAGCGTTTCATAAATCGTATAGTTGATCTTATAGTGTAGTAATGGATAGCCTTTGTGCTTATTCTTATCAATCGGCTTTCCCTCACATTCTATTCCTCTAACTAGATATCTCATATTTAACCTGACATTCTCCTGTTTATAGGATGGCAAAGAATATCAACGATGGTAGAATGAGCAATTTCTGAAAGAATAACAAATAATCATCAAGGGGTCAAGAAGAGTAAGATGAAGGTCCCAAATACGATAAGTAGCTGACTTCAACCGTGTTGGTGAAGTAAGCTATCCAGCTGGTAGCAAATATAAAAAAAAATGGCAAATTTTCTAGCTCGTCTATATATGAGAATAGATGGAAGTGGCTAAATAGACAATGTGAAAAGCAAAGATATCTTTTCCTTTTTTCTGTTGTCAACGCCCCATTAATTTGTGTTTTCCATGCTTATCCATTCATTAATAGGCTTTACAATTTATATACATTTGGAAGTTAATATTTATCTTGATTCAATAGTATAAAAGAGAAACGTATTTTCAATTCTAACTGCAGTAATTTTGTTTATAGTAACACAGAATCTACATTTTTGTATGTCCAAATTGATGTAGGATATCACCAGGTCGTGACATAAGCATTGCTACGAGAAAACACATAAGGCCAGAGCACATCCCATTACTCCAAATACTAAGCAGAAAAACTGGTAAAAGTTAATTTATAAAAGTATCATTTACAAGCTGTTAGTTTTACGATATGGTCTACGTTTTACGATTCTTCTGAAGCTATAGCTTTGTATGATGCGAAAGGAGCTGAAGTTGGCGAAGATTTTATTGATGTACTCAAACTACGTGCGATCCTGTTTACTTGCTCCTGGAAAGGGCCGAATCGAACGGTTATCTGTTTCCCTGCGTTAGATGTGTTTTTCACTATCGCATTAGCGGCTCTCCGCGGGTTTGCTTTGCCCAATTAAAACGGTGCGTCAGAGGCAGCGCAAAAAACTGTCGCTTGTTACATCCATTTATCCGAATTCGCTCAAATAAAGCACCACGTCCCACTTTTCGTCCTTTTTGCTTGCTTCGCGTATCGCGGCGCTGCAGCCCAATTCCGTGGTGGAAGCTAAGCTGAAAACGAAAATATTGCTCGCGTTGCACTGTCCTTCTCCACACACGGTTGGCGAGCAAACTGAAAAGAGAGGAGCACCACATAATTCGGCCGAATTGCCATTTCGGTGTCATGTAATTTGACGCCGGACAATTTTAGTTTTTCGATAACACCGTCAATTAAAAACGCTCTGCCGTGAGCTGTGTGAGCAATTTTACATCAATGCAACTGACAAATTAATTGTGGGACATTGAAATGCGGGAAAAAGCGAGACCGAGTTGTATTTAATTTGGATTCTGTGGTTCAACTACCCAAATTGGATGCGCTGTTCATGTTAACATTAATGTTAAATTGCTCTTTTTATTATTGTAGTAATAAGAAGGCTTCATTTTCAAATCTTTCGAATAAAAAAAAGGTTTTTATACCCGGGAATTAATTATATTCCAGTGATACTGCAATGAAAATTATTTTCTGACAAGAGTTGCATTAAATTGTTCTAGAAAACGTATCAAGCAACTTATTTAATGAGAATTCCCGTTTTTTAAAAGCATTTTTCAGGGTAAAGGATTTTTATTTCAAATGAAAAGAAATATTGTGGATTATGTTGTTAAGGTAAGTGAGCTTGTTAACTAAAAATCAACAAATGAAGCACGGGGCAAATATGGAGATTGATAGTCAGAAAGAGAGAGTAAGTGAAAAGGTAACAATTAACAACATACAGGTGTGAATAATGGAAACATTTTCACAAAATGTGTAATCATTAGAGATACCTACTAGTGCACATATTGATGTAAATACACAAAAATATAATATCGCCAGGCAAGAAAGTTGTATGGCATCGATAGATAGGTAGAAATTCTGTGAAATAAATCGGTTAGACTCTCACATAAAACACATTTGGCAAGAAAAGCGCTACTTGAACGCAACGGTAATGATACAAAAAGACACTTTCATTAAATCCCTCAAGAGGAACATTTGATAGAGCATAAAAGGCAACTTCCTCAACACACACAATAAAGAAAAATTACCGAAAACAATATCTGCAACAGTAGATGATTTTAATACCGACGGAGAATATCCATACATTAACTTCCATATTTATCCCTACTTTTTGGAAAATGCTTTGGACCATTTGTCTCCTTATATTACATCCGTCTGAAAATTCAAGCGGCATTGCACTGGACTCAGAGAGTTAAAAAGAGTCTGAGATTTAAGTCGCCAAACTTCTTCTTAAAAGAAGATGTTTCAGCGGTTCCGTAATTATAGATGTTTGTGGCATATATCCAGCTTTGCAAAGGGTAATCTACGTATCCGAAATTCAGATTTGCATCCCGTCGGGGTCTCGCAAAAGTTCACATCAACCTGCGTTAGAGTATATCTAAAGGAATCCTTGTATCGTCCCGCTATCTACCGTTTCGCAACTATCTTGTAAAGCAACACTCGTCATATCGCGTGTAGAACCACGCCAATTTCGGTCTATGACTTCCATTTATGAGCATGCCTTCATATGACATCCGTTGCTCTCGGGATCCTTCCATCGACTGGATTACTAGACAAGCTACGTTCAATCTGATCTATTCCGATTGTATTGTGATTTGCTGTAAATTTCAAACATATTTTATGTACCTAAGTTACATTTTTATGCTTAAATTGCCTTCCTGAGCGGTAGTAGCTTCAAGACTGGCCACTTAAATGCATTTTTATAATTGTTAGTTTCGCAAAGAGATATTTCGGCAACCCTGACTCGCCCTGTCTCATGCTATATTTCTACGTGGAATTAAGTGCCCGAACTTTACTTTATCTTAACAGAGTTGTTACGTTTACTATGCGCTTTTATTTTGTAAAAGGTAGCTCATTTCCGCGTATTTTGGAGTACAAGTGAGCTATTTCAGAGACGACGAAACAAAGTAGATTCGAAAGGACGGAAATGATCACTGCACCATATTTACCATCGCAAAAAAGTTATTGCGCTGTAACTCCCACGTCTATCACTGGGATTCCACCCACTAGGTGCCGTCTTAGTGTAACGAGAATTTATGTCCGAGGAAATATTCGCCACAAAATATATTTCACCGTTTGCCACGGATTGCACCAGGTGCCCAATGTAAAAGCTTAGCAATCCGGGAGTTCACGCACCCCCACTGTTCTTCCACTGTTTGCCCCACTTCGGTTCCCCCAACGAAGCAAAGTGAAAGGAGGGCTTGAACGCCTATAAGAGGGTCATGCCCGGGCAGTTGACTTCGACCGGAAAAGGAATCACCTTGAGCCCGAGGTGGTCCTCAGGCCTAACTAGCTCAACTTTACCCCAAGAAGTCAACTTTCGCTTATCCGTGGTCAGTGAGTTGTTTCATCACTAGATAAGTTCTGGAACCAGCTTAACCCGGGGAAGGAGAACTGGCTAGAGTACCTGGCAGAACAGATTCCAATTCCCACAACTAGTAGCTAAGATGTGGAGCCCGTGGAGCATGTGACGAGCTTAGCAGTCCACTCCTAAAAATCACTCTCTTAGTTGTAGAGCGTTTAGTCTCTATGTAGCAAGCATAGTAGTCTATTAACAAAAAGCATTTTCTAAACTGTAAAACGCTTGATATTCATGGAAATAGCTCAGCAACCACAAACTTCTCCAAACATAGCCGCGACACGCAGGTTAACACCACAAAATTCGACGTAGACGCTGCACCGGCGACTTTTTCCGTAATGTCAATTATTTCTTAAGGACCAGCTAACACATTCCTCGTTAAATTCACCTAAAGTGGCCGTTCGACCTGCATCGCAAGTTGAAATCCGAGAAATTCACATCACATTTTACCTAAACCGGGGAAAATCGCTGACTCCAGCTAAAGCTTCGGCACGTAAATTATTTTGACAGCTCCGCAATCACCGCCCAAAATTACCTCGGATCCAGTCCAAGCCGGCAAGCCCAGGGTTAAAACCTTCACACATAAATACAATTCCCCGTGAGCAAGTGCGCCACAATGCAGAGCCCTTTTGAACAGTTATTTGAAAACCATTATACGTTATACACTATACCACAGTTAGAAGTGGCTTGGAGACTTTTTCCACTACCAACTAGAGCCTTGGCGTCAATGTACAAGAAGAAACAGGCGTAATTCTTAATAATCTCCAACCATAACACTGCAGTATAACTAGAACACACTTCGCCGAGATATACCAGTTGATATTGTAGTTTCAAGTACTTAATTTTTTATAATTAGACGAGTACAGTTAATTTGTAGTGGTGTTAATAAATAAGTTTATACGAACTTCCTGATCTAATTACTCAAGCATCTCCACGTACTCTGGCCTATTTGAGCTGCCGATAAGGGTGTCATGCAATCAAACAGAAACAAAATGAATAAAACCGTTTCGTTGCAACCTATTCGGATTCAATTACCGGACCTATAATCCTGTTACATGCTGCAAACGGAAGTTTACCGGTAACAGTTACCCTCAAACCATTCTGGTAGCTGCCTCGAATAGTCAAAGATGTACAAATTGTTCGCATTACTAGGTCTCCAAAGCCAAAAATCTACGTCCTGTAAAGGTTGGTCTTTACAGTTCCCACAATTGTTTGTTTTGGAATTCTTTGTTTTTTTATTAATCGAACCTACAGCAGAAAGGCATTCCACAAGAAAATGCTGAGTCCTCTGCTTTTTAATTACCGTATACCCAAGCAAACGATCCAGTTACGATGCAAAGTAGCGAAAATTACATACATCGGTTATTACCAAGATTCAGTATAGCAGCAAAGCGAGTCTTTAACGCCAAAAACAAAGATAATGGTCCCAATAGGACGCAAACTGCAACTAGAAGGAAAAGGTAATCGAGCAGATAATACATTTCCCATAACTTGGGGCATAAACTCCTCGAACCACCAAACAAAAGTCAAGGGAAAGAAGAGTAAGAAACCACAGCAAAAACACAAACTTATAACAACAGAAATGAAAGTATTAAGAAAAATAACAGTATCATTCAGAAGCAGACTCGGGTGTATTGAGATAAGTCAGTCAGTAGCGAGACATATGACTAAGAGTGAGTGTGTATTTCCATCTTTTAGGTAGTTCAAGTAGGTAAAAGTACTTTTTAATGACGATCAGGTTTTAAAGTACACAATTTCGAGTGCTGTGATGTCCCATATCATCTAATTTACCGTTTGATAATTGAGCTGTCACGATCTTTTTTCGTAATTTCGTCGTCACCCCGTGAATCAACTTGAAGCTTGCTCACACGGCCGTCATATGGACGACTCTTCTAGCTCGCGCTCCTAGCAGCGACAATTCTTCTGCTTATCGGCCAAACGACTATCCGTCAACCCCTTCTTACAACACCCAAAGCTGCCTTCACTGGAACATAGTTAAGTATTATATGCTCGAGTTCTTCTATTTAAGTGTTGTGTGGTATACAAATTTAATGTTTTTCTGGTTGTCTTTATTTAAGCCGCCTTCTGTGCACTTGCAGACCCGCTTTAAGGCTATAAAAAAATGTGATGATGTAAATTGCACCACGATAACTGAGGATTTACTGTTTCGTGGAAGCACGTGACGTAGCACCAGATTTCAGCAAACAGGTTGTTACGGTATTAAAAGAACTTTACGACACCCACCCAAGGTGAGCATCGCACCACGGAATCAGTCCTGAAAAACTGGCACACTTGCCCTGAAATCGGTTCGAAATAGGCTAAGGGGCCACGGCTGGGACGCTCAGGGAGTCGGGCGTGAGTCACACGATACGTTCTGGGCAAGCGCGTGGTGGCATAATATATACAGGGTATGTCGAAATCATGAGGGCGCCACCAAGCCTGTCTTAACCCGGCTAACCGGGCCTGGACGGTTAGACGGGAGCGAAGCATGCAAAATACTCCGCCAATAGGATTACTCAAGAGTTGCAAGGTCAAATAACAATTTCGGGATTGCCTTAGGCAAGGATTGTAATTAGGTGTCAATCCGACCGCGACTACGCAGCTGTCTCACCCACCTGCACGCTCAAAGCTTCCTCGTTCCGTCGTACAATATTCAGTACAATGAAGGGGGCGTCTATCTGTAACAGAACATGCACAAGTCGAAACAAAACAATAGTTCCCTTAACTAACCAATCATATATTGAACTTCGGGTTACAATGGGGCAGCAGAGTGCGTCGCCCTATATCTATACTTAACCTATAATTAAGGGCACCAGCTGGCACGCGCGCTCTAAACTTAACGACAGATGTTGAACAGTAGTGAACAGTAATGAACAGTAATGAGCAGTAACGAGCAGTAATAAGTAGTAATGAGTACAAATATGCGCGTCGCCTTATGCGGCGGACAGCGAAGATTTAAATTAGCACTCGCGGCATGAACAGTCTGCGAGTCTGAATGAATGCACAAGAGCAGTAATGAGTCCAAATATGCGCGTCGCCTTATGCAGCGGACAGCGAAGATTTAAATTAGCACTCGCGGCATGAACAGTCTGCAAGTCTGAATGAATGCACAAGAGCAGTAATGAGTCCAAATATGCGCGTCGCCTTATGCAGCGGGCAGCGAAGATTTAAATTAGCACTCGCGTTCACAGCGGTAATCAGGTTAAAGACACATACCTTAATGCGTAGGCGGCGAGGGAGCCTGGTACAGTTGAGTTGCGACAGGCTGCAGTCGTAGGTGGCAGGTACCTTCGATGTTACAACGGCTATAGGGGTGAATGCACAACCGCCTTAATGGCGACGGGAGACGCGTCAATGACGCGTACAACGGGACGACGAAAAAAATGGGCCACTTTCGTTCTGCGGAACAAATCCTCGTAGGTCGAGATGAAGGGGGCACGACCCCTTACTTACGGAAGCAGGAACTGGGCTCAAAAACACCCACGCTACGCCGAAGACAACTCGAAAACTCCGACTCACAACCACCACACGAGCGTTCTCTGCAACGGGCTGCGGACCAACTGCCCAGAGGGAAGCGTTGGCAAAGGTCACCTTGGCCGCGTCCCCACGTGACTAAACCTTGGCAGCCAATCGCAAGGCGATAAAATGAAACAAGCCAATGCCGGCACCAATGGCATCACGCCTCGACGGCGTGCCTCCTAGGAGATTCGGAATTCGGAAAAACGCCATCAGAGGGGAGCTCCAACCGACGAAAAATACTGCTTCTGGGGCTAAATATGTGCGAAATCGTGATTCTGAAATTAGGCGATGGAGCCAAATAAAGAACTAAAAGGGCTTAGCATACGGGCACGCTGCCCTAAAGCCTAGGTGGCTATTTAAAATACCAAAATGACCTAACACTCCCCTTACTTGAAAGAGAGTTCCCCGAAGTCTCTTAAAATCAACGGGGCATTTTGGCTGCCGCGCCACGAGCACTCAAACGACCGGAAACGCTGATACGATAGCTGTACCCCCAAAGGAATTACGCACACCGGCCACCAGATAGGGTACGACAGGAGGGAAGAGAGAAGAGGAAGAAGAAAGACTGGATACGCCAGTGGAAATACGAAAATTGGGTAGGACCTGGCGGTTCGCTGATGGCTAGCACACACTCCCCGGACCACGGAAGACGGGCGACAAGAAAACTAGCTGTCCCAAAAGGAGTGGCGCTCCGCCAGGGGTCCACAAAACGATTCGTGTCTGGCTCCCTCGGGGAACCAAACGGGCAAAGACTAGGCAGACTGAGGACAGTCTCGCCGATCCGGCTCGACTGCCCCTCCCAAAATAGGGGTGCCACCACAACGGTTCGCAAAACCACGTCGATAATCGACCACCACGACGATAAAAATAAAGGTAACCGACCAGACCCGAAACGGGTGTGGCACGCACTGCCGCGGCGGCCACGAAACGCCGACTGGACCTTAACACCGGGTCCATGACGGTCGCCTAACAGTGCGGTTTTGGAAGGTGGAAAGAGAAAGAGAACAACGGGGTTGGGTAGTTGCCGCCGGGACGCGGTAGATAGTAATGACAAGGGGAAAAGAAAGGTAAAGATAGAGCATAGAGAAAGAGGGTTTGGGGTTCCAAATTGAAACCGTGAAAATATCTAATAAAAAAAACACGCGCGGTTAGCGCTCGTCAAAATCGGGTCAATAGAACGTCTTACTCCCATGCACACTTCCGACCAACCGTTCCAAAAGAACATGGGGAGGGGGGGGGGGAGAAAGGGATAAGTCCCTCGCAACCTGTCCCACAAGCCACCTGAAGAGGGCACGTTGCGCGTCACGGGATCGGCGCATTGTGGGGTTCCCACAACAAGGAAGCTCGGGGAAAGGCAGGTACTACTGAAGATACGGCTCTAAGCCGGCGGTATGGCCGTCAAGGCCTACAAAAAAAAAGGAGGAGGGGATTAAGAAAAACGGGCGCTAGTAGACTAAACGTCCGTGGGATTGGGTTTTAGGTCTTTCGCGTGCCAAGTGCCTTTCGGGGCACCGGTCTCGTCGGACAGCTCGTAAGTGGCAAGCGAAACTTGCCGACTGATATAAAACGGCCCTATAAATTTTGGAGCCAACTTGGCGTTAAAATATTTTGCCGCATCGGAAAGTACGTAATTTCGTCGCCAGACGGTATCGCCAACGGCAAATTGAGCGGGGCGCTTTCGCAAATCGTATGTCGCCTTGGAGGCTTTGTACGCCACGTCTAGTCGCTTGACTATGTCTTCATATACCGACCTCGACGCGGGAGTCCGTCGTAACAAGTCTTCGCGACTCTCTACTCGTATTTGTTCCGAAACATCTACCTCGTCGGGGTTATTGGCGCGCGTCCCCTCTAACTGTATCTCTCTGCCGAAATTGGCGAAATATGGGGTCATGCCGGTGACTTCGTGTACTGCGGTACGCACTGCGCAAGCGACTTTCGACAAATATTTATCCCACTCCCGGTGGTTGTCTTTCACGTACGACGCTAGCATAGTTTTTAATACTCGATTAACGCGTTCTACGGGGTTGGCCTGCGCATGGTAATGCGCGTTAAAGATAATTCGTGATTTATACGTATCGGTAAGCTGTCGGAATTCTCTACTGCGAAACTGTACGCCGTTGTCAACCAAGACGTACTGAGGTGCTCCAAAGATCAAGAAAACATCGTTCTCAATTTTCTGAGTCACCGCGGTCGCGGTGGCGGTACGCAACGGGAAGAAAAGGGTAAATTTGGTAAAGTAGTCAGCCACGGACAGAATATATACGTAGCCTTTCTTTGAACGGGGCAACGGCCCTACAATGTCGATAGATATCATTTGCCACGGCTTATCCACCACGGGGTGACGACACATCAAGCCGGCCGGGCGTTTTTGTTCGGGTTTCTGCGCTAGGCACGTCGCGTAACGGTTAACGTAACGGGTCACATCCGCCTTAAGTTTAGGCCAGTAATACTGTTGAGCGATACGGCCGTAGGTCTTATAAATGCCTAAATGGCCTGCGGTAGGTTCGTCATGGTTTTTGCGAAGAATCTCGGCACGTTGAGGCTTCGGAACCACCTATTTCCAACTCGTGCCTTCGTCCAATTCGGGGTATTTTACGTTGACATGTTTAAACAATTTCCCTCGCGATAGTTTCCACGCCGAATACTTGAATGGTCTTTCTACGACGCTTGTACACATGCGCCTATACCAACGGTCAGTTCGACTGTCGTTCGGCGCCTGAACGCCGGCTTCGGGTTCTCCAGAATCGACAACTGAGACTACATCTATTTCGGGTATAGCACGGGACAGCGCATCCGGAACGACGTGGTCTTTTCCCTTCCGGTGTTTGATCGTGAAGTCGTATTGTTGGATACGAACAGCCCAACGGGCGAGTCTCCCGGTGGGTTCCTTAAGATTATTTAGCCAGATAAGTGAATGATGGTCAGTAACGACTGTGAAGTGAGTGCCTTCTAAATACGGACGTAACTTCTCTATGGCCCACAGGACGGCCAAACATTCGCGTTCCGTAACCGAAAAATTACGCTCAGGCTTCGTAAGAGTCCGACTAATGTAACAGATGACCTGTTCTTGGCCATCAACGGTCTGAGTCAGCACGGCGCCGATACCAACATTGGAAGCGTCCGTCTGTACGATAAACGGGAGAGAAAAATCGGGACACGACAAAATGGGTGCCGAAACTAGGCAATTTTTGATGGTTGTAAATGCGACTTCGCATGACTCGGTCCACTCAAACTTCTGAAACTTTTTCAATAACGACGTCAGCGGAGCAATAATGGCTGAGAAATTTGGTATGAAACGCCGATACCACGATGCCATGCCGACAACTCGCCGTATCTCCGAAACGTTTCTAGGTCGCGGCAAGTTAAGAATCGCCGAAACTTTATCGGGGTCGACTAAAAGTCCTTGGGCGTTAACGACATAGCCCAGGTATCGTAAT
This sequence comes from Agriotes lineatus, assembly GCA_940337035.1. Classification (NCBI taxonomy): domain Eukaryota; kingdom Metazoa; phylum Arthropoda; class Insecta; order Coleoptera; family Elateridae; genus Agriotes; species Agriotes lineatus. The sequence goes on along the minus strand of OW679203.1, from coordinate 25,163,642 downwards.
TCCGGTTGGCAAAAATGACATTTATCACGACCCAGTGTTAAACCAGCGTCGTTTAGTCGCTGCAATACTTCGTCTAGAATCTCGACGTGCTTTTCGAAAGTCGGGGTACAAATAATCACGTCATCTAAATAGACAAAGACGTAAGGTTCCAATTCGGGACCCAACACATGGTCGACGAAACGTTGCCAAGTCGCTGGCGCGTTATGAAGCCCAAAGGGCATGCGAGTAAATTGAAACAAACCGCGCCCGGGTACTGTGAAGGCCGTTAGTTCCTTAGATTTCTCTTCCATTTCAATTTGCCAGTACGCGGATTTGATATCAAGCGACGTCATGAACCGGGCATCGCGTAAGCGATCCAAAATCGAAGACACGTAAGGTATCGGGTAGGCGTCCTTCTCGGTGACGCTATTTAATTTACGAAAGTCAACGCAGAAACGATAGGTTCCATCTTTCTTTTTAACTAGTAAAATCGGGCTCGACCAGGCTGAACGAGAACGTTCCACAACGCCTGATTTAAGCATACTGTCCAACTCAGCATCGATATGCGCCTGCATTGCGGGAGAAACCGGATAGTACCTTTGTTTAACCGGTGCCGCCTTAGTAGTGATTTTATGTTGAACGTACTTGGCGCAGCCGAGTTCGGGTTTAGCGATAGTAAAATGTCGGTTTACGAGAGTGTCTAATTGGGCTCGTTGATCCGAGTTCAGGTCGAACATAGACTGCAAATTGCCGGTAGGAGTATCAATGGCCGCTACGCCGGGTTTTGAGAATTCCCACTCCCCTCGAAACACGTCTGGGACTATTCCCACTGACTTCCAAAAGTCTATCCCCAGGATCAGGGTGTGCGGAACCTCCGGAACTATCAAAACATCGATAGCTACCACTCTGTTATTTAAACGAATAGGTAAGTGCAGGGTACCTAGACTGGTCACGGTCTGTCCATTAGCCACTGAGCAAACGGGTCTCAGCTTCTTATTTATGCGCAGGCCTACAGTACGCAACACGTCCCAACCCTTAGCTCCTAAGATCGTTCGATTCGCTCCTGAGTCCAACAAAGCTAACAACTCGAAACCCATGATTTCAACAGTCACATGCGGTCGACGGTCATCAGATGACCTTTCTAATACGTAATCGAGAATGACTTTATTTTTTTTAAATTTGGTCTCGCGCTCCTCGATAAGTCCCTTCATAAATTTAGTCGAATTGCTAAACACGCGCGAGGACACTGCTCGACCGTTCAGCGTCTCGCGGGGTCGTTTCCCTGTCCCTTATCTCTTGCTCGACAACGAGGACAAGTGTTTACGGTCACTTCAGGTTTGCCGCAACGGTAACAGAATTTCTTGCCGCGGGGTCGCGGACACCTACTGGCTCTATGGCCTGGTTCGTTACAGTTCCAACACCGTATGCTTGACTTGGGTGCCGGTTCTCGGTTCCTCCTCTCGGGAGTATTAACGTCACGCGTTTCGACAATATCAACTGGGCACGTTTCCGCGATAGGCGCGACCTCGACGTATGCCAAGTCTGTTTCTAAGTCAGACTTCTTTCTAGAAGGTGGCACGTAAGTTTCAATGGCATAGCGCCGTTCCTCAATCTTCCGTCCGTATAGCGCTAGCTCGTCGATCGACCGGACTTCCGTCAATCCCAACTGGGTTTGGTATAAAGGTGAAATATTATGCAACAAAATACGCAACTGTTTCTCTTCGGGAACCGCTTCGGTCAGGCGCGAAAACATTGTGCGCATGATAGCGATATAAATGCCCATACTTTCCGTAGGGCCTTGCGTGCGACGTCTAATTTCGTCCAACAACCGTTCATCATAATTCGCAGGCTGAAACTCTAGACGCAATAAATCGACTAACTGTTGCCACGTGTTAGGGGTCGCTCTATTCGCGCGATACCATAGCAATGCGTTGCCCGAAAACAAATCGATGGCCTGCATAAACAACTCTTCTTCGGTAAGGTTTCTGGCCACTCTGAGTTCGCTAACACGCTCGATGAAAGCGTTGACCGACAGACCTTTCGGGTCACCTGAGAATTGTATGTTCCATTTCGAAACAGGGATTGCCTTAAATGAGATCGTACGTGACATCGGCGCAACAAAACTCGGAGTCGACATAGTTGCCGCCGTCGTAGTCGTAGTCGTCGTCGCGACGGTAATGGTAGGTGCGACACCGGACGTCGATGGCAGCGTTACGGCGCTTTCTTCCTCAGCCGTAGTCGTAGACGACCCTAGCTTTACTTGGTTAAGTTCGTAGGTTGAACGTATGAGTGATAATTCCGCGAACGCTTTTTGTTTGAGCGCTCGCTCTTCCTCCGTTGTAGCTGAACTATTCGTCAGACGGCTCATTCCGTGATAAAATTTCGTTTCGATCGTAGCCGCTACTTCTTTAGTCGGGTTAGCTAAATATACCTGAATCTTTTCTTCTAATTCGCTAATCAATGTTGTCACGGCCGTGAGATCCTCCTCGAACGTATACGGGTACGGCGGTCGCGTATCCATATCTGCGCGTCCCTCCTCTCTCAATACGTCGCGTAACCGGGAGCGCAACAAGGTAACCGCGCCGGAAGCATCACGGCCTCTGATTCTCAACTCGTATTCAGCCTCCGCGCGAAGCAGGCGTTCAATATGTAGCTTTAGCACCATGTTTACAACCGGGAAAGGAACGACTTGTATTATACGTCGTATAAAAAGAAAAACGTTAGCACGTGTTTGGTAAGTCAATTACGTCAGATATCCGAACCAAATCGTAGACGGGCAAGACGGGAGAAATCGGGAAAAAGTGGTTTGTTACCTTTCACTCGACCGATGGCTTAACGGGACTATCTGTCCATATCCTTTGCGAAGAGACCGAACATAAGCGAAAAAGAGCAAATTCCAAAACTAGGCGGTCAACGAATGGCTTAACGAGCCTACTACCAACCAACAATGGTCACAGACAGTACTGCGCCCGAAATCGAGCGAAAGAAAAAGAAAAAAAAAGAAAAAATCCAAAATGGGGTCGCGCGTTGTCACGCAACAAGGTCTCAGACGTTAAAGCGTCAGAATTAAGACACACGGATGGGCTTAACGAGACTACTTCAGTCCAATAACAGCAACAAGCCACAATTGGGCCGCCAAAATTAAGACACACAGCGCAAAAAAAAAGAAAACCCCAAAATGAGGTCGAGCGTTGTCGTGCACCAATAGGCTCCAAACGTTGGAATAGCCAAAATTAAGGCACAACGGGTGGCTTGACGACAAAACCAAACAGACAAAACCCCACGTTAGGGAACCAAAATTAAGACGCACAACGAAGGGGCTTGACGAGAAGACGAATATCAGAAAAGAACAGGCCCACACGTTGGGAAGCCAAAATTAGCCTGTTACGGTATTAAAAGAACTTTACAACACCCACCCAAGGTGAGCATCGCACCACTGTATCAGTCCTGGAAAACTGGCACACTTGCCCTGAAATCGGTTCGAAATAGGCTAATAGGCCACGGCTGGAACGCTCAGGGAGTCGGGCGTGAGTCACACGATACGTTCTGGGCAAGCGTGCGGTGGCATAGTATATACAGGGTATGTCGAAATTATGAGGGCGCCACCAAGCCTGTCTTAACCCGGCTAACCGGGCCTGGACGGTTAGACGGGAGCGAAGCATGCACAAATACTCCGCCGATAGGGTTACTCAAGAGTTTCAAGGTCAAATAACAATTTCGGGATTGCCTTAAGCAAGGATTATAATTAGGTGTCAATCCGACCACGACTGCGCAGCTGTCTCACTCACCTGCACGCTCACAGCTTCCTCGTTCCGTCGTACAATAATCCGTACAATAAAGGGGCGTCTATCTGTAACAGAACATGCACAAGCCGAAACAAACGATAGTTCCCTTAACTAACCAATCATATATTGAACTTCGGGTTACAATGGGCAGCAGAGTGCGTCGCCATGTATCTAAACTTAACCTATAATTAAGGGCACCAGCTGGCACGCGCGCTCTAAACTTAACGACAGATGTTGCACATTAGTGAACAGCAATGAGCAGTAATAGGTAGTAATGAGTACAAATATGCACGTTGCCTTATGCGGAGGGCAGCGAAGATTTACATTAACACTCGCGGCATGAACAGTCTGCAAGTCTGAATGAATACACCAGCGCAGTAATGAGTAGTAATGAGTACAAATATGCACGTTGCCTTATGCGGAGGGCAGCGAAGATTTACATTAACACTCGCGGCATGAACAGTCTGCAAGTCTGAATGAATACACTAGCGCAGTAATGAGTAGTAATGAGTACAAATATGCACGTTGCCTTATGCGGAGGGCAGCGAAGATTTACATTAACACTCGCGTTCACAGCGGTAATCAGGTTAAAGGCACATACCTTAATGCGTAGGCGGCGAGGGAGCCTGGTACAGTTGAGTTGCGACGAGCTGCAATCGTAGGTGGCAGGTACCTTCGGTGTTACAACGGCGAAAGGGGGTGAATGCACAACCGCCTCAATGGCGACGGGAGACGCGTCAGGACGCGTACAACGGGACGACGAAAAGAAAGGGGCCACTTTCGTTCTGCTGAACCAAATCCTCGTAGGTCGAGATGAAGGGGGCACGACCCCTCACTTACAGTAGCAGGAACTGGGCTCCAAAAACACCCACGTTACGCCGAAGACCACTCGACAAACTCCGACTCACAACCACCACACAAGCGCTCTCTGCAACGGGCTCCGGACGACTGCCAAGAGGGAAGCGCCGGCAAAAGGTCACCTTGGCCGTGTCCCCCACGTGACTAAACCACAGCGAATCGCAAGGCGATAAAATGAAACAAGCCAATGCGGTCCACGCTGGTATCACGCCACCACAGCGTGCTATTCGGAATTCAGAAAAACGCCATCAGAGGAGAGCTCCAACCGACGACAAATACTGCTTTTGGGGCTAAATATGTGCGAAATCGTGATTCTGGAATTAGGCGATGGAGCCAAATAAAGAGCTAAAAGGGCTTAGCATACGGGCACGCTGCTCTAAAGCCTAGGCGGCTATTTAAAATACCAAAATGACCTAACTAACGGCGTGAAATGCAATTAAGCATCTGAAACAGCAAAATGACTTAACAACTTGATGGAGGAACCAACACTGTGCTACCGACTCTCTTCAAGCTTCCGAACACACAACCCAAAACAACACACCACATAACGGGACTCACTTTGTAAAACGCCCGCCCCACGACACGAAGCAGCAGAGGCGGCGAGAAGCCACACTCCAAGAACTGCTTGCAGTTACCACCAAGGTTCGTGACCAACTGCCAACTGACGCGACGCCGCAGCCGAGTAAAAGCGGAAAGGGGCTGCTGCAACTGTCCAACAGCCAGACGAAAAACGAGATCAACCATTCAGTCTCTCTCTCGCACTCATAGACTTGCATTTTAAATTCATGCTAGAAAACACGTTTAACACCAAGGTCACGACAACCGCTAGGCGGTTAATAAACACGTGTGCAGCCAGACAGACCGAACCGGTTCATCAGCTGCGTAACGCTATAATGCCAAAGCCTGCATAAAACTCGATACACTTAAATTCAAGCGGAATAATATAAAAGAAAACTATATACAAGCAGGGTCGTAATCTAAAAAATAGACATATGAGTCTTACATTTCTACATTTTAAAACTGTCCTGACAGACTTCTTTAAATTTTTAAAAATAATATTAGAAATCTGGTCTGGTCCTGATGCTTTTTTGATTTGAAGGATTTTAATATTCCCTGTATATCACGTGGAGATGTTGGTTGGGTTTCCGCAAAAGTTACGGTAAATGATTGCGTACGTAGTTTGTGATTTCATTTACCCAGTTTTCAATCTGATGTGTCACATCTGCTTGGGTGCAGTTTTTTTTATTTGTGTGGTTTTTTCTTCGTCAGTGGAGTATAGTTTGTCGTTGTCAGTAAGTGATGGAATTAAAACTTTTTTTTTAGTATTTTGTGTGTGACTTTCCAACAACAAAAGATCTCGGGTTTCAAATTGCTGTATGTATTTTTGATGGCTGTTTATTTTGTAATTGTTGAATTGTAATTTTACTTGATAAATCAATTGATTAAGTCTGGTTCTTAAAGCGGGATCTCTTGATGTCTGCCACGCTCGGCGAGTTTGATTTTTTGTTTTGATTATTTTTAGAATTGCATAAGGTGGTTGCGTACAGTCATAGTTTCGCTTCTTATTTTGCTTGTTGCTTGATCAAGACTAGTTTTTACAGAATTTGTAAAGCTAACTATTGCTTGGCGCCTGCTTCGGTATTATTTAGGATCTTGGGCGCCGTGAGATTCCGTTCTATTATTCCTTGTATTAACTTTGAGATTGGTGGTGTGTACTCAGGTGCATGAAGAAAAGTGAAGAACCTGGTAGGTGTTCCAGTTCTGTAAGAACTGTTTGGTAATTGGTGTCGTGCAAGTTTTGTGTAGACTATACCCAGTACTTATGTCTGCTTGCTGGTCTCTGCCATAAGGATGACATGTATGTTGTTTTGGTGCCGATGTTTGAACCGCTAGTGTTGATATCCAATTATTCAATTTACCCCATCTGAATTGTTGACTCTACAGCCCCATATGGTATTTTTACAGTTTAGATCTCCAATAAGTAACGTGCTTTCGTCGTTTATAAATATGTTTCTAGATATTGTTCTGCTAGTCCTTATTTGGAAGTTTATAAGCGGCAACCATTTTCACACTGCTGTTGTCGTTAAATTGTAATTTTTACTTCCTTTTACAATAAAGAAAGTATTGAATTCACCCGAAAAATTAGAAATTGAGTTTTCAACAGATCTTCACGTTTTAGAGTCCCCTGAACCCAAAAAACAGTTTTTTTCATTGGTCTTTCTGTGTGTCTGCCTGTGAACAGAATATCCCAAAAACGAAAAGTAATATGGCGTTGAAACTTCATATATAAGTTTTGTGTACTATATAGATGCGACAGCAAGCTTTTGAAGAAAATCGCATAACCTGAAGTAGGTGTTTACCCTTGCAATTTTTCAGTTGTTTTCGATTTTTTTAAAAACGGCTCTAACGATTTTTTTCCAACTTCACATTTTTATTACATTTTGAATGTGTATTGATGTGAAATAGGTGATTTTCTAGTTGAATACTTCTAAAATGGGTTTCTTTTGTTTTTATTTTCTATTTTTTGTATTAACTCCTATTTTAAATAGAACACCCGGTACATTATTACATTTTTAAATTCAGCTTAAAATTCTAGAGAAAATGCGTCTCTTCAACTAACGCTCTATTTTGTACCGTTTTTGTAGAATTTGTAATTTTTGACAAATGCTTCAAAATTTAAAATCAAATTTTTGCTTAATTATAAGATCACTGTAAAAGGAAGTTGTGTGCGTGTTGCACACCAGATTTTTTTTATAATTGTGATTCTTCCAGAGGCAACTGCTGCTGGGTGACCATTCCTGTATACTGTCTATCCATGTTTTTCAATCTAGTGTGTTCGGAAACGCACGCGATACTAACGTTGTGTTTAGATATAAAATTTATAAATGAGGATTTCTGGGATTTAATCCCGTTTGCGTTCCCGTTTATAATTGTGAAATTGTGTATGGTAAGTGTTTTTATTTGGATCCATGCTGAAGAAGTATTGTACTTAATGTTGCGAGATTTAGCATGATTTAATCTAAGTGGGGTATTATTCAATTAAATTTGAACCTGTTATTCATTTTAAATTAATATTCAAAATAATAATAAGAAACGCCCATATTCATTACAATATATATTGTCTAGAGAAGTTCCAGTTTTCCAGTACGTTTGAAAGTTTGGACTTTTTTAATACCTTTCGAAACGAGCCCCTAATAGAGTGCATTCTTTTTGCTATTAGGTCACATCAACTTCAAAATTGTATATCTGGCTGACTTCGATGAAAGTGTCCTACCCAGCATCTTTTAAATTACGGTTTACGTAATCCTTTCACTTAACCTTCCTTAATAATGGATGTTGCCTATATGTTTCAATAATAGTAGTTTGTATACCAAGCCACTGATGTTTAGATTTTTATCACGAATGTGGGATAAAAAGGAACTTCAGTGCCTAGGAGTACATTATGTTCGAGAAATCGTGAAATTTCAACATTTTAACCAACTTTTGTAGGTTATGTTGACGTCGATTGACATTTACCTATCGCCCCGCCGGCGCCGCCTACAAAAAGTCGTAAAACAATGGATTACTTCAGTGCCGATTTTTCGTATTTTAATGACGATTTCGACGTTCTTCACTGCCGATTTCAAAAAAAAATCTGTTTTGTACTCTTTATCATTTTTACGCTTCGTAATTTTGCCGAACAGAACTAACTAACCACCTCAATTCGCGAAACGGACCTATTTTTACACAAGGTAATTATTGTGTTTCGCCTAACTATCCAAGAGGATGTTATGGCAATGCCTCAACAGTTTGCAAGGAAAAAGTTGCACAGGTGGTCTTGCAGGACTGTGGAATGGAACAACTAATTAATCACTTCTCTGACAGCCCGAACTTGGCTAGCAGCAACTTTTGTTTATTCAGAAATCTCAAGAAATGCTTCGAGAGCGCCGGTCTACGGATCACGAAAGTCCTAAAGAAGGAGAAAACCATTTTTCGTGGAAAATAATCAATAAATGTAATTACTATTAGTTGTTTTATTTCCTGAATTTCAATACACTTTGAACGCTCCATGTATATATTTTGTTTAAGCTCATAGCATCTTTACAATTATTTTTAGATTTATAATATGTTAATTTGAATCTCTGATAGAATAGGCAACGAGTGTTAGAGACCTTGACCTTTGCTACGATGGAAAGCTACAAAGCTGTAAAATGCGTGATGTTTCTGCGTAGAGGTATGTACTAACACCCAATTACACATGGGAAAATTAAGTAGTGGGGTGGTTATGTTGAAAGAGCAAAGCTGCCCTTCAGATTAGCAAATACTGAACCTAAATACCAGTTCGCTTCTGTCAGGTTACAATAACATATTCGAATTTTTTGTTAAATATTCGTAATAGTGTAGGTACAGCAAAATATTTTAAAGGTCGGTATCCTTCTCTGTTCTTTATTATAATAGATTAATAACTGAACATGATGCTTTTAACCTGTGTTTGCAATTTTGCCATCGTCATAATAAATTTATTTAGTGTGGCTGTAAGCAATGACAGAAGTCATAAAATATTTATATACGAATATGTATTACGTATAAAACGAAATAACTAATTTATTTAAGTGATATGTAAAATATTTGTAATTGTAAAAGTAAGGTTTTACTATTAGACACAACAAAATATATTTAAATGACACAGTAAGATGTATGACAGAGATTACTTTAAATTGCATATATTCTTAGTTAATCGATAACTTTTTTTGTATGATGGCGCTATAAAAGTAAGTTTCAAGTGGTTTATTAAATGTATGTTTATTCATTCACATACAAGTAGCAGCTAGTAATATAAGAAAATTGTTGAGTCTTAAAACGGAAAGCGAAAGAAAACAAAAACTGCTATTGTTGGAATCGGAATTTCGTTACTATCCGAACCAACTTGGTTATCCTAGTGTTGATTAACAGAGGCAAGAAAAACGATTAATTAAAATAGTGTTTTCCCCACAATTACATATAAATAGATACAGTATATTAATAGCGATCCGAGAATGGGTGTGTTGTTTTCAGGTCATGCACAATATTATGTTGGACACGTAAATGTGTCACATATTTATGAATACCTAATTAACGACTAGCGCTATTCAGTAGGTGTAAATCACTTTGGACTAATTAAAACGAATGTATAACATAAACTAGCAATGCATGTTCGATCGTAGATAAAAACAAAACATTAGTTTTGCAAATTGTGTAACTTCACGCAATTGGTAAACATCTGAAGTGAATGTTTTAATCAATTAAGTAAACGCTAAACTATCAAATAATCATAATCTCCCTCATCCACTAGTGGAATGATGTCATCTTTTTGTCAATACAAGATGCTCACCTTAAGGACAGGGTTTACCCTAAAACCAGAGACCTAAAAAGTGGCTCTATATCTTATAATTTAATTTATTTTCTGATTTCCTTTGGTAGTTACGATTAAAATTAAGTTTTTTAACAAATTTGAAAAGAAAATTTTTTTTGCAACTGATAGGAACAAAAATAGATGTTTTGTGATTATTTGCATAAATAATAATTTATTTGATTTGAAATTTTAAAGGTTGATGTTATGAACTTCCATACGCGGTATGAAACAGTATGGTGTTTGTATAATCAATTTAAATGTAGTTATAAGCAAAAAATTGACCAATTTGATAAAATTTTCTGAAATAACCGAAATTAAGATGAGATTGCGCCGTCCAAACCATTTGAAATTTTGTCATGCCCTTCTTCGCGTGACGTTGTGTCATTTGGTACAAGCCGCATCAATGAAATAATTACACAATATGTTAAAATCTCAAAAATATATTGCCATTTGTAATAATTCACAATACACAAGATGGCTGTAGGCCCACCGCTACTACTAATGACCGGCTTTAGATGCACGAGATAAAGCAACGCAAATGGTACTGGATAAAGGCGCAGGTAAACGCATTTGCCCTGCGGCGTTTTTACTCCTGTTGAGAATTCAGCAATTTTAAATTTTGAAGTTGCAGTTTGGCCTACGGCTGAGGCTACGGCATAAAAAAGAATGCATCAATTAAAACAGCGGTCGGGAGATTAATATACACAATGGGCCATAAATAACTGAACAGATTTTGTAGCATCTTATATTAGTAAGTCAAATTTTTAAATGATGATTATACCATCGTAAATCTCAATCTTTATAGATGGAAAGGAAGCACTTTTACTCCCAAAGATGTAGTAGTTGTGTATGGTTAAATGAAAGCATACAATAAATGTTGTTTATCTACTCCAGTGGGATAAGTAACGCATTACGTCACTCATTTGACACTATTTCAGTTACGTAATGAAGCTCATTACACCACTCAGTTATGTAATGGTTTCATTACGCAACTGAGTTGTGTAATGACTTCATTACGTAACTGAAATAGTGTCAAATGAATGACATAATGACATTTGCCTACTAAAATAGTTTTGAAAATTACAGATCTGACATTTCTCTTAATGCACTTTTCTCAATTTTAGGCAGTCGTAGATAAAATTTTGTACAATACATGTGTGATAATGCATCATTAATATACTTGTGTGCTTACATAACTCGTGCTACGCACTCGTTTGTAACTTACACACACGTATATTAATGATACTGTTATCCCACTTGTATAGTAAATAACTATTTTGCAACTTTAGAAAATACAACAATAATAAAAAAAATCTATATAATTATTAAATATGCTATTTAAAAATATGAGTTAATCGTCTTGCCCATTGAGCAATCGCATAAGATATTCTCCTGTAAGGCAGCTGATTCCAAAACTCAATTATTATTTTCTTGAACACCTCATTTAATCAAGAACAAAAATTAAAATGATCGATACGAAGTGACGTTTACCAAGCAACCAAACAAATGAAGCAAAATTCATTGCCTCAAAATTTTGTTAGAGATTTAATTTCACATTAAAGCGACGCGATGAGACGTTATTAAAAACTTCCGTTTTCGCATGGCTCTCGTTAAAGTGAAATAAAATCGATTTAAAACGTTGTATTATTGCAAATAAAATTATTTCAGTCTTTACTTGCATTGGCTGATTATAATCGGAAATACAATCATTTATATTTTGTACAGCTTTTTTTTTTCACTATCCATATTTAGTAACTAAAATTTCTGTTAGCTAGACAAATCATCTTGAGATTTGTCCGTTAATAAATAATTAATGTTTTCGTTTCTTCTTTTCTATTAAAGTAGATAATTATTTTTGACGATAGGCTACTGCTGTGAAAGTCATAAAACAATTTTTTAAATACAGTTTTACACAAATTCTATAAATTTTCTATTAAGTACTTTAAAAACGTCATTAAAACCAGGAATAGACAAAATATGAACTACAAATTGATATTCCACCTCCTTTAATGGCAGTTTTTCTTTCTAAAAAACCTGTTTCAACTAAATTATCGATATTCGAAGTGCGAGCAATTATTGTTCTTATTAACGAACTGAAATGCTGAATATCTGATTTAATTATATTTCTAGCAGCGTAATCGTAATTTTTATCTTTTACCAATTTATATAAGTTGGAAGTAAATGCCCTCGTAGCATAATTAGCACATTCTAATATTATTATGTAACGACCGTAGGAGACGTTTTCTATTATTCGGGTATAAACACTGGAATATCCGGCACTTATTAAATATTTATACCTAATTCCATAGGCATTTACGATTTCATTGAATCCTTCGACAATAATTGCCTGCTCCATGGCAGTTGAAGAACCTGTGTAATTTTTGTAACATTTATGTGGTCCTCTATCTGTAGCACATGCGTAGCAATAGTAGATTATGTTATTAGGAGTAAAAGTGATACTTTATGTGGCGAAGCTGAAGTTTATTTAGCCGAACGTTAGTGAGGCAAATAATTCAGCTAAGCCACATAAAGTCATCTTTACTCCGAATAACATATACTATTTTATCCGCAAACGTATTCATATAAATTAAAAATTGATAAAGGGTAACACTAATTATATATTAGCAAGTAGGTAAATGAATAAAATAATCTAATACCTAATACAATTTTTCCGTGGTTACGATGTAAACATTTCGCTGAAATGTTTGAGTTTTGTATTTTGTGTGATTAGGCACATAAAGTACGGAAAAGTTGCTATTTTATCTGCTTAATCCGATAAAGTGACACTTTTGCCTTGTCAATAAAGACACATAAGTTGTCACTTTTATGACGTTTGCGGATAAAATTTATTTTTGACTCCTAAGTATAATATTTTGTTTGTTCTGCGCCCTATTATACATGCTACCCCCGAAGAGTAACCATATCCATATGAACGTTTGGCTCAACTTCCATCCATTATAACGGTGATATACGGTAACCCTTGTTCCATATAACCTTCTTCTATTGCTAGTTTTTTTTCTTCCATGGCGTTTTCGAACATGTGTTGAGATAACATTTTTCCCATCTCGTATGCAGATTTTCCATTTCTTTCTTATACATTTTTTTATTCAATATCGGAATGTCTAATATTGAAAATAATTCTGCGGATTGTGAAAAACCACTACCTATAGCAGTGACACCACATACAAAGGACTGATTGATGTCGCTATTACAGTTGTGGCTTTTTAACACTATTTCAACATTACACACTTCGCAGTAGTAATGTAAGTGAGATTGAAAACCGATCCTAGTATCTTTAACGAGATTCATTTTCCCCATGGTACACGATAAATCATGTACTGTCAATCTACGTACTTGGCTTATAAAATATTAAATGTCAACTATTCGGTCGTCATTTGACGTAAGTATGGGTTTGCTGGGTTTCTCACTTTCGACACATAGATCTGGAAGCTTTTCTTCTGTTAAACTGTAAAGTAAAAATTATTTAGGTACTACCTCCAGTAATTTTAAATAGTCTAATTGATGTAATCAATAATTACATTCAAGCATCAATAAATTATACTGACAATTTAACTGGTGTCATTGTCAACCAATGGCATTCTTCAATTTAAAAATAAACTACCAATCGAACGATTATTTTAGTGACAATAAGTCGAGGAGCTTTATTTCAGCGACAATAATTCGAGGAGCTTTATTTCAGCGACAATTTTTTCTGTAACAATTATTGTAGTGAAAATCGTACGACACTCATTAATGGCCAATAGAAAAATTAGTTCACGAGCCGTATCCAAGACAACAAAAAAATTTCTTGGAAATTTTTTGTAGGTAGACATTACTTCTTTTTAGGGTTTGTGTCGTTACGATTTTCTTACCGAATCTGCATTCGAGCATTAATTCATATCCGCAAATTATTTTTCGTGCATGCAACAACGTCCTAATTTACCCTCGCGTACCGCTCGGGCAAATTAATACGACGTTGTTGAAACGCACTCAAAAAAATTTACGGAAAGAATTAATGCTCTTATGAGATTATATGTGACAATATTTCGAGGAGCTTTATTTCAGCTACAATTTTTTCTGTAACTATTTTTTAATGAAAAGTTAAATTGTCAAGACGAATAGGACTCTAGGTCGAAATATTGCAGACAATTTTTGCTCTTCCGATTGTCTCGTTTCTGTTGCTTTAGAAAATAACGACTCGTGCAAGCACTCGTCGTTATTTTCGTCGCCGCAGAAACTCGTATCTGAATCGCAAAAATTATTGTCGGCAATATTTTGATCTCTCGTCCTATTAGTACTGATTATTTCCCTTTGACAACTTTCAGCAATACAAAAATTGTATTTTTTAGGAGTACTCCTACAAAGTTTCAAGTCGAAATGTCTATTTAATTTTATTTCACCATACAAAATTGGAACCCCCATTTTACCCCTTTAAGGGTTGAATTTCGAAATATCCTCCTTATTCCTTGTATACATCATAAAGGGAACCTCTGTGCAAAATTTCAGCTTTCTAGGTCCAAGGGTTTGGGCTGGGCGTTGATGAGTGGGTGAGTGAGTCAGGACTGTCAGTTTTATATACAGGGTGTCTCAAAATTGACGTCCGTGCTTCTGGGATTTGATTCAGTGGGCTAAAAGAAATCGAAAATGAAGAGTGGAAAATTTTCCGTTTATCTTTTGTTATGGAGTTATGAATAAAAACAAAAAATTTGGATATAAACTTTAAACTTTATGAAAAACGAATGGTATTTGAAAACAAGTTATTTTCCACATTTGTTGTCGCAAAATGTGTTCAAATAGGTTGCCTCCTACTTCAAGGCCAACATTTGCACGATTATGTATCAAGTTTTATAAACGTCATTTTAGTCGCGAGGTTTATTAATCACGAGCGAAGCGCAGCGGAGCGAGTGTTTAATAAAATGAGTGACTAATAAGTTTATAAAACGAGTTGCATACTATACTTTTTCTACGACCACAAATTTAGACAATATAACATTATTTCATTAAGATTTTGAAAATTATATTAGGTTAAATTATGCTTGAAACGTCAAAGTTGACTGTTGGAAGTTGAAAACTAACTTCATTTTTGCCATTAAAAAGTTCAGTCCGTGACTAAAACGCACGAACCCACGGCTTGTGAAGGTGTTTTAAAAGATTACTTAGCGTCATGGAAACATATACCATAAATGGAATTTTAAAGATAGGAGTAGAAAATAGTATATTATACATCAAGGTAGCGAAGCGCAGTATTATAACCTGAGCGCATATTAGATACTGAGCGCGCAGCGCGAAGTATCTAAAGTGCGTAGGTTATAAGACGATTCGCTACCGTGGTGTATATACTATTTTTTGCACTACCAAACGGCTTAATACCTAAATTAACAACAAATTTCGAAAATATTTTAACTGTTAACCTGACAATCCAAAGGCCAAAAGGCCTCCCCCTTTTTCTGTCACCAGCGCCTGTCTTGTGCCTTGTCCATCCAGTTTTTCCCAGCCATCTCTTCTATCTCGTCGATCCATCTCGTCTTGGGACGCCCTCTTCTTCTTTTTACCAACGTGGGATACCATTTGGTAACTCTTTTAGTCCATCGGTTTTCTAGTCTGGCCAGGTGTCCCGCCCACTTCCATTTAAAGCCGCCTTCCCATGGCGCGAGGCTCGGCGAGCTTTCACCTGCTTTTAGCGAGCCTCGCGCCGTGGGAAGGGTGTAGCTCGCGGCGCGTTGGCGCGGCTCGTTAAATAATAGCACAATATTGGCATCCAAGCCGCGAGACTCGCCAAAAGCAGGTAGAAGCTCGCCGAGCCTCGCGCCGTGGGAAGGAGGTTGCTCGTGGCGCGTTGGCGCGGCTCGGGCTTCCCGCCGACTGGCGGTAAATTTTGCACGAGTCAAAGAAAACGCGCCTCGACTTTTTTGCTTGCCTTGGCTCGGTATTCAGGAATCGGGGACCATAAATTCGATTATAGGGTGTGCACTCCAAAATATAGTCTAAAAAATGTACCCTATCTGCAATGACCTTGCGGATTTAATTGTGGAGGGTTCCATTTTTTTTTCGATTGCAAAAAAGCAGAAAAAATATTTTCCGGCATTTTTTTTATTACTAAAAATTTATAAATTTTATACATGCATCGCATCTACAAGATTATTTTTGAATATTTCTCAATAATTTTTAAATCAGTGGAAAGCTTATTCTTTCCGGATTCAGATGATGCAAATTAAACACAAAACTATTTTTAACAAATGCTGCAGAAATTGTTTAAACAAAGCGTACCGGGAAAGCGCGTTGTAAACTTCAGCATCTAGGTATTTTAATAACTATTACACATAAAGGTATACTTTCCAAGTATGAAATGTATACAAAAGAATGGAGACATTTTTAGTGAAAGAATTATCTCTATTGAATTATTGTTGCAAAAAATACGATTTATTTTCCGCTGCGTGTTTTGCGTCTCACGCGCGACGCGCTTTGCCGATCACTGATTTGCATCGCGATACGAATATACTGTGCGTTGCAAATCATTTGTATGTATTATACCTACTCATAATTATATTACGCTGATTGGTTATACGTGAGTAATGTCACCGGTAATCACTAAAAATCAGAAATTTAAAGATTAATATAAATAATAATAATAGCATTTAATTATCCCGCGTTCGGTCAAAGGCCTCCCCGACTTTTGTCCATCTCGGACTGTCTTGTGCTGTCTTCATCCATTGTGTTCCTGGCATTTTCTTGATATTATCCTCTCATCTAGTTTTCTTCTCGGTAATGCTGGAGGCCATTCCGTGGTTGATCTTTGCCAACCTGGCCACATGACCGGCCTAGTTCCATTTGAGCTTTTTAAACCACTTGAACATATCCCGGCATGCTACAAGTCTTTTTATTTCTTCGACTTTTACACTATCACTTAATTTTAACTTTAAAATGTACCTCAGCATTTTATTTTGCGTCACTAATAGCCGATTTTGTGCCCGTCTAATGACCACGTCTCTCAAAGCCGGTATTACAAATTTATTGAACACTTATTTTTTATATTTGCTGATAAACTCCCTTGGAAAACATACTTGAGTGACTAGAATTTATTCCAGGTTTTACTTATCCTGTGCTGGATTTCTTTCTCCTCTGCTTTTCTAAATGATATAATCTGACCTAGATATGTTGCTTCCGTTGCATATTCAAGTTTTTTACTATTAATTGTTACTGCTGCTTTTGTGCTGTTGTTAATATGTTTGCTGTTTACGAAAATTTTTCCATTTCAGTTTTCTAAATAACTGTTCTAACGCTGCATTAAATGGGACCTACTTTTTCCATTTTTATAACCTTTATATTTCGTATAATAATTAATAGCAATTAAAAACATAACCAGCAAAACAAATATTTATTATAAAAATGTTCAGTAGTTGAATTTCAGAATTGTTAAGAAATAGCATAGGCCATAAAAATAATTGCAAAATGACGTTTTCGACTAGCTTTATCTTTGTTTAAAACATAATAAAATCAGAGCAGGCTTGGCAATTCATGTAACAATGAGTAAACTGTAAACAAAATAATTGGGGTAGCTTCTGTGGAAGCTTTGGTTGTGAAATTGCCACGCTGCCCCAGAGAAGCAAGTTATTTTATGAATTAAATAAATACCCAAGTTAATTAAAAGAGTTGTTTAATTGAGTGATTGTGTCCTGGGTTACTTGTGGAAGTTTTGCCTTGCATTGGGCTTCCGGGCAGGTAAAATACGAATCGTCGAAGTGGTGCAGTGGAAGCTGTGGTGTTTTGGGCATATTCTACGGAGGTTGAGACAGCTTTATAAGTTCTTATACGAGTGAATAAGCAGCGGGAGTATACCACAGCGGAGCACGAGATTTGGTGCCCCAACTTCATTGGAAGCGCTTCCAGAGATGTCCGAGAGCATCAGCCGTTTACCAAGTAGGTTCCAGCGCAGATTTGAGTCTTACTAACTGCAGGCAAACAATAACGAGTGGTCCAGAGCATCGTGGAAGTTCCAGCGAGATGCAGGTAGCCCTATTTTCAACGGAGAAGTCATCAAAAGGTTAGAATTACCTCCTAAAAGTGTTAGTTTTGTGAATCTGCTTGGTTAGCCTCCCTTAGAACGTCACTTCCGCTTCGTGGCGTGGGTGGAAGTGTTTTGTTTATGACACAAAATACTTACATTCCATTGTTATCGCATAGCAACAGCGTTAGTTGCGCGGACATCGAGAAATTAATTAAAATTGTATTCTCAAACCACTTTGGTTTTGTATTTGTTCCCATCAGTTAAAAAATATAACCCACTTGTTAAATCTTATTAGAAAAATAGCGATATACAGAGTGCTTACAATTAAATGATTCATTTTAAAATATTACCATAAATAAATAATTTTGATAGCCAAACGTAGTTAATTAGTAATGATAGCAACAGCAAGTTCATATTCGTTCTTTTTTTAATTAGATTCCGCGACCTAACCCTGAGATGAGAGTAAATTAAAATTACAAATGTAAGCATTATTACAGTATAGCCAGGAAAATTCCAAAAACTATGTTAGTTTAGGGCTGTTATTTATTCAAATAATTAAAAATCATATTCAAAGATTTATTATACCCATATCATTTATTTATTATAACTTAAGGGAGAAAATATAAAAATATAAAACTAATACAGTGTTTTTCTCATAAAGCAACTATAACCACAAGAAAATTCAAGAGGAAACTACCAGTTCACAAGAAATGTTATTGATCATGTTTGTGCTAACGCTACCTACTTAAAAAATAACACACTTTTTATTGCAAGCTAAATTTTATGGTTTTTTATTTTAATAATAATAGTTGTTAAGTTTTATTTTCCATATAGGCCTATACTAATAGGTTACAAAATATTATTTCAATATTTTCAATAGAAAAAACAACATATGAGATAAAGCACTTTTGAAAATTCTTCTAATAAACAAGGTTTTATAAAAGTAACGCCATGTTTCTGTAATTTTGCATGGGGCGATAATTCTCGATTCTGAATAACTTTTCTTAATGATGTTTTGCCATGTTCGAAAGAGAAAACGTACTTTACCTGAACAAAATACGTTTTTAAAGTACTGTCAAGGCCTCCTTGATATTACGCCGGAACCCTAAAGGCGGGGATTTTTAAAGGGTTATTGCTAGGGTACTAAGGAATATTTGTGCCAAAACTCAGAACTGCATTATTAGTAGATTAGTAGATATCTATTATGCTGGGCAAATTCAAAACACGCAGCGGAAAACAACGGAACGATGTACAAAAATAAATCCTATTTTTTATACGAATAAAGCAATAGAGGTAATTCTTTCATTAAAAATTTCTCCATTATTTTGTAGACATTTCATATGCTGGAAGTATGCCTTTATGTGCAACCGTTTTCAAAATATCTCGATGCCGAAATGTATACCGCGCATTCCTGTTACGCTTTATTTAAACAATTTCTGTAGCATTTGCTAAACATAGTTTCGTGATTAATTTGACATCACCTGAATCCAGAAAGAATAATCTTTCCAATGGTTTAAAAATTATAAAAAAATATTCAAAACTAAGCTGGCAAATGCGATTTACGCATAAAATTCATAAAATTTTAGTATTAAAAAAAATTTCGGAAATTATTTTTTTCTGCTTTTTTACAATCGCAAAAAGAATGGAGCCCTTCAGATTTAGATTCGCAAGGTCATTCCAGATAATGTACATATTTTTTAAACTATATCTTCGAGTCCACACCCCATCATTTTAGAAAGGTTTTTTGAGGAGCCCGATTCCCTGCTACGGCTCGTGATATAGCGTTCCAACGAGTACGAACTTGTATCAACATGTTCGTGATTCGGCTACTACTACAATATAATGTGATGGTTTTGATTGAGTGGCATTTGTACATTTCGTCCGCGTAGTGTATCCACTGAGGATTTTCCACATAATTAATAAAAATAATTGTGTCAATATAATCTTTGATAAGGTACGTAAATTTGTATTAGTTGTTAATATAGCGTAACATAAGCAACGCTTGGAAGAAGATGTTGTTTATGTTAGGTTATATTATACAATAGGCTGAATTTAGAAATGACTTTTACTCAAACTGAGCTTATTATTAAAATTCGTCAACATGTTTACAGAGATGGAGTGGTCAAATGAATTAGTAATAGAATTTCTGGAAATCTATGAACAGGAAGCTGTAATTTGGAATCCTAGTCATGAAAACCATAAAGACAGAAACGAGATCCATGATGCGTGGAAGAGGATTCAGAACATTTTTTCTGGAGAGCATTCCTTAGCGGAACTAAAAAAGAAGAGGGCTACGTTCCGAAAACTTTTAACCAAAGTTAAAAGCAGTAGGAGGACCGGTACTGGTACGAAAGATGTGTTTAAACCTGAATGGTTTGCATACAACCAAATGGCAAAATTCCTACATGAAATATACAAACCTAGGAGAACAACCCATTCAGAAGTATGTATTAATTTTTATTTGTTGGTTGACCGCTAGTTAATTTCAATATTAATGAATTATTTTTCCTAAAAAAAGATGGATTAATAGACGTCATTAATACACTGTTTGTGATTAATACATTCTTTTTCATCAATTAACTGTTTTTTTTTAAATGATGGATTAATAGATCTATTAATACACTCTTTTTCATTAATTAACTGTTTTTGTGTTTTGACGTTTTGATGATATTTTGCATGGAGGTTAGTTGTATTAATCAAGTTTTTCGCCACAAAAAAAGATTTTGCGGTCAACGAAAAAATTTTGTAATCAACTCGTTTGTTAATGGGCGATTAGTAATCTCAACTATTAAAGGCACTCACTCGCTATCGCTCGTTCGTGCTTTAAACAGTTTCGATTATTAATCGTCTGCATTAACACACTTGTTGGTTAAATAACTATTATTTATTACTGTACAAGTATAATAATTTACATTACCACAATTAAATAACTGAAATGTATACTGAAGGAAACAAATTTAAATGCCGGCGTAAAAAATATTTTATCTACGACCACTACTAAAAGTAGGCCTTTTAGCGCTAGCTTGTTTCACTAAAAGTGACGTTTTATAGTTTACCGTGTTTAAAGAAATCAGCTGTTTACTTTTAGCACATGTGCTAAAAGTGAAGCGAGGTTCAAAACTACAATTTCGAACTGCAAGTTATGAAATTATGAAACGAAGCCGAAGGCTGAGTTTCATAATTTTCATGTCTCGCGCATAAAAGTCGACTTTTAGCACTTGTTGCATAAATAGCTATTATTTCGTTAAAAAAGATAAATTGGGTATAGAAAAAACAATAATTTGAACATTTCTCTTTTCTAATCTTTTTTTTTAATTATTATTAAAGACTTTACAATCTGTCATTGTTGACATTTAGTAAATGATATAATATTTCACATGCATGTCATGGTGGAAAATGTCCATTAACAAATTCCTTAAATTAAAAACTAACTAGATTGTTCCGTAGTTATTATAGCTTAACACACAATCACTCGAATCTATTTGGGAGTTTAGATGTCCTTATTCTCTTAAGTCTGGGCTCCTCGTCTTCTTCTTCCAGTAGACACTCAATGAGTGTGTTTGGGTGGGCACGAAGCCGCTCTCGGTACCTTACACTGTATTGTTGTATCTCTTCATTTATTGTGGGGATATTAAGATCTCGACGTATAACCTCATTAGGTACATACCAGGGAGCATTTACTATGGATCTCAGCGTCTTGGCTTGAAAGCGTCTTAAAATGTCTATATTAGAATTACTTGCTGTTCCCCACAGCTGTATTCCGTAGGACCATACCGGTTTGAGAATAACTTTATATAATAATATCTTATTTTCCAGAGATAGTTGAGATTTGCGACAATAATTTGAACATTTCTCTTTTCTAATCTGGAGTTTTATATTTAAGATGTACCTATTATAAAAGTATGACATATTATAACAAAAATTAATCGACTTACTGAAAACGTAGCGAAATAAAAAGTTAGAAAGTATACGCAAAAATATTGTATCAATGATATCTTAAAAAGTAAAATAATATTATTTTCTCAAAATGTATCCTGCCAAGATACTGCGCCATTTGACAAAAAGTATTCGGCAAAAGATTTTATAATTTCCTTTGCTTCATGTCCTGGTTTCCTCGCCACTCTTCGTAGGGGCAATAGAGAAGTGATATCACTTTGGTCATTGCGCCATGATCCAGGAATAAATTCTCCTTCAATCTCTCTATCAAATAAACCTTGTGGCGAATATGATGTACTCGAAGTTCTACTTCTTCTTAAAAAATTATGTAGTAAAACGCAGGTTTTTGTTATATCACAAACCCTATTTGGTTCAAGCAAAATTGGCTTTCTAAATACGCGAAAAACAGAGGCCATGATTCCGAAAGCGTTTTCAACCACTCTGCGAGCACGTGAAAGCCGATAGTTGAAAACTCTTTCAGGACTTCCTTTATCATAAACGCCAGGAAATGGTTTCATCATATTCGTATTCAACGCAAATGCATCATCGCCGACAAATACGTAGGGCAAAGGCTCATCTTTCAGTGGAAGTGGCTTATCTGGTGGGAGACATAATTGGTTTTCTTCCAGTTTTTTTAAAAAGAGAAGAATTTCTAAATACCCCACCATCACTTATTCGTCCCTGACATCCTATATCGAGAATGTGAAACAATAATTCGCGTCCACTAAAGCCATCAGCACTACGCTAAATGTACCCTTGTAATTGTAGAATTCGGAACCACTGATAATAGGGCACTGGATTACTATATGCTTGCCGTCTATGGCGCCTATGCAATGAGGAAAATTCCACATTTCTTCAAATTCTCTTGCTATTTGCAGCCATTTTTCAATTGTATTAGGCACCTAAAAGGTAAAAGTTGTCATACTAAAATTATATTTAATTTTTAGACGATCACGTATGAAAGTAACATTATCGCAACAACAGCCTACTACAGAAAGTTGACAATTTCATACACTAGCACGATTATATTCTACTAACTAGTCATATCGTAACGGCACAAAGTTAGTCAAATAATCCAGACGCTTTAAACGTTGCTATGCTTTCCAACAAGCTCTCATTTTTTTATAATTGTACCAATAATAATATAATAATCAATTTTGTAAACGAAATAAAAACAATTCTTAAAACTAGAATTTACTTTGTGTAGTCGTCTAAAAAATAGTGTTCATAACTCCCTCGAAAGTGCAAATATATGTGCTCGTGTTTTAGATCCACTCGGGCTTCGCTACCCTACGTCCTCGTTTGCCTAATCAACACTCGCACGATATTTGCTACTTTCGACGCTTGTTATGAAACTAACTATTTCAGCATACTGTAATATCATTGAACTAAACGATTTTTTTAGGAAACAGAAGAAAGTGATAATAGTGAAGAAACAGAAACGAACGCAAGTGAAGCGGAAACCCCCAACGAAGACTCGGAAAATAGTAACGCAAGTGAAATAGCTACTCCATCAGCATCCTCCTCACAATCTCTCACGCAAGAGCATAACGCGTTTAAACAGCCTCCTTCAAAAAAGCGAAAGGTTCAAAGCAAGATGTTGCTGGTGGAGAAACGAATGGATGAAGCGTATAAAGTCCTGAAAAGCATAACAGAACAACCAGAGCAGGACGAATGCACCTTATATACACAACTACTAGCAAAACAATTAAGAGCATTTGATGAAAACACACGTGACGTGGCGATGTTCGAAATCAATAATTTGATGCATCGGCTCAAACAGTCATCGTACTCAAGATATGCGTATTCTGGGATACCATCTGCATTCTATGCGTCACATCCACCGTTTCAACCGCTTTACAGTCAATCAGCAGGTTTCTCCCAGTCTTCACCGTATCAGTCAGTTATAGGATTTCCATCATCCCTTCATTCTCAATCATATCCATGCCATTCACCATCTCAATATTCACACTCATCACGAAGCCAGTCATCATCTCCATATCCCCAAACATCACTAAGCCAGCCACCATCTCCTCTCACACAACCATTACCAATCCAGCCACCATCTCCTCTCGCACAACCATCACTAAGGCAGCCACCATCTCCTCTCACACAGCCATTACTAATCCAGCCACCATCTCCTCTCGCACAACTATCACTAAGCCAGCCATCATCTCCTCTCACACAACCATTACCAATCGAGCCGCCATCTTCTCTCATACAATCACAGGAGTACTTCGTTCAGTATTCTGCAGTACCAGAAAACAACGAAACAGAAATAGAACATTTACTTTCATGAAGATAAATTCATTTCTTCCAGAGTTTGCTTTGAAAGATTGGTTTTTGTTTTATTTTTATCTAAGAAAAATTTCATTTATTTTTTATTATATTACTACTTATTCGTATAAATTGTTGTTTTTTGTATTGATATACTGGCTAACAATGAGGCCAGGGCCATATCTCCATCTCCTTTGGTTGTCAACGGATATGAATGAAACTTTTTGCCTGGATATTAAACATAGTTTCAGATGGACAGATAGATATAGTCAAAATAGCCGACTTTCGGTTTTACCGGAAATGTCATTAACTTTGATTTTTTAAATGGATCGCCTGTATATTTTGTTTTCCGGAATCTACGACTCAAATTACATACGACAGTGCTGACAAATTTGCTTAGGCATTACACAAAAATATTTTTAAAATGTGTTAATAAAAAAATCAGTTTTACATAATAATAAACTAGTGCATAATACATATCTTTAGATTAGTAATTACATTTTCTATATAATGGCACGATGGACCTTGGTAGGCACCATGAAGTAGTTATTATTATGAGAGTCAATTACAACAAAATTTTCTCCACTCATAGCATTCTACGATACAAAATAAAATTTTAAAGAAATAATTCCATGTTTAGGAAAACAAAGCTTTGGCAATACCATCGTATGTAATTTGAGCCGCACATTCCAAAAAACAAAATAGGCAAGGCGATCTATTTAAAAAATCACGGTTAGTGGCGCTTGCGGTGAAACCGGAAGTCATCCATTTTAACTGTATCTATTTGTCAATCAGACATTATGTCCCGTGTGAAGTTTCATCCCTATCGATTCATAAATAAAGAAGATATAAGCATGGCCCTAGTCTCATCGTCACCCGGAATAATCACTTACTCAATCAAATTCATATAATAAATATTTTCTTACCTTTATTTCGTCTTTTAGTTCACGCATTAAAGCAGTACATACTTCATGCACACATCTGGATACTGTCTGGATAGAAAACTTAAACAAGTATGACAAACTTGTAAAGCTGTCTCCCGAAGCAATAAATCGCATAGTTACTGCAAATCTCTCTTGTATAGGGATGCATTCTCGCAAATTTGTATGGGATTTTCCAATTACTTGGCCAATTTTGTTTAACAGGTATTCAAAATCTGTTGCCGACATTCTACAAAAATTTATAAATGCTCCCGAAGGCTCTTTTTAAAGTCATGCAGCATATCTGTAGCGTTATATCTGTAAATAACAAATGACCAATAATACAAATAACTCAAAATAAAACACAATTAATAATATCACACATTAAACATAAACGTATCAACTTACCTTTTCCTACTTTTATTATACGATGACATCCACCAGCGCCTTCTTTTTTTCTCCGACTCTTTATTTATTAAGTATTGTCCACTCATCATAATATAATACGCGGCACAAGCACTAATACGCCTCTGTTGGTTGTCCATTTTCAGCTGCATATAGAAGTGGTAGTTTCGGTTTAAAGTTGCCCGAGCCTCTATATTATTAACGTGCTCGCGGTTCGGCGCGCCGCGCCGTGGGAATGATCCAGGCGCGACCAAGCTTGGCGGCGCGTGGCTTGGCGAGCCACGCGCCGCTCGCCGAGCCACACGCCGTGGGAAGGCGGCTTAAGAGTTTTACAACTTTTTTCCACATCGCGAGTTTTTAAGCGTTTTTTTATTTCAGTTAGCCTTACCCGGTCCTTTAATGATATTTTTAAAATGGATCGTAACATTTTGTTTTGAGTGATCACGAGTTTATTAAGTGAGCTTTTTGTTGTTGCCCACACCTGCGCACCATATGTTAGAGTAGGAACAATGCATGAAGAGTGGTGTGTTAAAAGCTACAGAAGGCAAAATAGCGATTTTAAAACGTAAAAAGTGCTCTAAAAATTAGCAAAGAGGTGTAAGAATATAAAATAAACCCTTTAACACTAATTTAAAATAAAGTTTAAGACACGCAGTAAGTACTTAGTGAATTAAATAGGTTTTAATAAACGTAAACGACGGCGCGGAGAAGACAGCTGCAAGCTTAGAACAGAAACGCGGGCGCTGACCTTGGGCGCAAATCGCGCGCGTCAAGTAAACAAAATACAGGGACGTACTACCAGATTTTTGCAGAAACGATACAATGGAAGAAAATATGGAAAAAGTGTTGAAACTACTAAACGAACTAAGATCAGATACCACGGAAATAAAAAACGACATAAAAAATACCAACGCAAATCAACCCAACTTTAGAAAATCACACAATAAGACTAGATAATATTGAAAGAGACCAAAAAAGAAAGAATATTATCATACATTGCCTAGAAACAGAACAGAGAGCAAGCTACTGGTCTCTGGAAATACTGGTTCTAGATTTTATTAGAGGAACGATGGAAATAACCTTAGATACAAAAGATATAGACTGGATAAGAAAAATAAAACCACTCGAAAACAAGAGCCCAATAAGTGTAACCTTTGTGGCACAAAGAACAAAGGCGCTCATATTAACAAACAAGAACAAGCTAAAAAACACAAAATGGGCAGTAGAAGAAGACTTTCCGGCTAAAGTATTAGAACAAAAAAAACGCTTTTTCCTCAAATGAGACAGGCAATAAAAGAAGGAAAATTCGCGATAATCAAATACAATAAGCTAATTATTAAAGATAGAACACTTGGCAGTAACACAGACAACGAAGATGAGTTTGAGGAAGGCAAAGAACTAGAGGAGGGTGAAAGTGATCAGGTAGAAGAGAGTCCAAACGGGAAGCAGACGAAAAACAAGAGATTAAGAAAAGAAACAGATCAAATGGAAGTAACACATTATCCAACTCTCCAGCAAGCTCAAGAAGCAAAAAAGAGAAGAAACAAGAAGTAAATGGCCAAAATAAAAAAGGAAAAGTATGGACTCAAACCACCTTTACATACGGACAAAAAACTGAGACCAGTAATAATAGCAGGGCAATCCCACAACAATCCAAAAGATAGCAATCGGAAAGTACGGCTGAAGCACACATCACGACGACCCGAGCGAAGGACACGGCAATTGAGATTAGGAATATAGAACATTTTACGACGACACACCCCAGAAAGCTGATCACTAGGGGTGCAAGAGATCAATACCCCCAAGCAAAAATACCAAGAGTAATGGTTATAAGAAGGATACCGCCTACAATAATGAACTTCATGTGGGCACCTTAAATGTAAGAACGCTACTTTCAGAGGAAAGAATGACAGAACTAGAAGAAGCACTGGAGAAGATAAAATGTGAGATAGTAGGACTTGCAGAAATCAGAAGAACAGGCGAAAACATTATAGAAAGAAAGAATAGAAATGTATTTTACTATTATGGAGAATCAAAAGGGCAAAGAGGCGTCGGATTTATTGTAAGCAAAAAGTTAAAAAATAATATCAAAAACTTTAAGGCACACTCCGACAGAGTTGCAATTTTAGAAATTGAACTAGCGAAGCAAGAAAACTTAACAATAATCCAAGTGTATGCCCCCACAAGCGTCAGTAAAGAAGAGGAAATAACTAGATTCTACGAAATGTTAGACGAGATAGCAACTCAATATGCAAATCCTAAGACCAAACTTTTAGTAATGGGTGACTTCAATGGCAAGATCGGCAAACTAGAAACAGGAGAGGAACACATTGGAGGGCCATATGGAATAGGTGAAAGAAATAACGCAGGAACGAATCTATTAGAATTTGCAGCTAGACAAAGACTCACTATTACAAACACCCTCTTCAAACGCAGATCAGGAAAAAGATGGACATGGCAGGCACCAAATGGCGCAAGAAACGAAATTGACTTTATATTATCGAACAAAAGAGAAATCATAAAAAATACGGAAGTAATAAGCAAGTTAGAATTTGATACCGATCATAGGTTGGTAAGAACAACTTTAAAAATAGACAAAAGAAAAGAAAGAAAGAAAATGTTTAAAAACAAGACAAAAACAGGACTAACAGAAGACAATATCAAAGACTACAAGCAACACCTAAACAAAATTATGCCCAAGCAAGAAGAATTGAATGGTAAGGAAATACAAAAAGCCTATGTCAAATTTGAAAGCAGCCTGCTAGCAGCAGCCACCCACTCGCAACAATCCACAAAACTGAACACAAAAACAAAGGGAAAGATCACAAACAAAACCAGAGAAATGATCAGAAAACGAGAAGAACTAAAACAAATTAGAACAACCAGCACAAGGGCACAAGTAGAATACTGCGAGTACAACAAAATGACTAAACGAGCAATCAGAAATGACAACAGAAATTGGGAGGAAAAAACTATTCAGTCAATTCTGGAAGACAGTGGCTCAACAAAGAAAATTGGGAAAGAACTTTCCAGAGGAAAAAACTGGATTCATAAGCTAGCAGATCCGAATACCTACAAGAAAGAAGGAAATAGAGACAAAATAATGACGATTGCAACCGAATACCACAAAGAGCTTTACAGTAGTAACTACAACCCTGCAGAGAGGATAAAGGAATAACAAAAACGGAACAGCAGCCATAGGAACACAGAAGATATTCCAATAATCCAAAGAACCGAGATCAGGAAAGCAGTAGGACGCCAAAAAATGAGAAAACACCGGGCGAGGATGGCATCACAGGAGAAATGCTCAAATTTGGAACTGAGGAAATAATCTACCAACTACAATGGATATTCAACAAAATTATGGAAACAGAAACCATTCCAAATCAATGGGCAAAAAATTATCTTGCTACATAAGAAAGGCGACACAGAAAAAATTAATAACTATAGACCCATCAGCCTTATTTCAAATATATATAAAGTCTTTGCAAATATAATTCTCCAAAGAATAAGCTCAACATTAGATAAACACCAACCGTATGAGCAAGCAGGATTTAGAAAATCATATTCTACCATAGACCATCTGCATACAGTCAACCAAGTACTGGAGAAGCACAATGAATTTAACATCCCACTGTATATAACATTCATAGACTATACCAAGGCCTTCGATTTATTGGAACACCACTATATATGGAGGGCACTGGAGGAGCAGAGAATAAACAACAAATACATAAATATAATCAAAAACATATATGAAAAAAAAGAAGCATATATAAAATTGGAGAGAAATGGCCCACTCTTTCGAATTCTCAGAGGAGTGCGACAGGGAGACCCTCTCTCCCCAGCATTATTCAACGCCACACTCGAACAAATCTTTAGGAACCTGAAATGGAACAATAAAGGTATCAACATTACCGGCAAACGGCTTTCTAACCTCAGATTTGCCGATGATGTGGTTCTATTCGCTTCATCTTCAAAAGAAATGGAGATCATGTTAAACGAACTGAGCAATAAGAGCAATGAGGCAGGACTGCACATAAACTTAAAAAAAACAAAAGCACTAACAAACAGCTCCGAAAGCAGAATAATGGTTCAAGGCACAAAACTGGAAATGGTTTCCGAAACAATATATTTAGGTCAGCTGATATCCTGCAAGAACAAGCAAGAAAAAGAAACCCAACGCAGAATAACCCAAGGATGGAAGAAGTTTTGGTCATTAAAACATATATTATTTCATTACATTTAAAACAAAAAGTGTTTGATAAACCTGACAATACAGCTCTTTAAAACGTCAAAATTAAAATAGTCATATTTGGTAACTTAGCAATTTATTAGTTACCACGGTGAAAATTGTTTATTTTACTTTCTCTCGCTTGGTGGAGAAAATCAACTTCACGACCTAAAAATAGGCCAATAACGATAAAAGTTATTATTTACATTTTCATCAGTAACTCGATAACAAATGACAATCGGAAAACTTTCCACTCTTTATTTTCGATTTCCTTTAGCCCCCTGAATCAAATCCCTGAAGAACGGGCGTCAATTTTGAGACACCCTGTATATAGATTACCTAGCAACGGCTGATATAATGGAATGTTTGACTTTACTCAGCAAAATTGTATCAATAATGTGTCAATTCTAGTACGATTAGCGGAAAAATATATTGTACAAGTTGAGAAAAGTGTAGTTGTTCCTTGCAAGGCGCGAGCTTTTTAATCGAAGCAAAGCCAAGATTAAAAACGCGCCGAGCACAAAAAGCACTTTCCTCACATGTTGCACATGCTATTTTTCACGTACTGGAGGAAAATGCTTGAAAATGTTGATATAAAAGTATCTAAAACTGTGCAATTTTTCTACGCGTTGCACACATAATTCTTGTCTAATGCGGTACCGAAAACTGTTACTTTTTGAGAATTTATTGGACATTTTTAAAATCGAGTAGTTTTTGGTCGTTATGGAATCAACATAAACAAACAAGTGATAGTTTCTCCTCAGAGCGGTGCTTTTCTAACTACACAAATATGAATCACCATCTCATTTTAGAGAAAGTGCTAGGAAACAATTAGTGTCTACCTTGAAAACTTAATCCTTCTTAACATTAAGGCACTTAAGTGCATATCAGTAAAATTAGTTTTGCATAATCTCACTCGATAATTGCTGTTCGGTTGGTGGCCTAATCTCAAACATTTGAAAGGTTTTCGATTGATGCGCCACCTATATAAAATGTATAGGAAACTCTAAGTGCTCTCCTCTCCTTAGCCCTAAAATTAGAAAATAGGCAACCCATTCTACTTCTGAAAAGAGGCTATGGTAGATACACTTTATGGATTAGTTAGCTTTTTTTGAAGTTAATACATTATTTAAAGTTCAGCATCAAAAAATTTTACAAAATGTTTTCTAATGCTGAGTACACAAACGTACTGCTGATATTAGGACAATGCCAAAGAAATGTTGAAAAGCTGTTAGGATTTATGCTCGTCGATAACCAAACCGGATAACTCCGGAGCTTAATGTTTACTGACGGCTGGAACACATCTGCGAGAAAGAAAAGCATTTCAAAAGACTCATGTAAGAACTTGAACGGCAACTAACGGAAATACAGCAGTTACTCTTCACCTAAGCAAAGGAAATCTTTCTTTTGGGAAAAAGTAAAAAATTATGTTTACCGGTAGCCTATTGTAAATAAAAGTAAATTACGAGGAAGAATTCCGATGTTGTTCAGTTACTCCAGAAACGTTGCGTAGAGTTAGAATAAATATCTTCCGTAGACTTGATTTGCCTGAGCAAAGTAAGGTAGTTATCCGGTTTGGTTATCGACGAGCATAAATCCTAACAGCTTTTCAACATTTCTTTGGCATTGTCCTAATATCAGCAGTACGTTTGTGTACTCAGCATTAGAAAACATTTTGTTAAATTTTTTGATGCTGAACTTTAAATAATGTATTAACTTCAAAAAAAGCTAACTAATCCATAAAGTGTATCTACCATAGCCTCCTTTCAGAAGTAGAATGGGTTGCCTATTTTATAATTTTAGGGCTAAGTGAGTCTTTGTCTAGCTGCAAATTCTAATAGATTCGTTCCTGCGTTATTTCTTTCACCTATTCCATATGGCCCTCCAATGTGTTCCTCTCCTGTTTCTAGCTTGCCGATCTTGCCATTGAAGTCACCCATTACTAAAAGTTTGGTCTTAGGATTTGCATATTGAGTTGCTATCTCGTCTAACATTTCGTAGAATCTAGTTATTTCCTCTTCTTTACTGACGCTTGTGGGGGCATACACTTGGATTATTGTTAAGTTTTCTTGCTTCGCTAGTTCAATTTCTAAAATTGCAACTCTGTCGGAGTATGCCTTAAAGTTTTTGATATTATTTTTTAACTTTTTGCTTACAATGAATCCGACGCCTCTTTGCCCTTTTGATTCTCCATAATAGTAAAATACATTTCTATTCTTTCTTTCTATAATGTTTTCGCCTGTTCTTCTGATTTCTGCAAGTCCTACTATCTCACATTTTATCTTCTCCAGTGCTTCTTCTAGTTCTGTCATTCTTTCCTCTGAAAGTAGCGTTCTTACATTTAAGGTGCCCACATGAAGTTCATTATTGTAGGCGGTAACCTTCTTATAACCATTACTCTTGGTATTTTTGCTTGGGGGTATTGATCTCTTGCACCCCTAGTGATCAGCTTTCTGGGGTGTGTCGTCGTAAAATGTTCTATATTCCTAATCTCAATTGCCGTGTCCTTCGCTCGGGTCGTCGTGATGTGTGCTTCAGCCGTACTTTCCGATTGCTATCTTTTGGATTGTTGTGGGATTGCCCTGCTATTATTACTGGTCTCAGTTTTTTGTCCGTATGTAAAGGTGGTTTGAGTCCATACTTTTCCTTTTTTATTTTGGCCATTTACTTCTTGTTTCTTCTCTTTTTTGCTTCTTGAGCTTGCTGGAGAGTTGGATAATGTGTTACTTCCATTTGATCTGTTTCTTTTCTTATTCTCTTGTTTTTCGTCTGCTTCCCCGTTTGGACTCTCTTCTACCTGATCACTTTCACCCTCCTCTAGTTCTTTGCCTTCCTCAAACTCATCTTCGTTGTCTGTGTTACTGCCAAGTGTTCTATCTTTAATAATTAGCTTATTGTATTTGCTTATCGCGAATTTTCCTTCTTTTATTGCCTGTCTCATTTGAGGAAAAAGCGTTTTTTTTTGTTCAAATACTTTAGCCGGAAAGTCTTCTTCTACTGCCCATTTTGTGTTTTTTAGCTTGTTCTTGTTTGTTAATATGAGCGCCTTTGTTCTTTGTGCCACAAAGGTTACACTTATTGGGCTCTTGTTTTCGAGTGGTTTTATTTTTCTTATCCAGTCTATATCTTTTGTATCTAAGGTTATTTCCATCGTTCCTCTAATAAAATCTAGAACCAGTATTTCCAGAGACCAGTAGCTTGCCCTCTGTTCTGTTTCTAGGCAATGTATGATAATATTCTTTCTTTTTTGGTCTCTTTCAATATTATCTAGTCTTATTGTGTGATTTTCTAAAGTTGGGTTGATTTGCGTTGGTATTTTTTATGTCGTTTTTTATTTCCGTGGTATCTGATCTTAGTTCGTTTAGTAGTTTCAACACTTTTTCCATATTTTCTTCCATTGTATCGTTTCTGCAAAAATCTGGTAGTACGTCCCTGTATTTTGTTTACTTGACGCGCGCGATTTGCGCCCAAGGTCAGCGCCCGCGTTTCTGTTCTAATCTTGCAGCTGTCTTCTCGGCGCCGTCGTTTACGTTTATTAAAACCTATTTAATTCACTAAGTACTTACTGCGTGTCTTAAACTTTATTTTAAATTAGTGTTAAAGGGTTTATTTTATATTCTTACACCTCTTTGCTAATTTTTAGAGCACTTTTTACGTTTTAAAATCGCTATTTTGCCTTCTGTAGCTTTTAACACACCACTCTTCATGCATTGTTCCTACTCTAACATATGGTGCGCAGGTGTGGGCAACAACAAAAAGCTCACTTAATAAACTCGTGATCACTCAAAACAAAATGTTACGATCCATTTTAAAAATATCATTAAAGGACCGGGTAAGGCTAACTGAAATAAAAAAACGCTTAAAAACTCGCGATGTGGAAAAAAGTTGTAAAACTCTTAAATGGAAGTGGGCGGGACACCTGGCCAGACTAGAAAACCGATGGACTAAAAGAGTTACCAAATGGTATCCCACGTTGGTAAAAAGAAGAAGAGGGCGTCCCAAGACGAGATGGATCGACGAGATAGAAGAGATGGCTGGGAAAAACTGGATGGACAAGGCACAAGACAGGCGCTGGTGACAGAAAAAGGGGGAGGCCTTTTGGCCTTTGGATTGTCAGGTTAACAGTTAAAATATTTTCGAAATTTGTTGTTAATTTAGGTATTAAGCCGTTTGGTAGTGCAAAAAATAGTATATACACCACGGTAGCGAATCGTCTTATAACCTACGCACTTTAGATACTTCGCGCTGCGCGCTCAGTATCTAATATGCGCTCAGGTTATAATACTGCGCTTCGCTACCTTGATGTATAATATACTATTTTGCACTACTAGCCTCAGAACGCATCGTTATTGGCCTATTTTTAGGTCGTGAAGTTGATTTTCTCCACCAAGGGAGAGAAAGTAAAATAAACAATTTTTACCGTGGTAACTAATAAATTGCTAAGTTACCAAATATGACTATTTTAATTTTGACGTTTTAAAGAGCTGTATTGTCAGGTTGACAGTTAAAATATTTTCGAAATTTGTTGGGAATTTAGGTATTAAGCCGTTTGGTAGTGCAAAAAATAGTATATACACCACGGTAACGGTAGCGCTCAGGTTATAATGCTGCGCTTCGCTACCTTGATGTATAATATACTATTATCCGCAAACGTCACAAAAGTGACAACTTATGTGTCTTTATTGACAAGGTAAAAGTGTCACTTTATCGGATTAAGCAGATAAAATAGCAACTTTTCCGTACTTTATGTGCCTAATCACACAAAATACAAAACTTAAACATTTCAGCGAAATGTTTACATCGTAACCACGGAAAAATTGTATTAGGTATTAGATTATTTTATGCATTTACCTACTTGCTAATATATAATTAGTGTTACCCTTTATCAATTTTTAATTTATCTGAATACGTTTGCGGATAAAATAGTATATGTTATTCGGAGTAAAGATGACTTTATGTGGCTTAGCTGAATTATTTGCCTCACTAACGTTCGGCTAAATAAACTTCAGCTTCGCCACATAAAGTATCACTTTTACTCCTAATAACATAATCTACTATTGCTACGCATGTGCTACAGATAGAGGACCACATAAATGTTACAAAAATTACACAGGTTCTTCAACTGCCATGGAGCAGGCAATTATTGTCGAAGGATTCAATGAAATCGTAAATGCCTATGGAATTAGGTATAAATATTTAATAAGTGCCGGATATTTCAGTGTTTATACCCGAATAATAGAAAACGTCTCCTACGGTCGTTAAATAATAAAATTAGAATGTGCTAATTATGCTACGAGGGCATTTACTTCCAACTTATATAAATTGGTAAAAGATAAAAATTACGATTACGCTGCTAGAAATATAATTAAATCAGATATTCAGCATTTCAGTTCGTTAATAAGAACAATAATTGCTCGCACTTCGAATATCAATAATTTAGTTGAAACAGGTTTTTTAGAAAGAAAAACTGCCATTAAAGGAGGTGAAATATCAATTTGTAGTTCATATTTTGTCTATTCTTGGTTTTAATGACGTTTTTAAAGTACTTAATAGAACATTTATAGAATTTGTGTAAAACTGTATTTAAAAAATTGTTTTATGACTTTCACAGCAGTAGCCTATCGTCAAAAATAATTATCTACTTTAATACAAAAGAAGAAACGAAAACATTAATTATTTATTAATGGACAAATCTCAAGATGATTTGTCTAGCTAACAGAAATTTTAGTTACTAAATATGCATAGTGAAAAAAAAAGCTGTACAAAATATAAATGATTGTATTTCCGATTATAATCAGCCAATGCAAGTAAAGACTGAAATAATTTTATTTGCAATAATACAACGGTTTAAATCGATTTTATTTCACTTTAACGAGAGCCATGCGAAAACGGAAGTTTTTAATAACGTCTCATCGCGTCGCTTTAATGTGAAATTAAATCTCTAACAAAATTTTGAGGCAATTAATTTTGCTTCATTTGTTTGGTTGCTTGGTAAACGTCACTTCGTATCCATCATTTTAATTTTTGTTCTTGATTAAATGAGGTGTTGAAGAAAATAATAATTGAGTTTTGGAATCAGCTGCCTTACAGGAGAATATCTTATGCGATTGCTCAATGGGCAAGACGATTAACTCACATTTTTAAATAGCATATTTAATAATTATTTAGATTTTTTTTATTATTGTTGTATTTTCTAAAGTTGCAAAAACATTTATTGTATGCTTTCATTTAACCATACACAACTACTATATCTTTGGGAGTAAAAGTGCTTCCTTTCCATCTATAAAGATTGAGATTTTCGATGGTATAATCATCATTTAAAAATTTGACTTACTAATATAAGATGCTACAAAATCTGTACAGTTATTTATGGCCCATTGTGTATATTAATCTCCCGACCGCTGTTTTAATTGATGCATTCTTTTTTATGCCGTAGCCTCAGCCGTAGACCAAACTGCAACTCAAAATTTAAAATTGCTGAATTCTCAACAGGAGTAATAACGCCGCAGGGCAAATGCGTTTATAGTAGACGCAAAGATACTTCGGACAGAGCGAGCTTTAAAAGTTAAACCGCAAATGAGTTTACTATTGTTAGTCCGCTTAAGTCGTGCCAGGTATACGCAAAGGTGGGAATATTTCCAAGGTGGTATTTATTTCGTTTTGTAGTGAAGTTTCTACTTAATTTATATTTAATTATCTAATAATATTGAATGACAAAATTAATTTTACTAGGTAAATAAACACATTATGCGATTATGCCCTGATTGAGGAATAAATTATTTTTGCTCAAATGACATTCCTAGATAAGAGAAATCGACATTTAATGTTTCGTCGCGTCATATTGGCATTAAAGTATGTATTTACAACTATATCCCTTCCAGTAATTAGAATGAAAGATAAATTATATAAATCACTTGACTTGTCTTTACTTCCCAAATTTAATAATAACGTTGCTGTTATACTTTGACGCACGTTAATTATCATCTAGTATTTGTGTTGTGTTGTATTTTGTGGAATATGTGGAGACCATGGGATACTAATGAAATTGAGGATGAAGTTGAAGAAGTCGCTGCTCCATGTGATGAGTTAGAAGAAGTTGATGATGCGGGAGAGAGACCAAGCCAGCGATCAATGCATTTTTTATCCGACGATTCGAAAAACATAGTCTTGAATGTATACAACGCACTAATTTCTGAAGGAGAAAGCAATGTTGTGAGAAGAACTGCGTTTTTAACTAAAGTGCCAAAAAGTACGGTTTTTCAAATTGCGAAAAATCAAGCGCTGCCACGTAAACGGCGTTCTGATTATGGGTGTCACAAAATATTAACAAAGCCTAATGAACATGGAATACGCGGCGTAGTATATGACACGTATAAAACTAATGTGGTGCCAACAATTAAAACTATTCATGATACGATCATTGGTGACATGGGTATAAATTGTTCAATGACGACATTAAGGACATCGCTAAAAAATATGGGATTTCGCTATAAGAAGATAGATAAAAGACAACAAATAATGGAATCTCCGCGGATTAGAAAATGGCGATGCGAATACTTACAACAGATAAAAAAGTTTCGGGAAGAACAGAGACCGATATTTTACTTGGATGAAACTTGGTATGACACACATGATGTGGTTCAAAAAGGATGGACAGATAATTCTCGGAAATGCCAATTAGACATTCCACCTTCAAGAGGAAAACGTATTATAATTTTACATGTAGGCTCTGAGATGGGATGGGTGAACGATGGTCTCCTATTATCTGCGAAAAATATAAGAGACTGTCGATTGGACTACCATGAAGACATGAATTCAGATGTGTTTGAGTCGTGGTTTTCAAATAAGCTGTTACCAAATTTGCCACCTAATAGTGTGATCGTTATGGACAACGCCAGTTATCACTCAAGGCTTGCTGAAAAAGTGCCAAATAGTAATTCTACTAAAGCAGAAATTACAGATTTTCTTTACAAGAACAACATGTATTTTCAAGAAACTTACAATAAGAATCAATTACTGGAAGTGTTGTCCATTAAGAAGTTCTCTAAAAAATATGTAGTAGACACCATAGCTACAGAACTAGGCCATAGAGTTTTAAGATTGCCACCATATCATTGTTGTATGAATCCTATAGAAATGATATGGGCAGAATTAAAAACACACATTCGAAAACGTAACCAATGCCCCAAGTTTAGTGAGAAAATGATAGAAATAATTAAAGAAGAAGTTAATAAAATTCATGTAAATAGCTGGAAAAACTGTGTTCGGCATGTGATTGGCATTGCAGACCAATTTTTTAAATTTATTGATATTCCAGAATTAATTATTAATTTAAGAGACAGCGATAGTGACGATTGGCCATGTGAAAGCGATAACGAAAATTAATTTATATATTGTACTCATAATTGTTGTTTTTTGTATATATCAATCAATAAACTGTAGTTATTTGTTGCATATACATATTTTCTATAATTTTTTGTCTTTCTTGATTGTATCTTTTTTTATTAACAATGTTGTTAAATAAAAATAATAAGTTTTTAAACACTAACAAACATTGCGTTTCCGTAGCCGCATTTCGATTTTAAGGATATGGATTTGCTTGTGAACTATTACAAAGGGATTGTCGTGTGTACAACATAATCCCACCTGCCATGCTCATTAAACTTTAAGTAGTAGCCTGAGGCGTCCGAAATATCTTTGCTCCAACTATACCTGCGCCTTTATCCAGTACCATTTGCGTTGCTTTATCTCGTGCATCTAAAGCCGGTCATTAGTAGTAGCGGTGGGTCTGCAGCCATCTTGTGTATTGTGAATTATTAAAAATGGCAATATATTTTTGAGATTTTAACATATTGTGTAATTATTTCATTGATGCGGCTTGTACCAAATGACACAACGTCACGCGAGGAAGGGTATGACAAAATTTCAAATGGTTTGGACGGCGCAATCTCATCTTAATTTCGGTTATTTCAGAAAATTTTATCAAATAGGTCAATTTTTTGCTTATAACTACATTTAAATTGATTATACAAACACCATACTGTTTCATACAGCGTATGGAAGTTCATAACATCAACCTTTAAAATTTCAAATCAAATAAATTATTATTTATGCAAATAATCACAAAACATCTATTTTTGTTCCTATCAGTTGAAGACAAATTTTTCTTTTCAAATTTGTTAAAAAACTTAATTCTAATCGTAACTACCAAAGGAAATCAGAAAATAAATTAAATTATAAGATATAGAGCCACTTTTTAGGTCTCTGGTTTTAGGGTATACCCTGTCCTTAATGTTTACTGACGGCTGGAACGGGTCTAGGACAAAAAACCCCTGGACAAAAAACCCCGGACATAAAACCCCCGGACAGAAAACCCCCGGACAAAAAACCGCCGGACAAAAAACCCCCGGACAAAAAACCCCGCACAAAATTAATTAATTATTTATAATGTACGTAATCCAAAAAATAGTTATTTTTGTCAATGTTTCATTACTTTATTCAATTTGCTTTATAATACTAATACAAACTTTACAATCTAATGTTATTACTAATAGCATTTAAATAGTTTACAAAAACCACGCACAAAATTTATTAATTATTTATAATGTAAGTAATCCAAAAAATAGTTATTTTTGTCAATGTTTAATCACTTTATTCAATTTACTTTATAATACTAATACAAACTTTACAATCTAATGTTATTACTAATAGCATTTAAATAGTTTACAAAAACCCCGCACAAAATTTATTAATTATTTTTAATGTAAGTAATCCAAAAAATAGTTATTTTTGTCAATGTTTAATCACTTTATTCAATTTACTTTATAATACTAATACAAACTTTACAATCTAATGTTATTACTAATAGCATTTAAATAATTTACAAAAAACCCCGCACAAAATTTATTAATTATTTAAATGTAAGTAATCCAAAAAATAGTTATTTTTGTCAATGCTTAATAACTTTATTCAATTTGCTTTATAGTACTCATACAAACTTTACAATTTAATGCTATTACTAATAGCATTTAAATAGTTCACAAAAAAAACCCGCACAAAATTAATTAATTATTTATAATGTAAGGAATCCAAAAAATAGTTATTTTTGTCAATACATAATCACTTTATTCAATTTGCTTTATAATACTAATACAAACTTTACAATCTAATGTTATTACTAATAGCATTTAAATAGTTTACAAGAAACCCCGCACAAAATTAATTAATTATTTTTAATGTAAGTTATCGACTCTTGAATCATTAACGTCTCGACTTCGTCTCGACGTTAAACGATTCACTCGTAGATAAAATTTAACTTTATCGTTTTGTATAATAAATTACTATTATCTACTACGTAAATGGTTGTTAATTGCATTCTTGTCTTAATCATCAACCCCGTTACTCAATTTACCTTAAGTTATCTTTTTGAATACAAAGATAAGGACAACTTGAAATGGTTACTTATGGCAAAGAAAACATGTTTTAATTTTAAGAATCGGGTAAGGAGACTTAAGATTAGTACATAGTACAAGCATGCGTTCTGCTTACTAGCAAATTTTAGGATTATTATATGAATATTACTGGAAAAACCTAAATACAGCTTAAAGTAGGTAACGGCTACCGCTTCCCAAAAATGTTATTGCTACAAGTGGTGAAACACGGATTATTCGAGTTCTTAGCCATAATATACTAATCCAGATGGTTTATTTTTAAAACTACAATTAAGGATTGTTCTCCCTTCTGTTTAAAATTAGATATTGGAAATTTCCATATTCTAGCCCTTATAACAATCCCAAATGCCGCCAAATTTTACTTTAAATATTATTTAACGATAACGCTTTTTCGACGGCTTTTTTATCCTAGATTCTGTTTTGTGGGGGTTTTCTGTCCGGGGGTTTTTTGTCCGGGGGTTTTTTGTCCGGGGGGTTTTTTGTCCTGGGGGTTTTTTGTCCGGGGATTTTTTGTCCGGGGGTTTTATATCCGGGGTTTTTTGTCCAGGGGTTTTTTGTCCTGACACCGGCTGGAACACATCTGCGAGAAAGAAAAGCATTTCAAAAGACTCATGTAAGAACTTGAACGGCAACTAACGGAAATACAGCAGTTACTCTTCACCTAAGCAAAGGAAATCTTTCTTTTGGGAAAAAGTAAAAAATTATGTTTACCGGTAGCCTACTGTAAATAAAAGTAAATTACGAGGAAGAATTCCGATGTTGTTCAGTTACTCCAGAAACGTTGCGTAGAGTTAGAATAAATATCTTCCGTAGACTTGATTTGCCTGAGCAAAGTAAGGGAATGCACTTTAAACATTTGTTATAAATTATAGTTATTTGCAGTACAAGTTGTTTTATTACAAATAAGTCACGAGACGAAAGTTGAGCCCTCGAGACCCTTAGGCCGAGTGGGGTCTTAGGAAACGTGTTATTGTTAAAAAATTTGCATTTTTGAACCTTGGCAAGTACAGAGCAGATAAAAATATATCTATGTAAAACTTCTTCTTTCTCTTAATGGAAGTTGAGACCAAAATTGTAGTGTCAGAGGCTATCCGTTCAATTAAGAAAAAATACCCTTTCCTAAACTGCATATACCAAATCCATAATCAAATGATTCCAAGACTTTTAATCAGCTCCTCATCTTAGAAAATCTGGTTACGCTGTTTTAACAAGTTAATTCGCTGGCTATATTTCTCAACTAAGATAAGCAAAAGCAGATACCTGGAGGGCACGTCTAGCTCAAGTCGAAGACGGCGTGCAGTAACTTAAATGAAGGAAACCGGGAGGGCGCCAGCGAATCCAGAGAAACAGTCAACCAGGTATCTCAAATGCTTAATCAGACGATTCGCAGACTGAGCTCTTACAATGGGCTAAGAACTATAGCTGCAAAAGAACGGTATACGGCAACATTGAAGGAAACTACATATAGTTCTCAAGTATCACAGTTTAATTATAATCTTTGGCTCGGAGAAGTCGACAAATGACCCAATAGGGTCTCCAGCAAGTAATACTTAAATTTTCATGGAAAATGCAGGATACAATCGGAGGAAAAGCCTCTCAATAATTTACAGTTACACACTAAAAATACCTGGACGTACACACATTGGCATGGGCCTTTACTTTCGGCTAGTGTCCAAGTTATCGCCTAGCTGGTACAGGTAGTTGAAAGTAGATCCGTGGCCTGGGGCAGTTTAATTCATAGGCTCAACACGGCTCGCAAAGGGGGCTTGATGGGTGTCCCTAGTGTTAGGTGTGCTTTCATGAGATTCACGGAAGCTCTGCTTTTCGACACCAGCGGTTAATAGCCCAGCATAGCGATGGGGCCCTGAGTAGCCACGGCGGCCTTAAACGAGGTCGCCGGAGGAAGAATCCCTCAGCTGCCAAATTCCGGATCGTGGCTTGTAGCTCGGCACGTCAAGCTGACAACAGAATTGAACCCTAAGCAAAGCACTAGAATGCCGATAAGGACTTACCCCGTATGGGCGTGCAAGAGGTACTACCATCAAAAAGAATCCGCCTAAACAGACGCGGCGATTGTAATTCGCCCAAAACTACGTCGTCAAGAGGAGAATCCGCCGAGGGCGTTTATTTTCCAAACATAACTAAATTAACCTCTTGAACGACTTCGAAGATGGTAGCGGCTACGAACGGCACCAAATTTCCAACAGCTAAGGCCCAAGAATAACGCTCGTAACCCGGAAAAACGCCATAGAAACAAAAACTTATCGGGGAGCGGAACCATGTCCCTATCAGCGAACAAAAGTTCCTAACTCAGGAGCGCGCGGAATTTGAATCTACCCACAGAGTTACAATTCGGAGAGCGCTTCCCATGAAGTTACAAAAAAAAGCAGAGTGAAGCGATACACCTAACGAAATTTTTCGATAAGGCTATCGCGAAACCGTCACTAGCTCGAAGCAACTACACATAAAAAAAA
Source organism: Agriotes lineatus (assembly GCA_940337035.1). Classification (NCBI taxonomy): domain Eukaryota; kingdom Metazoa; phylum Arthropoda; class Insecta; order Coleoptera; family Elateridae; genus Agriotes; species Agriotes lineatus. The sequence continues at coordinate 25,120,947 of OW679203.1, read as the reverse complement.
ATGAAAAGAAAGGCACCAAAGGCCTCAACCATCACCCACGTAAAAACCCTAATAACCCGCACCACAATACAACAATACCCGGAGAGACGGGCGCGAACGCGAGCGGAACCCGCAACCGGACCTCCTCCACGACAGGGATCGAGACTGCTCGTCGCTGCTGGATGGTAAAGCTGCGCCGGTGAACAGTCCCGTGGCAACCCGTCGCCAAGAAGTCCCAACCACCAGAACCGCTCAACACCCCCACCACGTCCCCCACAAGCAACCCCCCCTGACAACTTCCTAACAAACAAACCAAACCCCGAGGCGGAAGCAAAACCCTACAGTTAAAACACTGTTAGACCGAAAACCAATAACCCTTCCCACGAATAAATCCAACAACCCGTACCCACAAAAATCCCAAAATTTCCCCAAAACATCGATTAGGGTTCTTCTTTTGACAAAAAGGGGAGAAGGCAACCCCGGGAAAAGAGGCAGAGACAACAATCACGCAACTCAACACGCATGCTGATTGAGAGACCCTGCAGCGCCCCGAACGGCCTGGAGGAAATCTCTGCAATCTTCATCCCATTCGCAACGAAGACCAATTCACCACCAAAAGACCCATGCACACCAGATCACAGGGAACTGAAACGAAACGTAGTAAGAACCATCAACATCACGCAAGGAGACCAATTCAAACTCTGAAGGGCACTAACATTCATAGGCTATAGGAATAAAAGGAAACGACCAGATCGGGAAATACGAAGGCGAAGAATGAAGGACTAACCGACTAAAATTATTTATGACACGGAACTACACACCACCGACACATTCGAATCCCAGCTCCACAATTCGTTCTCACAGGAGGTCAACCCGCGAACAGCGCCAGACAAATTCTCGACGTGAGGTCGCAAGCAATCAACCAACAACTGAAGCGAAATAGCGTGAACATTAGTACACTCAATACTTTCGTCGACAACACGGCTCTGAAGAGCTTTATCATGAAAACACTCTACAGCCGCCCCAGAATATACCAAAGTCGAACATAAAATCGACCTAGACGTCAGCCACAAATATTCCAGTGCTGGAAGTGGGAGAACTAGTTGACAAACTTCCCAGACTGAACTACTCCAAGTGCTCAATAGAACTATCCGAGACCGCACAAGAGGGAAAGTCAGACGAAATCGCTCCCCTACCGTGACCTGTCCTACGATGCAATAAAGGGACGAACTTGATGACAATGTTCCCTAACAGTGACCTACCCTACAAATGCCCAACCAACCACCCTAAATATAACGAGAGAGGTCCATTACGTCACAGCGGAGTCATCATAAGGTTTCAAGTCCTTCGCATGCCAAGTACCTTTCAGAACAAGCCCGTCTGGATCTTTTAGCTCATAGACCCAACGGGAGAACTTCCGATTGACATAAAAAGGGCCAATATATTTAGAGGCGAGCTTCGCCGTGAACTGACGAGCGGCATCAGACAGAACGTAATTTCTACGCAACACGGGCTGTCCCGGAACATATTCCAAAGGACGCCGACGAAGGTCATAACGGGCCTTAGAATTCTGATACGCCTTTCCCAATCGGCGCTTGACCTCAGCGTACAATTTGCTCAAAAAGGCGGCACGCGTGTCTAGGTCTCGTCCGCGATCGAACTGAAATTCCGGATCTTTACCATCTGGGGTAGGCTCGTGCCTCAGTACAATCTCTCGACCAAAATTTATGAAATAGGGAGTCTTCCCCGTGACCTCATGAATTGAAGTACGCGTCGCGCAAGCTACATGGGGCAGATATTTGTCCCAGTCCTGATGATGGTCAGACACGTAAGCCGTCAACATGGTTTTCAACACCCTATTTATACGCTCCGTCGGATTGGCTTGAGGATGACAGTTGGCCGTAAAGGAGATCTTGCAACCGTACTTGTTGGCTAAGGACCGAAACTCACGGCTACGAAATTGGACGCCATTATCACAAATGATGCGCTTAGGGGCACCGAACATCAGGAAAACATCTTCCTCAAAGTGACGCGAGACCGCGTTAGCTGATGCAGCCCGTAAAGGGAAAGTCAGCGCAAATTTGCTGAAGCAATCCGCCACGACCAGAATGTAGGCGTACCCACGTGACGACCGGGGCAGGGGTCCGATAATGTCACCACAGATGACCTCCCAAGGTTTCGAAATCAAGGAATGGCCTCCCATAAAACCAGCGGGAGCTCGTTGTTCGGGTTTAGTTCGTTGACACGTTTCACAACGACGGACATAGGCGGCGACATCATACCGCAATTTGGGCCAATAATATTTGTGGGCGATACGATGAAAAGTTTTATTAACACCCGCATGACCAGCCGTAGGGCTATCATGATTCTGCCTAATGATTTCACGACGCTGAAATTTCGGGACCACAAACTTCCAATGATCTTCGTCATCATCCGCCAAGTCAGGATAATCGGACCGAACGTACTTGTAGAGCTGGCCATCACTAACTCGCCACTGAGGGAATTTACGAGGATTGGCGGTAACTTGCCGACACATGCGCCTATACCAAGTATCACGAGCAGGTTCAAGAGGCACCTCAACAACATCAACAACAGGAACGGCTCGGGACAACGTGTCAGGCATGACATGTTCCTTGCCCTTGCGATGCACAATATCAAAATCGTACTGTTGGAGGCGAACAGCCCAACGAGCAATGCGACCCACGGGGTCCTTGATGTCATTGAGCCACTTAAGGCTGTAGTGGTCCGTTACTACCGTGAATTTAGTTCCCTCGATATAAGGCCTAAGTTTCTCGATTGCGAAAAGAACAGCAAGACACTCGCGCTCCGTAGTGCTAAAGTTCCTTTCAGTTTTTGACAACGATCGGCTGATGTAGCAGATGACCTTCTCTCCGTCAGCTTGTTGCTGGCTAAGGACCTCGCCGACACCATAACCAGAAGCGTCGGTCTGAATTACAAAAGGTAACGAAAAATCTGGGCACGCCAAAATAGGGGCCGAAACCAGATGCTCCTTGATAGAAAGGAAGGCTTGCTCACATTGGTCATCCCATACAAATTTAGCGTTTTTCCGAAGAAGCGAAGTCAAAGGGCCAATCAGCGAAGAGAAATTCGGCACAAACCGTCGATACCATGATGCCATGCCAACTAGACGACGCACCTCCGATACCGAGACGGGAGTAGGTATGCGAGTAATAGCATTCACTTTCTCCGGATCAACCAACAACCCTTGGGCATTAACCACGTATCCGAGATACTTGAGCTCGGGCTTACAAAAATGACATTTGTCTTTACTAAGCGTGAGGCCGGCGGCCATGAGACGAGAGACTACCTCGCGTAGGACAGAGAGGTGTTTATCGAACGTGGAAGTGCAAATCACAATATCATCGAGATAGGTAAACGCATAGGGCTCCAAGTCCGCGCCGACTACACGGTCGATCAGACGCTGCCAAGTCGCCGGGGCCGTATGCAAACCGAAGGGCATGCGACAAAACTGGTATAAACCCCGATTCGGGACAGTAAAAGCAGTCAAAGGACGTGAAGAAGCCGCAACAGGGATCTGCCAGTATGCAGACTTAATGTCGAGAGTAGTGAGATAGTGGGCATCGCGAAGCTTGTCTAACGTACTCGATACGTACGGCAAAGGGTAGACGTCAGGTTGGCTTACTTTATTAAGACGTCGGAAATCAACGTAGAAACGGTAACTAGCGTCCTTCTTCTTAATCATGACGATAGGTGACGACCATGCAGAAGTTGAAGGCTCCACCACACCGTCCTCCAACATCTTTTGCAATTCGACATCCACCTGTTTCTGAAGAGCAGGGGAAATAGGGTAATACCGTTGCTTAATAGGCGGCGACGTCGTCTTAATCTCGTGCTCAACTAAATGAGTGCAGCCAAGCTTAACCCCCATTCGCTCAAAGGTCTCCCTAACAAAATTATCAAGTTGTTCGCGCTGACTAGTCGTTAAATGTTCGACAGTCTGAATGGCCTCTATCACCGGGACTGAATCATCTTTGGAAAACGACCACTCATTACTCCGAAGATCGGGTACGATACCCATGCGTCGCCAGAAATCGGTTCCCAAAATTAAAGTCTGGGGTACCGAAGGCACAACTATTAGATCAATAAGGCAAACCCTATCGCGTAAGTTAATCGGAACGGTGACGCTTCCCAAACTCCGACACTCCATCCCGTTGGCGATGACACAAGTGGGCGCTCGATTTGTTTCAAGACGGCAATGCCCTCTTAGTAAATTCCAACCCTTTATGCCAAGAATAGTGCGAGAAGCACCCGAGTCCAATAACCCGAGAATTTTTCTTCCAAAAATCGAAATCTGTAAATAAGGCCTTTCATCAGGGCCTGCATGACTCAAAATAAAATTCAAAACGGCTCTCGAACCCATATCAAAATCTTCACAAGAGTTGACCGAAGATATTTCATCGCAGCGCGCCAGCCGGTCGCCTAACGACGCTGCTTCCCGTTTCCCGCACACGAACGACATGTCCTAATCGTAACATCCGGTTTCCCACACCGATAACAATGACGCCTTCTAGGCGCGGGGCAATCGACGGCACGATGATTAGGCTGATCGCTATTCCAACACCTCAATTCTGGAGTTCCAACAAAGTTTACAACGCAAGCCGAATTATCTCTGGAAGGAGCACCCCCTTCATCAGAAGAAACAGCTACCGTATGAATTCGAGGACTGACTCGAGGTTTCCGATATGCCAAGTCGGGTTCCAACATGCGACTAACGTTAGTTGGGGGCCCGCAAAACCGTTGTGCACGAAGATGTGCATCTTCCACTGCCTTACAAACCCGCAGCAAATTTGGAATGGATGAAATCGGTTCTAATGCCAGTTGTGTTTGGAAGTGGGGCAATAAATTCCGGCGAATAAGGCTAAGCCTAGTACAAGTTGAAGGTACCGAGGGCAATCGACGAAATAAATTTTCCATAACAGCCACAAACACGGTAACTAGTTCATCAGCACCTTGAGTGCGATTCCTTATCTCATCCCACAGCCCAGCCTCATAATCGCAAGGAAGAAAAGCTATACGTAAGGCCTTGACTAGAGCATCCCAATTCTGCACAGTGTCTTTTATCGAACGGTACCATATTAACGCATGACCCGTGAAGAACTCAACGGCTGAGACGAAAAGTTGTTCCTTAGAAACACCACGAGAGACCCGTAACTCTTCAACTCGCTCCAGAAAGCTGGAGAGTCCCGATTGACCATCAAAGCAAAGGTTCCATTTATTTATAGGCAGGCAATTGTTGTACCGAGGTGAGGACTCGAAAACGTGTGTGCTATTCATACCGATAGGTGAATGAAATACTCGTGGATTACTAACACTCGGCATACTAAACCGGACCTGAGAAGGAATCTCCGAGAGAATTCGGGCCTGACCCTGAGGATGGTCGAACACCCCATTTGAACCTATCTCGTCATCCAGAACTTGACCGTTATCCAAATCTAGCAAGTTAGCTACACCCGAGGCATCAGGGGCCTGTACTTCACTATGAGGAGTTAGTTTAGTTTCTAAATGATCCATTGCTCCTAAACACTGATTATACAATGCATTCTTACGGTCTCGCAATGAACCCGGAGGACTCAATCGTTCCAGACGATGGGATACATGCAACAGTCGAGTTTGGACGCGTTTAAAATCATTACTACCCTTAACAAGGTTTTCAAAGGCCGCGATCTCGTCCACTAAGCTCCCTAACTTGTGGAGGCAAATATCGAGTTCCCCCATCGCATCTAATTCAACCTCAGGAAACGAAGCATTTCCGGATCTTTCTAGCCTAACACGGGCTCGAAGCAACTTCCGTTTATCCCCAACGTTGCCATCACAAGTGACACCCCGAATCCTAAGTTCATAGTCTAATTCGTCTACGAGAAGTCTATCGATATCCATGACAACACGTAATTTTACTCAAAGACGCAGAAAATGAAAGAAAGTGAATTAACTCTTCCCTACCAACACCGCAGTAAAACAGAAGCAGAGCTTTCCGCTAATTAAATTAAACAACCAGTATTGATTTCACTTGTAAATTTGGAAAAGCCTAGGTGGGCCTACGCTAAACTATACCAGGCAAAATCGGTAACAAATCTTTCCAATTTACTATTATCGGAGAGTTCAAAATTTTATAACCTAGCTCGGTTTCCCCGAACACAAGCCTGTACATATGCCCCTCAAAAATATAAATAATATATCTTAAATATAAGCATGCACCAATCTTAATAATTACTAATCATGCACAATAATAATTTCTAATTAATAGCAATAAACACCTATAATATATGTAACACATGCAAAAATTCACACATCGGTTTACTATAAATATGACCCAATACACTTTAAAATTCGAATGGCCAGAGAAAAAAACAGAGGGTCTCATTCAATGTTGCTAACAGCACTTAAAATTTTGACAAAGTGCAAAGCACGTTTACGGAAACCAGGCCCCACGTTGGGCGCCAATTTTTTTGTTACGATGTTTTAACAAGTTAATTCGCTGGCTATATTTCTCAACTAAGATAAGCAAAAGCAGATACCTGGAGGGCACGTCTAGCTCAAGTCGAAGACGGCGTGCAGTAACTTAAATGAAGGAAACCGGGAGGGCGCCAGCGAATCCAGAGAAACAGTCAACCAGGTATCTCAAATGCTTAATCAGACGATTCGCAGACTGAGCTCTTGCAATGGGCTAAGAACTATAGCTGCAAAAGAACGGTATACGGCAACATTGAAGGAAACTACATATAGTTCTCAAGTATCACAGTTTAATTATAATCTTTGGCTCGGAGAAGTCGACAAATGACCCAATAGGGTCTACAGCAAGTAATACTTAAATTTTCATGGAAAATGCAGGATACAATCGGAGGAAAAGCCTCTCAATAATTTACAGTTACACACTAAAAATACCTGGACGTACACACATTGGCATGGGCCTTTACTTTCGGCTAGTGTCTAAGTTATCGCCTAGCTGGTACAGGTAGTTGAAAGTAGATCCGTGGCCTGGGGCAGTTTAATTCATAGGCTCAACACGGCTCGCAAAGGGGCTTGATGGGTGTCCCTAGTGTTAGGTGTGCTTTCATGAGATTCACGGAAGCTCTGCTTTTCGACACCAGCGGTTAATAGCCCAGCATAACGATGGGGCCCTGAGTAGCCACGGCGGCCTTAAACGAGGTCGCCGGAGGAAGAATCCCTCAGCTGCCAAATTCCGGATCGTGGCTTGTAGCTCGGCACGTCAAGCTGACAACAGAATTGAACCCTAAGCAAAGCACTAGAATGCCGATAAGGACTTACCCCGTATGGGCGTGCAAGAGGTGCTACCATCAAAAAGAATCCGCCTAAACAGACGCGGCGATTGTAATTCGCCCAAAACTACGTCGTCAAGAGGAGAATCCGCCGAGGGCGTTTATTTTCCAAACGTAACTAAATTAACCTCTTGAACGACTTCGAAGATGGTAGCGGCTACGAACGGCACCAAATTTCCAACAGCTAAGGCCCAAGAATAACGCTCGTAACCCGGAAAAACGCCATAGAAACAAAAACTTATCGGGGAGCGGAACCATGTCCCTATCAGCGAACAAAAGTTCCTAACTCAGGAGCGCGCGGAATTTGAATCTACCCACAGAGTTACAATTCGGAGAGCCCTTCCCATGAAGTTACAAAAAAAAGCAGAGTGAAGCGATAAACCTAACGAAAGCGCCATTTTAACGTAACAATCTATCACAGTCTACCCACCTAAGCAACCGCTCGTGTTATGCAATACAACTTATAATGGCATTATTTAGTCCTACAGAAGAGCCAATACAAGATACACGAACATCTAAGTGTGCATTGAGCATTGAATTGTGACAGTTATAACTTAAAATTGAATTCATGTTTGCATGCCTACTATGTATAAATGTGGTGTACAGATAGGTATTAATAAAATGTTTTTAACATAAACTAACTCAAGTTATAGAAAACTTAACTGTCTCTCAAAATCAGATTCAGCAACAACATTCTTATAGGAAAACGACACTCTAAAAACATAGGCCCCTTAGTAATAACACTATTTAAAGAAATAGTTTACTATAACCAAAAATAATTACGGAATTTTGTCGTTATTCGTATATCTCAATAAAAGTTGTTGACTTTTTAGGAAATGGCAGCCAAAACTAAAGACATCGAATCCGGCAAGATTTCTAAAAAACCGACCTATCCAGGTTTTTGGAAAAACCTTTCAGAGTATTTTTCAGATTTCAGTCAGTACACAACTATACATGCAGTACGACACTTAGGAAACAAAAGGCTCAGCATAGTGGAAAAGTAAGTTGAGAGCTTAAGCTCGTGTTGATATTTCAAATTAATCTCAACTTTCAGGCTGTGGTGGTTAATCACAATAGGCATTTCTATTATGTTATGCTTTCTTTTGATCTTAAAAACTTATAATAATTGGGTAAGCAGGCCGATATTAGTAACTTTTGGTAAAATGACTACCCCAATTTGGAAAATTCCATACCCAGCAGTAACAGTGTGTGCCGAAACCAAAGCTAAGCAAACAATATATAATTACACAGACATCTACCATAAGTTTCAAGATGAGCCACAAAACTTCAGCGAAGAAGAGTAAGCAAAATTTTATAATGTTTTCGAACGCAATTGATACCCTAATTTTAGTTTGAAGAAATTTGAAGAAATAAGCTTGATTTGCAATAATTATCCATATACTAAAGGTCGCAAGGTTATTGATTTTGATGTTATTGACTTCTATTCTAAGGTGAGTATCCAACTGTAGCATACTTGAATTGCACGTAACATAGTAAGTTGCTTGTAAGATGGAAAAATTTGCGATCGGTAACTGCATCACTGTACCCCCTCTTCTATTGAGAGAGCAATATGTTGTAATGTGCTACCACAATCGATCAGTGGTATCACCACTAGATACATATTATACAAAGTTATTCTTTCAATATATACGTAAACATTAAACTTCCTCTACAAAGACTGACGGTTGTGTGATGGAGATGTAGTAGTTAGTGATGCCATCTAGATCTAGACCTTCTATACTGTCGTCTTGTCTTGTCTAAAATATCAAAATAATACTGGCAAAAGTCTTGTCTAGAGATTTCACGACTCTAGATTAACTAGTAGGTTATAGATGATATAAATATTTTACACACATGGATTATTAGGTAAGTACAAAATTTCAATAAAACTTTGAAGTATTCTTATCAATTCCAAACTTTTACTTGTACTTAATCTTGTTACGTTTAAAAAGTACGTTAAATGTAACGTTAATAAAATGGTCCAGGAATTGTTCGGAGATAATAGTTATTTTCAGATAAAACTTACTTGAGACGACATATGTGGCGGTCTTCTCATTGAGATACGTTTGGTTGCATAGCGCCCTGGACTATTTTCGTTTTCAAAATCAATATTTCCAAATTAGCGAAATTTGAGGATTTCTTAAAACATTGCCTATGTGGGAAATAGCTGTTTCCTGTGACCATCTTGGGCACATTAGTGATTGCTGCTGATGCCTTGGTAAAGATGTTTTCGGAGATGCACTCTGTGCATTTTTCATTCGTCCGATGTTTTAGAATTTTTCAAGCAGCATTGATGTGTGATACTTTGTTACAGTATAAACACGACTTTACGATATAAATTTAACATTCAAACACTAATCAGTCTGCTACACCATGAAAACGACATAAATGGAGAAAATACAAGAATCAGTTGCCCCAGCTATGTATGCTACGGTGTACTGTAATAAAAGTTGCCGACTAAGTTTTAGTGGGAGGGATGGTTCATTACGATATCAATTAAATCAGCGACCTGTTAAACGAAATAAAGAATGTTAAATGCCATGAACGAAACCACTTTTGGATGGGGAAATGCAAGAACGGAGACCCACTAAAAGTGGAAATATTTTGCCCCCCTCCCCTCCATTAAGGGTGCTTGCAGTGTTTGGTGCCAGCTAGCGTGCAGCATCGGTGAACTTACCTTTCGTTAATTTAGTCCAAATCTCTTCCAAATTCCGTACATAAAAAACACAACGCATAGTACAAATTCGTATGCAACATCCTAACTGAAATAAAACACACAACTACTTGAAAATAAAATGTATTAGTTTGAATGAAATGCATGTAAATTATTTGACAAACATTGAAACAACGCAAAAAGGGTTACTTATGTAAATAATACATTACTTATGATACCAAGGACGTCCGCCCGCTGCGTTTAAATTAACACGGTAAACGAACCACAAAAATAAACAAGGCCGCCAAAAATAGATACAACAGCGATCAAAATAGTTCACTCAAAACCGATGAAAGCGCAACACTAAAATTTAGGCTTCGCTATATTTTCTATAATTTACAATACCTGATTTGAGAATTCGGAGAGCCACCAATTGATGTCCACCGAAGCCGTTAGCATCCGGCAAAACAGCAACTGCTTAAATGATTTGACGGGAGATGAGAACAAGGCTTCCGGCGATGGTTACCATTTGCCAGGAGTTGGAACGACAATAATCTCCCAGAGGGCAAATAAACGCCGTCAAACTCTACTTGCGAAATACTACGTACGACACTTTTTTAAGGAAAAGCTGGGCCTACTTAAGAATCCGACAGTTAAATTCGCTTGCGCGAAATGGAAGCTTTGCAAACTCACCGATAAGGATTCTTGGCCACTATCTTAGTTACGTCCTTTCAACTCCGACAAGTCAGCACCCATCTCGCCGGGACAGGCAAGAATCGCCATGGAACACAACAGCTCGCAAATTCAACGGTTGCAAAATCGACGACTTCAAACAGGCACAAAACTAAATTTCGATGGGGCCGGAAGGCGCAGTACACACCAGAAAGCTTGGAAAGGCGGCGAGCGCACCGGGACCGCAGAGAGCGTTCGGTAATTCAACTGTTCACTGCTTGACTGCTGGGAAATGACTTTATTCAGAAAGCAACAATCGGGTTTCAACTTGTCGGCCAAAAGCCAGACAATCGGCCGTCTGTCCGAGGACGAAAACAAGATAAGTCAGCTTAAAGCACATGCGCGGAAACACCCACGCAAAACGTGCTTCCTAAAGAAAACTAAAGACTAAGCTCCACTGTGGTTGGACAAATAAAGTACTTAAAGAAACCGTGGCGAAATGAAGTAATCAATTCAGGGAACTTTGCATGATAGCGAAGCAAAGCGTACTTTAGTAGGAAAACTGAAATTTCGTAACCCAAGAGCAAAAGATGTTGCCTGACACTCGAGTTCGCACTGAACGTTGTCCAGAAGAGCCCAACAAATGCGAAAATCCGCTGATTTTGAAATGTAAATTCGGGAAACGCTAAATTCAAAAGTTGTAATACAACATGCAATAAATTTATCTAGCAGTGCTGGATTCAAGAATACTTTAGACATAAACTTATCCCAGGCCGCTCTCCACCCTCTAGCAGGTTATCGTAGGTTCGTTTTTTTTTGTGACTTTACGGTGTTGGAATACTTTTTTTGTGTAGCACTTACAATTTTTCTAGCCTGTTTGACGAACTCTTATTGCAGCGATTTTACTCACGGGTTACAGTACTGTCCTAAGCAGACCGTTGAAGAATATATTGCAGCTTCCATTGTTGTAATTGCTTTGTGTACGGCAAAGTAGTTCTAGTTATTTTTAATTTTTCTATAGTGCTAGCAACCACAGTGTTTAGTTGCGTTCAGTTACTTAACGTAGGGCACGTTCAAAAACAATCGTGGACAGCTAATACAAAATTTGAGGTGTCGTAAAAATATTCGGACGCAGTAAATTAATATCACATGCGAATTTCAGCATCCGCACTGCGTTTTCTCACGGATTTTATGCATGGTTGGAAGATGTGTACTTGTGTAAGCGGTTTCGGGAAAAATCGTACAACAATTTGCTCTCTAGTCAGTTTATTTGCATTCCATTCTTACAAGTAAACTGTATACATAAATAGACGGATTTGACATTCACACCTAGTACAAAACGAGATTAAACTTAAAATAAATTTAATGACACAGATCACTACATTGACAACAAAATAAGACCTTTAGATAAAATGGCAACACTATAAATACATTAAAATATAATTATATACTATATCATTATCGATTTATACCTTTGATGGTTCTTTTGTATTTACATAAGTATGAACATTTGCTATTCCCTTCTGCCCCTTTTGGACATTTTTGCAAATATTATGTCATGTTTTGCAGGTGATTGTATATAGGGTATATAGATATTGGGTTACAGCAATTTATGATTTTTATTTGTTGCTTCATGGAAACAATTATGTGGTTTGGGGTTTACATCGACAGCTGTAGGTTTTCCGGTTTCAACCGCCAAGAACCAGTGGCGCATTCTAACAACCTTCCCATCCTGTTCAAGAACTAGCTGGCCAAACTTTGATACACCGGACGACAATTTTTGGATCACAGTATCTTGTTTTCAAAGAATGATTGAGCCTTAGTAAGCATTACATTTTAGTTTATAGAACTTCCTCGTGTAGCAACCCACTCAATAAATGTAAATGAAATACGACGGTTTGTTTGTTTATTATGGAAAAGGTCTAGGCATGCGAAGTACCAGGTATCTTATACACTGACTATTATATATGATAGATACAACAGCTTAGAGTGCTAGTTATTTTTCCATTTTAAAAACTTTTTGTTATTGCAGATGCGGTCGTTGCATTTGCGGTCAAAAATACAAGAGAGGTTATAAACCATTATAGGCTTAATTTGAATATAAAATATTGATATAATATGATAGCAGTTGTAGAAAAGCCTAACTTCAGATTTCCATTCCTTGTCCCTTGTCATTACTTGACTGCAATTATTCTTTTAAATATAAATACTAATTAAGTATACAGCTGCATTTGCATGATGTTTGTTTTTTTCCTATGAGCTTTCTATGTCGACATGTATGGCAAATTGGAACAGTTCTTAAATGTACCGTCTATAAAATAGACACTTTTGGTAGCTAAAGTTTCCTTTCCTCTCGATGTTAAAAAACAACATATTTTCTCTTTGTTCTGTATGACCGAAGCACAAACAACTTTGACCATCTTTTAACTCCATGATTTCAGAATGGATACCTAAGTCATTCGCGGACGCTGATTCCTTTCTAGTCTCGTCTTGTGCTGTTCTTTAACGACAAAAGGTGAACTTATGGGATACGTATAATGGAACTTTTGTCACAAAATCAAGTCATTTTGTAAATAGGCTTCCATAACAATAGATGTCTGAGATAGGAGTGAATTCTTCACGAGCCCTTTTGCTGCTTCACCTTTAGTACCTACATCTACATCTACATCTATATCCTTTGGTTTTCATTTTTTCCTTTCAGTGATGGTGGTGCTCAAGTAGTCACAGCCTCTTTATTCTTCCGGTACATACGGTACTGGTAGCCACCGTGAAATGCAGAAGGCTTTTTGTTAGTGGTTTATAGTACAGATGCCGCCGACACGAGATAATTCTTGATCTCGTAGCGTCTCGTATCAAAATTCGAAATCGAGATCAGCATTTTTCGATCTCGAATATTCGAGACGATATTAACAAGATTCTCAAATCTTTGAAACGATACTAACCAAATTTTCGATCTCGTCAGTTTTTCAATAGTATTTTTAAAACCCGCATAAAAACGAAGCAGAATCGGCTTCTTTTCTATTAATTGTACATTTGAGATCTGTTCTCCAGAACCACGACCTTTTTCAAATTCGGCCTATTCTGAGGAAATTTGCCATGAGACGTATGCGCTGATTCTTGCTTGGAGAATGTACAACATCACATTGCTGACATGCGGGATTAGTGCTATTAAGCGAAAATTATCGCACCAAGTTGAACACCCTTTCTTGTAAAGTGGTTTTATTATGGATATTGTACATTTCTCTGCCCATGTTCCAGTATTACAAATTTGTTGACACATTTGGTGTATTATTTTGATCCCATTTTCTCCAATTGATTTTAGAATTTTGGCTGTCACAGTGTCGATGCCCGCCGCTTTACCGGTTCGCAGCTTTTTAATAGCTGCTTCAACTTTATGTACTAAGATATTGGGTTCTTCATCATAGCCTTGTGCTAGAATTGTCAATATTATTATGTTAACAATCGGTAACGCAGCTGAAGGGTAGAAAAGCAGTGTAAGGAGGCATAATATGCAAAGAGCAATAAAAGGCAACCTAAGAGTACAAGAAAGACGACAGTAAAGCTAATAAACTTGTGGACCAGTATCGAATTAAACATAAAGTCAAAAAGCAAACCAAGTGAGGTTAGTGTGTTCCAATATTGACATTTATGCAAAAACAATTTACTTATTAAGAAGAAACAATGTATAAACTTACGTGAAAACAATTGTAACTTGTTGCTATGATACCTAGATATCCAATTATTATTGTTCATAAGGGTGGTCCAAGCCAGAAGCTTGGTTATAGTATCGGTTCCCAAAGTTGAATTGATTATTTACATTAAAAGTCAATATTTGTGCAAGTTGTTGGTTTTTTCTTAATCACCAGTGTGCCGAGTCCATTTGTGCGAATTTTCACAAAGTTATGAAGTGCTATTCAAGAGAGAAGTGATCCTGAAGCTACGCCCAATTGAGTTCGATCTCCGGGATATTTCGCCAAGTTTTGAGGCAGCGGCAAGCTGATAACAGTGCAGCGTATAGACTGGGCCTTGCTTGTAGCCCACAACAAGACAGGAGCAGCCGGGAACATTTAAAAAAGAAATTACGAACGTAGCGTCCCTACGAGGTGTAATCCAGGTACGAGGTCCACGGCAGAAAGATCCGAAAGGTCTACACTCTACAGCATCGGGGTCCGGCT